>JAWRVF010000148.1:0-574125 GCA_036785485.1 Physcomitrellopsis africana
TTTCATTCTTATTAACCATAATCTTTCATCATCTATTATTGACATTGCTTTCCATCACTATTGTAATTACTTATTCAGCAGTTAATTCCTAACACTCAATACTATTGTCAATCCCCGGCAACGGCGCCAAAATGTTATAGTCGTCCGTTGTCATATTGCATTTACGTGCAGTGTATAAAAATATGAAAAATCTTGTATCTATTGTTAATATATGTGTGAGTGCTAGAGGTTATTTTAGAAGATATTATAAGGAGAGGATTTATTATAGCCACTTAATTAGTGAATTAAGATGTCTATTTGTTTTGTTCTTACCTTATTTATATCCTAGAATAGACTCTTTTGTAATTAGAAGAAAGGTAAAGGTTGTTTTATCTTTCTTGTTGACTATTGAGGTAGAATGGACCTTATGAAGGGTAAGAAAGAAGAGCATGGGGTGAATAAGGCCCATCCAATAGGATTTGGCTGCCCATGTGGGCGTCTCATAGTCTAATATAGAAAGAAAGGGAGATATACTCCTCTTGTTAGACCGAGAGGAGAGGCAGTTTTGAATAGTGAACTTTGGAGAGAGATAGCTCCGAGGAGATTGAAGTGTTTGTAGTGAAAATTGGTGGGTGTGTTCTTCAAGTTGTGAGGATTCTAGAACCTTCTCACTTGCTTGTATTGGAGTTGTGAACAAAAAGTTATGCTTGTTTTAGTAGAGTGAGGTTTGCTGCCACCCGACGAAGAGGGGCAGAAACTTCGAGCTGCCACTGCAAGTTTGATTTCAACTTTTTCTTCATGAAATTTATAGAGAGTGTGGAAAATTGTGCTAGCTTTCTATCAAGACATCTCTTGTAGCATTTGGAATTGGAGAGCAAAAGTTGTGAGCTTGAGAGTGGGAAAGGGTTTGTTGCCACCGGATGAAGAGGGGCAGAAACTTTGTTCAACCACCCAAGTCGGACAGTCTCTTCAATCTTTTTGATATTTTAGGTGCTTATAGTAGCTTGTATAAGCCTTCCACAAAAACAAAAATCAATACATTTAGAGCTTTGATGAAAGTTTTATGAGCTGTGAAGTATCAAAGAGGGAAAATTGTTGCTAGGGTTTGAAGAGTAGAATCAACTAGCTACAAAATCTGGAGTTTGAGAGGCATGCATGCGAAATTTTAGAATAAGTTAGGTGATGGAGTGAGCTTTCTAAAAAGCTATTGCATGTCCAATTTGAAGAAGGGAAGTGATCACAACAAAGGCTGAAGTGAAGAGGAGCTTTGCTGCCTTTGCATTTGCTTGGAAATTTTAGCGCCTACTTTTTTTAGCCATAACTTTTAACTAGTAAGTCATCTATTTGTGAAATTTTGATATGTTTTACAATGGATTATTGGCTTTCCATAGGCTATAAGCACGCTTGATTCGACCTTTGGATGAATTTTCAGTGATTTATTTAGTTTCAGTTTGTTGTATAACTTGTATTCCTCATATGCGGTTGTATTTTGAGGTATACTTGAATACATACATATTTTGCTTATACTTTTTATACAAGTATATATACTTGTATTTATACAAGTATTCTATAAGTATTCTACAAGTATTATACATAATATTTGTACAAGTATTTGTACAAGTATTATACTAAGGATTTATATAAGTATTTGTATAAATGTTATACCAAGGATTTATACAAGTATTTATACAAGTATTTGTATTAGTATTATTCAAGTATTTATATTTTATATTTGTACAAGACTTGTACAAGTATAATACAAGTATAACTTGAAAGCTTGAAGAAATATTGTGCAAGTATAGAACATACTTGTACGGCTTCTTCTCATGTTCCCTGCAAGTTCTAGTAGTAGCTAGGAACCCGGCGTTTTCCCAAGGCGAATTCTCTCTACCCGACACCGTCTCTCTTATTCTACCAATACTACCCAGAGTAAATCTGTAAAGGGGGATTTGAACACAGGGAAAGACTATTTGTATTGAATTAAACCATTAGAGTCACACAACTAACTGCCTACTGAATATTAGAGTCCAATGCACACATACACGCTTTTCTCTAAAATACTGCTGTCCACTCTATTGGTTCTGATATTCCGCAACTAAAGATACTTTGTGATACAATCATCCACCAATACTCCTACTATAATCTTCTGTCTTCTTTCAAATTCATAACAACAATTGGCAATGTCACACCATTTCCACAAACTGCATACACCCGCTTCTTTCTCCAATCACTGGAAATAATTCCTCACCTACAACGTCTCTCGAAACAAATTGTTACTCCAATATTCTCCACCGCTCAACTCTCACAATCAATATGACATGACACTCACATCCACAACCGAATTTCATTGACATAGCCGGTCTTCAACCTCCAATTCACCGCAAAGAACTTCACGTAACAAACAATCATAATTTCTTACTCATCCACATATATATAAATTTTCCATTTCATTACTGTACTTCATTGTTGACATGGTATAATCCTTTAAAATAGAACTCAGATCCTCCGCTATAGTCTAACAAAAGAGAAGAGAGAGAGTTAGCACCAAGCTTATCCCGGCTCAGGACTATCACAGTCTGGCCCTTACTGCTACTGTCCGAATCAATTTATACTTGCCCCAATCGGTATTAACCGCTACACAACCGACGATAACCACTTTTTCTAACTCCCTTATCCATGCTGCCTTCTAAATTGGCCATTTATCGGCTTCCTGCCTACTCTTAACCCTACAAACTATGTATTGTAAATCCTAAAATTCCTACCCATTCTACAATCACCTTTTTTAATGTTATTTGTATATTCATCTAGATAATGCAAGTCCATATTAGTTTCTTCTTGAAACCTCTTTTTAATTTAAGTCTCTTATTTTGTATTCTTGTATCTTTGACATTTACAATTTTTCTATTCAATTCTTTTAAAACTTAGTTTTTATTTTTGATTCTATATTTTGATGGTTCTAAACTTTTTATATATTACTTATTTGATTTGGTGACCTAGGTTTATGTATTTGTATTTGGCTTACTTTATATTTGCTTCTTTTAGATATTATTAATACATAGCAATATTTAATTTTATGATTTGGAATTAAATAAAATTTATATTAGATTGGAAGGTAATTAAAATCAATTAAGATTAATTATTAATTTTAATTATTGGATTAATTACTATTACTTCTAGTTCCTAGTCTTTCTTAGATTTGATTACCATATAATATTTTGATTCTTAATTCTTTTATTTTTTGAATATGCACCAAGAATTTTTTCTACATAAGTTATTATATTTAGATCAATCTTTTGAAACTTTTTTAAAAGACCTTTTAATATAATTTAAATAGGTATTTTAAATGCATCCATTTCAAACAAATATTTATATTCTACATTACATTAGAATTAAGATGTGTGTTTTCTAAGGTTGAGTGGTATATATACCAATTGAAATTTTATAAAAAAATTTAAATATATTTTTTAGAATAACCATAAAAAATTTCAAATAATTTTTTTTTTTTTTTGATATTTTTCTATTCTATATAAATTCTATAAAAAATTATTAAGAAAAGTTTTTAAATTAACTTCTCTAATCTATGTAATTGAATGCTAATTTTTTAAAGAGGAGATGGTGGTTTGTTAAAATAAAATAAAACAAAATTAATAACATGCTTTTATAAACATTCTAGTTTAGAAATAATTGTTTTGATATATAGAATAAGTTTTTTTGGATTTATTTTTTTTAAAATGCTAACATAACTACAACCATAGTTAATTGGAAAACTGTCATTAAAAATATTTTTAATAGGTGTGGTTATCCCTCTTGTTGCAACCTGTTTATTCCCTCCGTCATATTTTGTTCATCTTTAGGATTCATTTTGAATCTTTTGTTTCATTTATTTGCCAATTTATACTCCCATCAAGTTTCTCCTTTGTTGTAACTACATCATTTTCAACACACGTTGTGTACAAATCCATCTATTAGAACCTACCATTTTATCTTTTAAATTTTTTCTAAACTCTGTATTTATTCTCTAACTAAACAACTTTGCACTGTTTTTCACTCTTTTCCATTCCAAATCCTCTACAAGGAATGATCCAATCAGCGTCTAGGCCTGGCTAAGGTACTCAAAGGGCCACAGACCGACCATATAATCTGATTCAAGAAGTGGAACACATTAGTTGTCCACTTTATTTGGCAGTAAGGGTCGAAGAAGGGCGACAATTATCATTGTTAAGACTAAAAAGTCAGGCGAAAAAGAAAAAGTTTTTTAATTTTTTTTTAGTTGAACAATTTCAAGTTACAAAAATTTTGAATTCCAGAGCCGTGTAAAACCTTAACTCTTGCTACTCTTAACTTTGCTCAAGAAAATGCAGATCTCCATAGTTACACCTTGTGCTGGATTTCCATTCCACATGCAGTTTGAGGTGTTGAGTTTTTCTGTAATCACAAACGTAAACGAAGTTGTGGATGAAGATAGTTCTAGCAGTGCATGGAAACAACTCGACAACAATTCCTCACAGATGTAGCATAAGATACGAAGATGTGCATCTTTGAACAAGAAGTTGATAAAAGGGCAAACCAAACCCCCTTATGACGTGAAGATTAGGATTACCAAAAGTGCTGGTCAGCCTCTGCTTCTAGTCGTGGAAAATCTGCAGTACGTGGCTTGACTAAACTGTGTCGGATGAGTGAGTATCTTCAGTTGGGTACCTGGGCGTTGCTTTCGAAGGCATTACACTACTCCAAGCTCAGTTACTGTGGCGCTTGGTCCAAACCTTAGTTGCTACACACCATCAACGGTTAATTGTCTCGAACTGCCTGCACATGGCCGCACCACCAGAGTTTCTAACCAGTGACGACCGATTCATTCCACCTCTCATGTCAACATTGACGGATGAGCAGTTAGGGCTGCTCTGCCGGAACTTGTGGATCTCAAACGACACACGCTGGAAAATCCTTTTCTTCCTGCGGACAATTTTTTTTTTCTTCACTTTTAATGCACCACCTTCTCAAGGTTTTGTTCTCCTCCTCCTAACCTACAATCTTTAACAGTTCATGGATTACCTTAACTTACATACTCTGAAAACAATAGACTCAATCAAAACATTAGAATCTGAAAGCGTGTGTACGAGACTGGAGAGTCCATTTCGTTCCAGCGGCCAAGAGATGCTCTGTGGTCTGCCTCAAGGATAAGTTTCAATGTGGGGACGAATATTGTGCTCCAGCTGTGGGAGCTTGCACCTACTAACTCGTCAGAAAAAGAATGCGAGTCCCTTGCACAAGCTTCTTTCGCAAGTACGCTTTTGAATTTTCGTCCTGCCAGTAACTCATTCATCAGCATTAAATAGTCGGAAAAAGGTTGCGAGTTCAGTCCAGTGAGTACGACAGTGTCAACATTGCAATGCAAAGTCGACATTCATTTTGTGTTCCTTGCAGCAGAGGTGAATTGCAAGACGTCATCAAATCTTGATAGCCTGAGGAATGGAAGATGCGTTGCTGGAGACTTTCAGAGACATGGAGTGAACATTGCAGATCGATAAACAGGTGGAGTTGAGTTTGCAGATCCAGTATGTATCGACAGAAAACATCAACCTACGAAGGGATGGACATGATCCTCGAGGAACCAATTACAATTGCTGGAATGTGAACCACTAGCTGCAGGCACGATGGCCAGTCTGAATTACTGTGAAGGTGCTGCATCGAATACCCCCTTCAAGTGCATCTATTGGAATTTGAGATCTATCAGCGGGAAGAAGAACGTGAATAGCTTGCAACACTACAGCAATGAGAAACAGGTCAGGAAAATATTGCTTTTATTTGAAATTCAATCATAGAATCGCATTCAAACACAAACAACAATGATTCCGATAGTATATCAACATTTACTTGTTTGTGCTTCAAGTTCAAAACCTGCATTGCAGTAATTGTCGTTCCTCTGTCGCGATTGTTGACTCACAGCTTCGTTTTGTTTATTGAAAATGGCTCATGATACTATTTTAAATACATTGGTAATCTTGTGGTGGTGTTTGTTGAAAATTCATGAATGAAACTTTCATAGGTGGACCTTCTATTTTTATCTGAAACATGGCAGCGAAAAGGTCACCATCTGCCTGAATTGCTGGTAATCTTTTGAGATGTGGCTGAGTCAAGAGCTGTGTAACTGTCTTCTGTGGTCAATTGCGGGGTTTGGGTGGAACATGCCACGCTAACATATCTCTTCGGCGCTCACATTGCAGGACTATGACCTGATATCTTGCAGAAGTGGCAAAGCTGGGAATCGCGGCGGTGTGGCATGCTGCTACAAGCACGATTACTCATTCCACATTTCAGGTTACAAAAATGATCCTCAGGGCCATAACCTCTGGCTCAAGCTTGACAAAGCCCTTGGATTCGAGAAAAACCTCTTTGCAGCTGTTTGCTACCTTCCCCCGATTTCCTCCACACCTTACGATGGCCGTGACCGTCTCGAACCGAGTTTTCCTTACAAGGGTCTTAATAACGAGATCTTCTCGTTACTGATGAAGAGAAATGCTCACAATTTTCTTGTTGTGGGTGATTTCAACAGCCGGATAGGTGATGCACAAGCTTGTGAAGCGTAGCGGCACGGGTTGTCACGTGACTCTGCAGACAAGAATAATAAGTTCGGTCTTTCGCTGATGGATGTTTGCGACACGAACGACCTAATCATCTGCAATGGTGTCACCCAAGAAAATTACTTTGCACAAGTAGCAACCAAGATGTGTGTGTTCCGGTACGCAGAGAGTCAGAGATGCAAAGGAAGATACTAATTTGTTCATCGTCCCAAACTACTGATGCGCAGTATTTCCTTGTCTAGGTTTGGCCAAGATCGGGAGAGACAACGTGTAGGAGCACCAGTGTTGTGGACTACATTCTCGAACCCCTTTCCAGAGCTCGACACTTGTTGAAGGACATCCAGATCCTTCCCTTGGAGAAAAAATTAGATCCTAATGCCATAAGCTTCACTCTTCGACGACAGAGACCTTTCCACCATCTACCTTCACCATGCGAAACATCTCAAACTGCTGTGGTGGCGTTCTCCACAAATGCCTCAATTGCTAGAGAAATCCGTAGTCCGCTGAATGAAACCTCGACCAAAGAAACTATTGAAATCCCCAAACAAGCAAGCACCGATTGCGCTGCCGTTGCTGAGACGGCATCAAAATTTGATTCTTAAATTAAAAATCGTCATTTGAAGCCGAATTTGTGATTAGTGACAGAAAAATGGGATGTGATAAGATGTTGAGGATTTGCGACATCACCTGAATGGATGAAGGTAGATGTTGAGGATTTGCGACATCACCTGAATGGATGAAGGTAGATGTTGAGGATTTGGGACATCACCTGAATGGAGAAGAGACAATCGGAGATTACCAGAACAAGCATTCAACACAGTGGCTATGTCACTAGGCGAGGTGAAGCCTTCAGACTGGGATTTCAAATTTTCAAATGTATGATTCATGCTCCGCAAAATTCCAAGACAAAGGTAATCACTTCTCTTTGCCACAATTTCTCAGGTCATCGCCTCTGGCGCACAGGCTCCAAATTCATCTGAAAAGCCGATCACAACATCGGTGAAGTTCAACCCTTCCACTCCTTGGGGATTCAGTGCATCGACGTGGTATGGAGCTAAGACACCACGTATTCTGAATAAACCACTTGCGGATGGGTGAAGCGGACAGAACCGCGACTGTAGAAAGCCAGCAGCTCTTGAAGGCCATCCAATTTTCGCAACCTACATGACGAGAAACGTGGATGTGCTTACCAAGCAGACAATTCATCGGAAACCTAATCTTGGCACCAACAAGCTCATCGTGAGACTAGGAGGTTTGGGCCCAACAGAGTGCTGGAGATGTATAGGAAAAGTTTCCATCACTTAGCCCGTTTTCTTTCTGCAGAACCGTGGGCTGATGACGATCAATTCACGTCTATCGGCTGTTGGGTCTCCAGGACTCACTCGTGTTGCAAGGTGCGATGGGAAACATTTTTGCTGAGTCCTTCCACAACGTTTCCAGGTTTCCTAGGATTGCAAGAGGATAATCATGTTGTAAGAATCTGTACAAAACATTTCAATTTCACTCTTGTGAATGAACTAAGCCTGTTCAATATTCTATTCTTGCAGAGGGCGGTGCAGTGACAGTTCCAGGGTGACCGCATCAAGCTCCTGGAGCACCAAGGGCCTGAAGATTGGACCTGGATTCCGGTGCACATGCATGTACCCTGGTCACAGCAACACCCGTGAATTACAAATCGACTATCCCATCAGGATGAACTCTTACACAAGGACGATGACAGTGATCCATGATTCCAAGTTCTCTACTTTACTAAAGAACCTCAAGTCTGCTTACGACTCTGGCATGCTGTGGAAGTCCATCGCGCATTTCAAAATTACCCGGAAGATCATCAACGCCATCAGATGACATTTCTAAAATCCGCTTGCGATTCCCAGAAATCTGTTAAGTCTACGAAGGATGTCTTCTTTGCCAAAAAATTATAACCAAACACATTGTTAGAACCTCATGGAGGTAGCAGGATAGGTTGCCCTGCGCAACATTACTTTTGAAATGGCTGCAGTGTAGAAATGAGTGGTTTTTTTAACACTGGGTGTTAGTCGCTGACACGAATATCAAATGCTCTGAGCAAGAGCTATTTACCAGCTAACACATTGCTGCCAAATGTCCATTATATATATATATATATATATATATATATATTTTTTAATTCACACACCACATTGTTATTACGGTTAAGGAGTTTAAATTAGAAATTTAGATTAAAGAGAAATGGTTTAGGGTGTTAAGATGAGAGATTTTGCTGAAAGAATTAGATCTTAGGTAGACAGACAATTGATTCAGTAACTTGTGGGATTGTTGCATGATTTTTGTTCTAAATAAGTGTTTATCAGCATCTATACAATCCTTTTAAGAGAATTGCAAGAGATGTTCTATCATACTTGGCTATTGGTAGACGCCAATTCTAATGCAAAATGTCATTGGCCCAGAATCAAGGTTAAAAAAATTAAATACACAAAATTTTGTAAATTTAAGTTTAAGATAAATTTAAGATATGCAGAAAGATTATAATCAGCTCAAAATTATAATTTTATATCAAATTTGTTATAATAATAATAATATAAAAAAAATAAAGTAGAAGTTTAAAATTATAAGGTATAAATACAACATTAAATACAACATAATTACTTTTAGATCAAAAATTTTCATTCAAAAATATAATCGAAATCATTACTTTTGTCTGCAAATTTTTTATGTAGTACAATGTTACATCTATTAATACATAATTTATTTTATTTTATAACTAGATATATATTTATATTTCAATAATAATTAATATTATAAATCATTTAATTTTTTATATTCTATATATTAAACAAAGAAGAACTTTAGATATGATAGATTGAATTGTTTATAAAAAAATTGTTTATAAAAAAAATTTGAGATTTAATTCTTCAAATGTTATCAACAAACATTGGCTTCAAAATGTCTTATTTACCAAACACAATTTTTTCTATACTTGTTTAAAAATCAATTTCACTTTATGTTGAAAATAACCATTATAGTTTTAATTATCTATGTGCCTTTAATAAGTAAAAGTATAAATTTTTAAATACCATAATAAAGAACCAATACTTCTTCTTAAGAACTTTCTTAGAAATATGCTAAAGTATTTCTTTAGAGCAATATTAAAAGCCTGTTGATGTTTTAAATTATATATGGTGGATGTTGTATTAAATACTACACATATATATATATATATATATATATATATATATATATAATTTTTAAAATATATATTATAATCTTTAATAGACTATTATATTACAAAAAGAATAATTTATAAAAAAGATTAAAAAATAATAATAATTCAATATAAATTCAATTACATTCAAAAATAGATCTTCTAAAATTTATAAACAAAAAATCTAATAAAATCTAATATATTCTAAATAAATATATTAAAAACCATCAAAATCTATAATATTCTAAAATAAGCTTAACAAGTCTAAAATAATGCTTTGATTAAACCTAAAAATATTATTAAATATTTAATATTTTTAAAGATATATTTTAAATATTTTAATTTTAACAAAATTTTAAAATAAAAATTTTAAAAATTTTCTTTTACACCTAATACATCACATATATATATATATATATATATATATATATATATATATATATATTATTTATTTATTTATTTATTTATTTATTTAAATATATACTAAAATACTCTTAAATTTTTTATATTATATATTAAGATGCAATTTTATTTTTCATTATAGATGCAAGACCATATTCTAAATTTTTCTTTTACTTTTTGATTTTTGATTTTCTATTATATCACAGAATTTGAATTTTTTTTGAATTTTTTTATACTGAAATATAAGTATTTTATATATCTAAATTATTTTTTGGTTATGCAATAATATATATAATATATTTTATATATCTAAATTTTATTTACAATAATTTGGACTTAACTTATATTTTAGATTGTATAAAATAGGAAAACTTTAAAATGGTGCTCAACATATTATGTATTATGACCTTGAATATAAACAATAAATTAAAATTTTTATAGAGAAATAATAGATACAAATGGCATTAACAAAGATATTATTTTTACATGATTAAACATATTTTGATAGAATTATCTAATTACCACTATAGTAGTGGATACCATATTTAAATATATTTAAGAATATAAAAGTTAACACAAAAATCAAATATTTATTTTTATATATTTTTTTATAAAAAAATATATTTAAAATATAACCAAAACTATTTTGTTCTATAGAACAATATTCAATTTTTGTTTTTTACATCCAATAGTTTATTTGCTTATGGTGCCATCTAAACCAATCTATATATAAAATGTCTATGAACTTATAGTTGATATACCATTATAGAGCATATTCTTATCAAACTTGAATTTTAGGTAAGATAGTAAAGAATAATAAATCACATATTTTTAAAATTTAGATATATTATATAAATATAAATCTTAAAAATCAAAAAGATGGTTGTTAATCTTCTAATGTAAGAAATTAAAAATATACTTCTTTTTTGTATCCCATGTGTTTTTTAAGGACCAAGTGAGTCATACTTGTTTCTATAATTTGTTACTTTCTAAAATTTATAATTTGATGCTTCTTTAAGTTGAGTTTTTATTATCAATTATTTAAATGGAAGATAATATTTTAATAAGATATAAATAAATTTTGGTATTATTGCTAATTTATAAGTGTGATTTAAATTCAACCATAGATTAGCACTAATATAAATATATTTTTTAAGTAGAAACACCCATATTACTTTTAATTAAAAATCACATAGAAAATATATTGCATCCCAATGGTGTGTTATATGAGCAATAATAATACTTAAATAAGTAGTCATATATCATTTTAGAAATGGTATTGCTATTTCATTCAATAAGCAATGTTGATATTTGATAACTTCTTATTGTTTTAAATTCTATTAAAGTCATTTAATTATTTTTTATAAACTAATCTTTATATGTTTTTGTCTTATAGTCTTCTTATATTTATTCATTTATTATATTTTTTTTAGATTTTTCCAAATTATCTCTATTTGTTTAGCTTAACAAGTTCTTAAATCAAGTCATGCATAGTTATAGGTAGCTAAGCAATGTTGTAGAACTTGTAGGATATTAATTTGCAAATATTGATTAAAAATGACCTTGATTTAAAATTTTCTATTATGACCAATAATGTAATATTATTTTAAAAAAATATTAGACAAGTCAAGGTCTAAACTATATTATTTAGATATGATTTTTTCTTTTCTTTTCTTTTCTTTTTTTTACTTTTTGAAATCACAAAATATGGTATTTAATAGCAAATGATTTGGATTTATGATGGATCTAATACCACAAGGTTTATTCTATCTTTTCTTTTTCTAAGATATTTTAACTAAGTTCTTAATTATTAATTAGAAACTTTATATTAGTTTGTTAGACTTTTAGGATGTTTTTGTAATATAATATGTTTGCTCTATAGTACATTTAGATTGACATTGTATACATTAAAAGTATCAACACATGTGATTTATATACCAATAAAAATGATGTATATCCAATTTCAATCTTTTAAGTTTTTTAGCATAAGAATAAGACTATAGATAATTTTTTATTAAAAATTATTTTATTTTTATTATAAAATACTTATTAGAAACTTACAAATAATTTTATTGGTTGATTTGGAAAAAACGAGGTCTTTTTATAATAGAAAGAAGGTCTATTGTATAACCAAGCATAATTAAGATAGAATGAGATCTTCATAATGTAAATCTGATAGAAAGTTTTAACATAAAGAATACAAAAAAATGAATATAATTTTTCTATAATTGATTAGTTGAAAACTATTGATCATTTAACATAAAACGATACTAGCTTGATCTACAAGTAAATTCATATACAACAAAGACCATCTAAATTAATAAAGAAGTCATTATACAAAAATATGATGGTAATAATTTTTATATAGGTCTTTAATACTTGATTTCAATTTTTTTTGTAGTGTGGTTTATTGCCACAAAGTTACAACAGTTATTGCGACAAGTTTAATGAATTCAATAAATTTAAGTGTCTAGTTTATAAATTTTTTTGCTAGCAAAGATGTCACTAAGGTGACAAGTCTTGTTTGTACTTTCTTTCATAATCATTAACTATAATTTTGTGTATAATTGTTGTAAAATACTTAATTATGTAGGATTAGTAAGCAATAACCAATTTCTTGGATTTTATAGATTGTACATTCTTATAAAATATTATTGCTTCTCAATTCTAAAGGCATCTAATATATAGTTTTTTAAGTTTAAAATATCTTAATATGTAACATAGAACCATGTCTATATCTTTATAAAAATATTTTTTTAAAATCAACAAACATAAATAAAATGGATTTCTAAGCTAGTATCTTTTATACTTCTTTGATAGTATTTAATCATAAAATACTTGATTTTAAATAATATTAGCTATTTTTTTTGCCATACTAATTTAATCTAAAATATAGAAGTATTATTTATTGTATAAAAAATATCTATAAAGGTTTTTTTATATATTATTTAATTTAAAATATTAGCTATTCTATAACATGTTTATAGTTTGTAAACTATCACAAAGTTATATTCTATGAATAAAAGTAGCCAATGAGCTACTCTTTTTAACACCTAAATTTTTTTAACGAAATATGTAAGAGCCATTTAGTCAACAAAAACATAAATTTTTTATCTTACAGATAATTGCAAAACTTTTTCCAATCATAAATCATGGCCAAGGTTTTTTCTTTACTTGTGATATAATTCTTTTTTTTTATCAGATTTAATAATTATGATTCATAAAATATTAATTGGCCACATTTACTAATTAAAATTTAGAATAGCATTGCTTTTATCATAATATCAGAAGCATTTGTTTATAAATTAATTTTAAAATTATAATGGATTTGAATTAAAATTGTGGCTTCTACATATTATTATTTGATGGTATGCCATGTCTCTTAAAGATTGATATTATACTTTTAACAATTTTTGAAGCATAACGTCAATTTACTTAGCTAAAAAGTTAGATTAATATGTATACTAAATTTATTAAAATAGACTTATATAAACTTACATAGATTATCCAAAAAAAAATTTATAATAACATATTGGTATATAGTAAGACCATTTATCAATTCAAAAGACATAACAATGTAAACATAAGTTCTCCTCTTTGTAATAAATATTACTTTATAACAATTGGGTGGAAATATGGTAATTATTTCTATTTTTTTTCTATTTAAAAATAAATATAAAAAATGGCATATTACTTTGTCAATGATTTTATCAATAAATGGTAAAAGAAACACTTTCTTCTAAGTTATGTAGTAAAACTTATAATAATCAACACAAATTCTAAGCTCGCAATTTTTTTTTAAAACTACTATAATAGGTAATAATCACAATGATTATTTAATTTGGAAAATAAATCTTACTTCCAAAAATTTATCAACACCTTATTATACTACCTTAGATTAGTTTGGATTTATTTTATATCAAGCCTTGTACTTAGATCAAACATTTAAATCCAATTCAATCTTGAGTGTTGCTAGTTTTTTTAAAAATGAACTAGAATTTATTAAATGACCAAAAAATAGATCGTGGTATTTTTTTAGACTTGTGTGGCTACAATAATTAGATTCAATTTTGGCTATATATTTGTTTAAAAATGATTTAATTTTTCATGAATCTTTATATTGATTTTTTAAACTTATTATTTTTCCAACTAAACCCAAGCTATGTCACTTAATCTTAGAATTTTAGGTTGAGTTGATGCATCATTCATAAGAATATTTTCATCTGTATTTATATAAAAATTATTTTTATAGAATCAAATCTTATCAATTTTAAAAACTATTATTTGTTTAAAAATTTTATTTTTTAAATATAAACAAAGATATTTTCTATTACAAGTAGGTGAAGTTTTTCTTAAAAAATAAATCTTTTCAAAAAATCAAAATATACTAGAGCTTTTAGTAACTTAGATAAAGATTCTATTATAAATTTGATTTGGATAGTATGAATAAACTTATTTTTATAAAATATATCTTAATGGTTTTTTAATCAAATATAAATTTAGCTAAAATTAATTATAATTATCTTTAAATTAGAATATATATAATATTTATTTTTTATTATAAATAATAATTAGAAAAACTTTAATTAGAATGTCCTAAACTTTTGTAATAGATATCCATATTACTTAGGTAAATAGAAGTATATAGAAGTAAATAGAAATAAGTAAAAATATATTGGAAAGATAATATCTTCCTTAAAAAGCTTTGAGAAAGTTTTCTAGATATTGATTAGATATTTAGATTTTTTTATAAATATGTCACATGTCTATTGAAATTTTTTTTATGAATTTTTTACTTTTAGGATGTTGTGTTGGAAGCAACCTACAACTTGATGCTTAAATCACAAGCCTTGCCATCCCTAGAAAGCTTCTACAAAACCTTCTTAGTAAGTAGTATATATTAAAGGAAGACTAAGGTCATTTTCAATCTTATCAACACCTCTCTCCTATTTCAATCTTATTTTAAGACTCTCTAGGTTCTTTGTAACTAGCAATAACCATTATAATTTCTTTCTATCTTACATTTATTTCTTTTTTATCTACTTTCTCTCTTTTAATGACACAAGAGTATATTTTCTTCTCTGGATTTTTTTGTAATTCATGTCCTTGATAACTTCTATGTATACTTGAAAAATCATCCTAATTAAGTCCACTAATAATTAATCAGCCATTCATAATTGTTAAAGAATCAATTAGAATATTTATTATTCTCTATTGATTTTATATTCATTGGTTTTAAGGTTTAGACTTGACTTGCTCTTAAACAAGACATTATCTAGGATTCTATTCCTAATCCAAGTTGATAAGATCAAAAGATTACAATTGATTGTTTTGACATCAATTACAATATCTTTATATTTTAATATATAGGTAAATATGTTAAAGTTTTCTAAAATTAAAATTAAAATTTTTATAATTCCTAGTACAACCTAATCAATTGTTTTAAAATTAGAGTAATTATATGATTTAGTATATCAAATATTATTTCTTCAATAACACCTAAGATTAACATATTTGTAATTATAGTCATAGATTTTTTTATTGACCTTATAGATTATATTAGTTGAATCAAATGCGTACAAAATTATTATATAAAATCTTAATTTTTTAAATTTTTTAGCTATCAAATTTAAATTATAATTGTTATTTTTCTTTTTAGTTTCTCCTTTTTAAGTCTTCTCTATCTCTAAAAACATAGAATCATACAAATATTCTTCTTTCTTTTAATCTTATTTGATCTTTATCTAATAATATTTTTGATTTAAAAGAATTATTTTTATAGAAATTTTTTTCTTTTGACTTTAAGTGATTACTATTCTATACCAACTACTTTCATATCCAAATCTTATATTAGTAGTTAGATAATCAATCTAATTCCAATTTCTAGTCTTTTATAATTTAATATATATTTAAAATTTTATTAATAGAAATACTTCTATTGACTATGATTCTTTAGATCACATACATAATATATCTAGTTCATTTCTTGTTGTGATTGGAATATAATATTGCAATATCCTATTGGTGTATTTGTTCCTTAAATTTGATTTTGAATGTTTTTGGATTTTAACATTGTTTACTCCAATTATTTCATTATTATTAAATTGTACATATATTTGGTGCTTGTAGTTTTATTTTTTTATTTTAATTTTTTTGTAGAAATTTTGGCCTATGTTACTCTTTTGAGTTTCTTTGCTATGGTCTAGTCTAATAAAGGCAAGTCCATCCTTCAAAATTTAATCTTTGTATTATTACAATGCTTTTAAGAATTGGCTACTTATTTCACCATATTAATTATTATATCCAATTTTCTTAAACTAAATACATACTCAAATGAATTACTCAAATCTATTTAATAGTTTGTGATGATAAATATTACTCATGGTTCATTGAAAAGTAATCAATAAAATCTATCAATTGTTTGTAGAATTCTTTGTTTTTTCTACTTTATTCTTGTTTGATTTATTTGGTGGTTGTGCATATTAGCTTGTTTGTCTACTCTTTTCTATATCAAAAATAGAAGGTTGGTTTTAAATTTGGCCAAGTACAATAAAAAGCTACTTAAAGAAACTTCTTGTGTTATTTTTTATGTCACTTCTTCAACATAGTTCTAAATAAGTTAATGATGTTTTCTTCTCTTATTTCCTATTTGTCTTCAATGCTCTATCAAATATTATAATATACACATTAAGACTAGAATATCTCTCATAAATTTAATAAGATATTACTTTCTATAGTCTTTTATTGACTAAAGTTGGTGGATAGCATGGTTTAATGTGTAGGACTTGCTTGACTTCGTCAATGTTTCTCTCCTAAGGTGTTATATAAGATCTGTACATGTCTATCTTATGTAAAAGAGATGTATCAACTAAAATACAATAATTTGAAGTTACTTGTGTTGGGTTTAAATTATAACCTATATTGTAGTATATTGTAGTTGTTTGGCATTGGAAAGGTGACTATAGCTGATTTGTGAGTGTAGTATCTCAGTCATATTCTTGTTCTTACCAATTTCAATAAGTTTAGTAAACTTCTTAAATATAACTTCTTACTTTGGACTTATTAAGGCATACCTCTTGTTTGATTAAGTCTTGGACCTATCGGCATTGCTTTCTTCATCCTTTACACTGATCAAGTTGATCTTCTAATATGCCAATGAAGTGTTGTAGTGACAACAATTGTCATTTCTTCCACCTCCATATTTTCCACGAATTGAATACTTTCACGATGATTGAGTTTCAGTACTTCTTGTGGCCTTTTCATATCTCTGTCTTTCTCTTGTGATCCATTTTAATATCCCACTCTAAGAAGAAAAAAAAATTGCATTATATTGCATATTTTGTACTTATGCAACCTTTCTAGCTGTTTTGAGTTACACAGGCAGCACCCTACAATGTAACATCAACTACGACTAAAAACCACTTAACAGCATGTTAGCTGGAGGAGCCTACGAAAACAAACATTAAGTGTTTATGCTGGATTTGAATCGTAACCAACCACATATTTGCAACTCCAAATCGGGACAAAGCCAGATTCAAATGACGAGCAATTCAGACTAAGTGCATTTGTAATCGAGACGAATTTGACTTTGCATCAAGAGTAATAGAATGAAACGCCGTCTTGAAAGCTAACCAATGGCTCAAATTGTTTGAGCATCTGCTTAATAATCACCCCGACCTGAACTAATAATATCAGGAGCAAAGTAAGGGTGAGGACAAAAATGTGCACAGTTTCGTAAAAAAGTGATTTGTCTTCTGCAACCGACGTCACCGCACCAAGGACTTGTAGCAGAAGCTAGACTAGTTCTATATTCATCTGGTACTTGTGCAACCTTCCTAATGCGATTGACAAACCCAACGTACTTTACAAAGGGAACACTACATATCCTATCTGTATACAATCAGCAGAGCAGGTTCCTCCATAGCTGGGGAAACACTCAGGCTAAAAGAAACATCAAGGGGAACAAGTAATGTTCTCATGCCTATTATACTAATGCTTAAAGGATCCCAAAATTCACGATCGTCCTCAGAACAATCCTCCCATAAATTCAAACGCGTCCTCTCCAAACTCACCCCCAGAGCCGTCGTCGCTAGAAAATGTACCTCTAGGATCATCATCACCGTCGGAGAGGAGTTCAAGAACACCCTCCCCAAGACCATCATCACTACCATCGTCATCTGTAGAAAAACTGTCATTATCCCCAGCTTCGTCTCCATCATCATCCTCTTCACTGTTTTCATCATCGTCGTTACTTACGAGATCTATGTCTTCATCTTCATGAAGGTCGCCGTCATCGTCGTCATCCTCATCATCTTCTTCTTCCTCTTCCGTCTCTCCCCCATCATCTGGGTCTGAATCATCATCGGTCGGACGTCTCCTCCCTACTTCATACAGCTTAGCAAACGAATCCATTTCTTCATTACTATCAACTGCTACTATTGAAATGAAAGAGTCTGTAGGCTCAGTTGCAAGATCAAGGACACGACGATCCACAACTGTGGTGGTAATATCAGAGTAGTCCACTGCATCCATTGTTCTGAAGGCACTGAATAACGGATGCCGCATCCTACGAGGATGAAGTGCGGCCATAATATCATCCGAGTTACGGCGTAGTGTTGCATATATCACATCGCCTGTTGTGTTAAAAGTGATGGAAGTTTGGTCCAGAGAAGGTACACTTCTTAAAAGCTTAAACGAACGTAAATCCCAAACCTCTGAATTGATGATAACCTGTATACAGCACAGAAAATATTAATCATTAGACAGAGAGCTAGGAAACTCTTTCATTATGCACCATCGGCACTAAAGACTTGGAGAAATACTTCCATTCAAAAGCGAAATGCAGCTCATGTGAGGATATATAATCACAGAAGTGAGACTCATTGAAATCAGCAAAAAGACAAAGTGTAGAATAGAAGAAAAATAACAAAAATAATAAAAATGTGAAAATAAAAATATAAATATAAATCAGCTTCGTTGTAAACGGCATGAACTAGACTAGCAGAAAATATTATAAGATAAACATACCTCATTTCCGGCCGGATGGAAACCACCTCCGCCATAGTCAGTGAATTGATCAAACCTATGAATTGCGCGAGGAACCCGATGATCCCATAATACTCCACTCCAAAGGACCAAGACATCATCTGGACTAAAATGGACCATTGGTTGCGTGTGGCTGCGAGGGAGGCCTGATTGACTTGTTAAAGTGTCAGGCAACCTTTGTTCCAATTTATAGCTGCCAACGTCGTAGAGCAGGACTTCTTTATGAGCAGATTCCAAAGCAATCGCACCAAATCTGCTTCCTGCATGATTAAACCTGGCAGCTTTGCAGCCATCAAAAGCATGCAAAGGTCCATTGCTAAGATTTGAAGAGTCCCATAATTGCACATCATAGCTCGCAGATGATAATAATAATTGCCCAACTCGTGTGTCATTTCCAACCAGGCAATGTGGAGCGGATTGCATGACTGTGATCGGTGAAGTATGACCCATCAATACTGCCTCCAAGATATTGCCTGTACTCGAATCAAAGAGTCGAATATCACCAGCATGACTACCAGCAGCGAGACAGGACGCATGACCTAAGAAGGTGTTTGCAGTGAAAAGAACTGCATCATCACGGCATGTGCGCCATGGACGAAAACGGCTGTACACAAAATGCCGATCTCGTCTCCGTCCATGCATGCCTCCATAAGGTGGAGTAATCTGGCGCGCAGCCAACCTGGCAGCAGTATTCAAAGATGCATCAAGTGCCCTACTTGGTTCTGGGCACACATGTGGGTGAAGAAGGGATAAAGGAGGGAGAGTAGTAATGGGAGCCGGGCACTGGCGATGCTGATGCTTCAAATACTGGACCACAAGTGAGTCAAGTGTTGCATGTTCTGCAGTGTTGGGGCGAGGTTCTAAAAGACTACCTGTAGAGGGAACAAGTGAATGGCCTGGGGTGCCGGGATATTGCTTGAAGGGAATGTACGGCGACTGTTGAATATCAAAAGATGACTCGAATTGCAAGTTTACAGTCTCAGCCTTCTCGGGCAAATTGTGCTGACCATTGCATGCTTTGGCAGGAGAGATATCACTAGTAGAAGGAGCTGGGGTAAATTGTATGGGTGCAGAAATGTCAACAGCAAAATTTGTCTTCAGGGGTGCATGCCCTGGGGTGACACAAGGAGATGCTGTGAGAGGATCCATAAAAACCATCCGCTTGCTTGTTGGGGATAATGGAGGCAGGTCTCTTTCACCACTTTTACGCTTGCCAGAGACAGGTGGATTGCGATGAGTTCCAGGTGTTTTAAACATGGCATCTGCATCATCTTTGGACTTCCCACTCGTGAGGGAAAAATCCTGAGTATCAAAAAGTCGACCACGACTTTCTTTTACGCCTTGTGACTTCCTCAGTGAAGCTGAAGCTGAAGCTGAAGATGAACACAATTTCCCACTTGAAGTCAAAGAAGTTGAGAATGCTGGCTTCTTGCGGGTAGGAGGAGGCGGCTGAGAACTGCTGGCATCATCCTCATCCTTGGCAGTTTGCTTGGAACCGCCTCCAAGAAATCCACCACTCACTCGTCCCACAGGCCACTGCATCAAATCTGCGGTTCCTTCAGCAGATGCCGGTGGGAGTACAAGAGAAGTCGGAGGTAAAAGGGAGGGCAAAGGTTTCAAATTTGCTTCCTTGAGCAATGCAGCCGCTGCGTTCGGAAGCCCTGATCCAATGAGATGCTCATGAATGAGCTGCAACAACTCCCTGAAATTTTTGAAGTTTTCGAAGATATCAGGAAGTCGACGAAATAAAAATAATTAAATTTGACATTGAGAAAAGCCAATGAATAATATGGAACTCCAAAAACTAATAAAGTAGGAATCACTACCTGGAGTGATAACTGATAGGTGTGGCTGCAGCAATGGCAGCTCTTTCAATTCGGCGGAGAGTAGGTGCTGCTGCTTCACTAGCTGCTACAGTATTTGCGCGCCCTGCATTGGTAACAATCTGCAAATGGCAGCGGAATAGAAATTAATAAAAAGAAACAAAGCCCTCCCTTCAAATCGTTCCTCTGATTCCAAGTAATAAATATCGACCCTATTACTAAATGTAATGACTGCAGAAGATGAACGAATCTACACAAGGAAATAATCATGGACACTACTTACCGCAATAAGCTCCAACGCCACTCTGCTAAGTTCCGCTTGCCATCTTCCCTGCTCCCCACCAATACCACCTGCACTGGCTTGGCGACCAGCCTGACCACCACCATCTCGCAATAGCTCTGAAAGCAACTTCCCTACCTGTACATCCAGAGCCTCCACATTAAACCTCAATGCTACCAACATAACCAATCAGAACCGGAAAAAAAAAAAAAAAAAAAAAAAAAAAAAAAAAAAAAATCTCAATAGATATAGACTGCGAATAGCAGGCACAACAGAAGTACAGGTCCTTGAAAAGAAAAGACATGTGAGGAAAAGGAGGGCATGCTGTTCAGAACAAAGATATTGAGAACACACCTGCAGTTTAGTAAGAATGTGCGCAATTGTATCGTCTCGAGCCAAGCCCAACAAAACTCGGCAGGAAAGGGCTCGAATACAATCCAAGGCAGGAGGAGGAAGAACAGTCCTTGGGTAAAGGAGATGAAGCAAAACTTTAATTCCATTGTTAGCCCGTACTGCTTCACGGGCATAACGATAACCTTGTTCCATGTAGGCTGCCAACCCTGACCCTCCTGCACCTGGCCCCAAGGAAATTCGCCGGTCCCCAACAAACCCCGCTCCAAAAGCACCTGGTCCCGGAGCTGCTTGAGTTCCCCCATTTTTATCAATATTGGCTTCTGATCTTACTGTCCAACCCTTATTTTCCAGATTTACCACGGTTCCTGCACCGACTGTAGTTGCTTGAGAAACATTCCCAGCAGGACCCTGGCTTGACTGGGCTTGTTGAGACTGTGCAGGGGTGATAGGAACTGCCACAGGCCGGCTGCATAGTGAAGGAGGAGGACAGACCAGATTGACCAATACCAGCAGCGCTGTTTGAATCACCTGTACGAACACAGAGGATTGATTATTCTTCGATATATTTAAGCTGATAATGTACAATTCACAAACCCACACGCCCATAAAGTCCTACGTTAGAGTCTTCACGAAATTTTATCAAATAAACTTCAAATGCTGAGAAACAAACTCAGTCAGGAGTAAATTACCTCCGGATCACAAAAAGCAACTCCACTCACAGCATCAAGAACAACTGCCATAAAAGATCTCTCATTGCTTAGTGTTGAGTCAACTATTAATCTCCGTGTATACGGCACTAGCGTCACAATCTGCAGGACTCCAAGAGAGTGCTGTACTATCTCATGCAAGTATCTCTCTCCAGGAGCAGCTTGCTGCACAGTAACATCCACATAAAACTTCAAAATTGATGGAAATATTCTGAAGTGCATAGTATCAACTTAAGCCACAATTCCTCAAATAACACAAAATAATAATATTAATCATAATTTTGATTTTATAACTTACAGAAAGATTTGAAACCCAAAAGAAAAAATGAAAAATGACAAATGAAAAAGCGACGAACTACAGTACATAGCAAAAACGAAATCTTACATTAGGAGGAAAACAGAAGAACAGAAGGTACTGAACATATATGAGTACTGGGAAAGAGGTGTAGAGGGTCAAAATCAAATGGGTGCAGATAGCTCAGAGCACAATCCTATCTAACGTAGGCAACAACTTCAATAATATCAAGTATCCCTCACGATAAAATACAGTACCTGTGTAAGTTCGAGGAGAACAATGTGACCATTGTACTGCATAAATGCGTCAAGTGGAGCCCAACGTGACCTAACGAAAGCAGTTCCCAGTTTCCTGTCTCTCTGCAGTTGGACAATAATTGTGTCCATTGCTTCGTTGCTGATGTCCAGAGGCTTATACGTGGCTTTCCCACTAGGGCCATTTCGAGAACCACTCTTATGACCTCTATTAGGTCGTAGCGAGTCGACCAACAATAGCAAATGAGCACGAAAATATTGACGGAGGGCTACACAGGTAAGGTAAGCAATCTGCTTCCCAGTTGATGTCAAAACTTCAGCTGATGCTACCGTCCGGTCGCGTGAACCTGAATGAAGAAAACAGGGTTAAAGATTACAAAGAATTTGCCAGAATTAGGGTACACAAAGATATTCATTCCAACCTTCTCTCAAACGAATAGTAGATAGCAACTATGACCCTTGATAGTGCTTACAACCAGAAATATATTTGGTGTTATCCTGAATCACCAGAGATGTGACACAAGCGAAAAGAGACCCATACGCCTCATTCGAACTCAAAGGGCTATTCCTTAACATGCATTCCGATGCAAATCGACGATCAACATGACGGAAACGAGATCGGTATTTACCAAATTTAAAACAAGCGCGCGCAAACACAGATACATGTATATATATATATATATATATAGTTTTTGAAAACTGAACCTGCCGAAGCTGCACCAGTGCCTGAGTTGCTTGACCCTCCTGATCTTAAAGAAGCTGTGTTCCGCAACAAGTTTACAATTTTACGCAACCCATCCTGAGCATCGAAGGCATCCAAAATAGCTCGGAAAACGAAGGAGGCCCCAAAAAACAAAGCTGCATTGCGTCTCGCTGGATCTTGTGGACAAGATAAAAGGTAAAGTGGGAGAGCGACAACATCTTGAACCACTGGTGCTGGTAAATTGCACACTCGCTCCATCACACCCTGCCACAAAGCTTCTTAAATTTGTTAATATATCACCTTAGCCCAAGTTCCAATTTCTAAGGTTGTGGAGGTTGTAACATTTAAGAGGTTGACTAGATTTTCAAGATTAATACCAGAGTTGTAACTGCTTAAATTTCCAACCATTGGAAATAATTAAACACAAAGCATCACAAATACTGATCACCAACCCAAACAAGCCAAGCACACGAGTGAATAACCAAACAAGATAAGACTTCCTGCAGGACACCAAATTTACACAGAACACAGAAAAGCCTCTTACCTGTAACGATGCAAGTGCAAACAGGCAAAGAGATATGCCCGTAAGAGTTTGAGACACTCTAGGAGTAGCAAGGAGTTGCTGCACACCACCTCGATCCACAAAAAGAGCTGCAAACTTTCGATGTGCAGCTAGTGCACATATCAACTTCAGAACGTCTGAAAGCATGGCCAACTCTTTCGGATTGTTATCTTTAGGCCGTCGCTGAAGTAGGGCCAGACAAACGTCAACACCTCTCTCATGCAGGACAGGGCCCAACACTTCCAAGTACTCTCCCATCTTTTCAAGACACTGTACACAATAGCGTTCCCTCAGAGAAGCTAATGCCTCCATATCCACGGCACTTTGTCCTCTATCTACTGCTCCATTTTCCTGTTCTTTCTTAGACTCAATTTCTGCTACTTTCTTAGCTTCTTCCATGGCTATCTCTTTCTTCTCCAACTGCTCTCTGCACAAAGATTGTAATTACAATTCGAGTAAGAACATTGTAAATCAGACTACACACCTAAAAGTATACGCTGCTGCAAAAAACCAGAAAGAATGAGCATTCCGAATCAAGAAAAGACAAGCTAAGGCGGATAATTCTCCCAAACGGAAACCCATATCCAATTATACGAATCACCGACTTAATGGAATGTACCCAAACGAGAGCGTTTCATTATACCTAGTGACAGTGGTTGAAAGAGCAGCATCTACAACTGTAAGAGCTGCTTCATTTGCTGCTGCCAATACAGCTTCCGCTTTGTCTGTCGTTGCAAGAACCTGCATGCAAAAATAGCCAATAGGTCACTGGGTTGCAATTGATATTCTATTAATAAAATGGTACAGGGATTCAAAACAGAAGATTTATTACACCCTATAACAACCAGGTATTAGTACCTCCAATGACGTCATAGACCAAACAGCGACAAAAGTATTCACATCCTGACCACTAAATTTGGCCAATCATAACAATACCTCTGTAGCAGCTACCCTGACAAGGTCTGCGGCAGCATCTCCTGCTGCTTTCACAGCTTCCCAGGGAGCGTTTTCTGTCCTAGCTTCTGCTTGAGCTGCTCGCTTAGCCTTTCGCATGGCCAGTGAGATGTCAGCATTACCAACCATTACACACTGAATCACTTCGCTTTCAGAATCACTATCATCCTTCATTTCATCCCTCGGGGCCTCGGAACCAATTTCTGCCACTGTGCTAGTTTTCTCTGTAAGTAAACCCCTGCTTCTGAAACCAGTGTCTTTGCGAGCTGAAGTCGGAGCTGATAGTTGACCTCTTTCCAATTCTGAAGCACCGTCACCAGACCTTCCTTTTCCTCTTCCTTTCCCGCTTCCTCGATAAAAGTCACCCCTGCGTTTCGAAGGCTCTGCCCTACCTACCTCTTCAGATTCATCTTCTGGCAGAGGACGAGTACTATTTAACCAATCCGTTGTCCTGGTTTTAGCTTCTCGTCTATCTTTCCGACGCCTTTTATCTTCGTTCATCCATTCATCACCGTCCTCATCGGCATCATATGTACATAGACTCAGGTCCGGAGTTCCTTCTAAATTCTCAGTGTCCTCCTGAATACTTTCCTCATTGTCTTTCCTCTTTGCTTTGGCATCAAGCACCCTCTCACCACCCCTTTCTGCCATTTGTTCATCAGATACTTTTTCGGAAACGCGAAGATCCTCCATTCTTGAAACATCTAAAAATGGCCTAACTCTTCCTCTAGCTTCATCCCTTCCCCTACTTCCACTCACTCCTACATTTGACTTATTTTCAGTAATTGCTTCGGCCGATGCATCTCCCAGTACACGAACGCGCAGGTAGTGCATAAGCATACCTACCATACCCGTCGTGAGTACATCCTCCACTACATCAGACCTGGACAGACAGCACACTGGTTATGGTATGTGTTCCTAGCCCTGTATGTACAAAAATAGCTTCATAACAACTATAAGCTGTTGATTAATTGAATACAATAGATCGATAAAACAGAAGGAACGTTTCGATACGTGAAACTGCAGTTAAAGGCGTTCAGCGATTGATATCTACCAGAGTCAAATAAGATAAAAAGGCAGTTCATTAGGTCATTATCAGCGGCTTCTTTTATAAAAGTCCAGAAACAATTTTCGAGGTATCCTGTTGTAGGGGTTTCTTTGATATCAACTTCAAACTGGTCTTCTATAACTAATAGCCTTAATCTATTTACAATTGCGTTTAAGAATTAGTTTTTAGTTCAGAACATAATACGCATAAAAACAGAACTTTCGTACCCTCCCAGAGATACTGCAAGTAAGCCGGTTGAATAGGTCCTCAGTATCTCACGATCGACTGCATCAGCATCCTTGGTACTCTTGCTTCTAGATGCCCTGCTGTTCGCTATGTCTTTAGGTGTGTCCTCAACAACCCACCGTTTGATGCTGGCAAGGACCTCCTCTTCAAACACGTGAGGATACTGCATATGAAACAGAAATAGAACAAAATTCGAAACCGAGTGGTAAGCACATCAAGTAATGATATCTCCAATTTTTCCTAGTAAAAGATATACAGTTAACCCAACCCACACATACAATTGGACCAATATATATGTAAGATTTGCTTATTTGCAGCATCTGGTCACTTGAACTCCAGACAGTAGTAACATATGATGAGCAATAGACACCACTACAGCTGTAACCGCCAAAACGAGGAACTATTGTCCATGCAGCTGAAATAGAATCCACCAAACTACCAGCAATAATTGACTCAATAGGTGGCATGCTGCAAGTGAACACTTACCATCCAGCTAGAAACGATTGCGAGTAGCAGCCTAACTGCAGCTGCACGAATCTTCGTACTATGCACTGGTTCAAGCAACAACCTTGATGACAGCAGTTCAAAAAAATCATCGTCCTCCTGCAATTACACACAGCATAACATAATTATGACAAGGTCGACTAGATTGCTCAAAATATCATCATGGAAAAGAAACAAACCTGAGATGACCTGTTAAGTGCAAAACCCCGGTAAACCCTAAGCAGAACTCTATCCGGCAAAAACTCCAAATAGTGGATCAGAACCATGATCACTTCACATGTGTCACATTCGACTGGTGTTTCTGTAAAGTTGCAGTTCCATATTCATTTGGATGCGACCAATACCCACACGTTTTGTGCGGGCACTGTCGTAATCCCAAATTTCTTCACCTCTCAGTCTCCATTGTGCCCAACACATGAAAGTAGAGAGCCTGAGGCAACTGCTTAGACTACGATTATGAGAACAGACACACAGCCAGAAAAACCCTGTGAGAGTCGCTGAGAATTTACCCTGATCAAATTCACAAGGCGACCTATCATGTGTGAAGATCGTGAATTGTTGGAATAGGGGTTTCCTGTATGCTGTTCATACCTGCAGGTCCGCAACGCAAACCCTAAGGATCAAAACAAACTCCTGCAACATAAACTCTTTTTGACCTAAAAATCTACCTGGGACCACTTAGTAAGTAGAAAATATGCATAAATGCCCTGTAGTATCCTCGCTATCATAAGTAGAGAATCCAGTAGCACGCTTCCTAATTAAGAGGTGAACTACATGCATATGGGAGCGACATCTGCTGTGGCAGCCAAACATTTATGGCATGAAATTCGCGTAGAAGCTCCAGTACTACTACAACCGTTCCCCAAACACATAGAAGACAGGTAATTCCACACCAGACACAGAAGATAATTTGCTAATGCACTCAAAGGCAGCGAAATTCAGTGAACTGTGCAGCAACATTGTCCTACACTGAATTATCCTCCCAAACCATGCACCACCTAACCAATAACCCTCACACCGCTCCACGAACTCTTGCACCCTCAGCCTCGCTCGATGAGACTTAACCCCAATACCCGTCCCGCAACCTATCCCTCAAGTCTACCCAACTTCCACCCGGAAGGTCAAATTGAAACCCAGACCTAGCCTCCTCCTGCTCCAGAATCGCAGCCAGCTCATGCAAGAGCGAAGGGTTAGGCGAGGCCCGCTCCACCACAATCCGTCGCATGAGGTTCCTAGCCTTCTGCACCAAATCCTCCCCGGCCGTACCCGTGGTAGCATTGCTCGTAGTCGGAACTGCGGATGATTCCCGAAAGACGCCACTAATCTCCCCTCCTCCTCCTCCTCCACCACCACTACCACTCCCATCCACGGGCGCGGTGGGCGGAGCTCCCTCCCCCTCCTCCGCCATCCCTCCCGCTACTCCTACAACAATCCAAAACTCTCGACAAACCCCCTCCTCTTCGCCAACACTGAGCGGTACCGATGACGATGCTGCTGCCGACCCGCCCGAATTGCAGGCGTGCACTCACGCCGTGATCGTAGTTCTCCCCGTCCTCCCCCCTACAGCGATGTGGAAATTCTATACCCTAAGATCCTGCTCCCGACGTCGCGTTCTCCGTGTGGCTTCCAGCCGCTAGGGCACCACTTCCATTGACTGTCGTTGGAGCTCCATTCCCCGCCCACCCCCTGCCTGCTTGAATGTGCATGCCATGCCATGGTATATTCCCCCTACATACATGTCAGTACCCATGCATCCATGTATGACCATGTGGCGCTCTGTGCCTTGCCACTCCAGCATCTTTCGTAGCACGACACTGCCGTTTATCATTCATCCATCGCTGCAACCTTAGTTTCCATTTCTTCATTCGTCCTTTTGAATCTTGTTCCCTGTTCGCGAACTTTCCTCTTTGGTTCTGGTCTATTTCTAGAGGAGCTAATTCGATGATAAAGCGATACGTTTAAATTTGGACTTGAGAGAACTGGTATTTTAGCAAACTTAGATGATGACGTGGCTAAAATAAGAACCAGTGCTTTCGTTTTAAATTAATTTTCGAATATTTAGAAACATGACTGCGGGTGTTTGAACTAGAATAATTCGTTGCGTGCCTTGGGGTAATAGCTACTAATCAAGTTTCCATGTATTGAGTTCCAATTTTATTTTGATTTTTCAATTTTTTCATAGTTGAAGTATAATTCATTTTTTTATTTTGTATTATTGCATGTGCATTGAAAATTATGAAGTCAACTATAAATAAACGAAAAAACCAACAAATGTGGTTTGTATTAAAGTTCCAATTAGACTGTTATACTAATTGGAGCTGTTTGTTATAAATTTTATTTTAATTCATAATAAAAAGATATATCAGTATTTTTCTGAATATTTTTGAAGTGATTTGTATGACTATCTTTACTCATTTGCAATATCATGCTTTTTCAAGAAATAAATATGAAAGTAATAAAGAACTGTGATATTTTTCAATTATTCAGAATGTTGAACAACCAATTTGTAAAATTGATTTAAACACATTTACATATCTTTTGTTAATACCATTTTGTTAACTGGATACCACTAAAACTACTTTAAAAGCTGAAAACATGTATACAGATCATATATATATATATATATATATATTTGTGTGTGTGTGTTTTACTCTCCTATGTTGAATCTGTTTAAAGTGAAATAAAATAAAACAATAAAAAAACTTCACACCATAACCTAACAATGTGGTGTCTATATCATTTTGAAACAATTTTAAATTCAAACATATATATATATATATATATATATATATATGAGAATGCAATGAATAGAAAAGATATGTGAGCTTTGAAATCAATATTGTGAAAGTTTTAGCACTTTGCACATAGAAAGTTAGGGAGTGAATGAATACCAGCCAGAAATTATAGAAGAATCCAAAAAGAATGCAAATTGGGCCAAGCAAATCCAAAATTTACATAATTTTTCTTTCATACATAATTCAAAGACTTTGCATGAAAAACTCTACTTCTACTTTGTTTTACATAGAGAAATTTATTTTTGGTATGACTTGCATGAAAAACTCTACTTTTACTTTACATTTCTGAGTAAATTCTAAGTGTGTTCTCCATGACGTGCACACAACGTGTATGCAAGCAAAAGAGCTTATTCATGTCCTTGGTTTATCTCCCCCCCTTTTCTTTTTCTAAGTCTAACTGATTATATACAGAATATTTTTTTTACATTTATTTAACAAGACAGAGAAAAGAAAAGAAGAAAAAGAAAAAGAAAAAAACAACAACGACGTCATCAAAATAAAAAAAACCATTTGAAAAGCAGATTCTTCTATTGGCTAAGATCCTATTTTTATTCTATCAACTAGAATGTCAACTAAAATCCAAAAATAATACATATAAAAAAGAAAAGAAAGAAAAAGAACATTCAAACAAACAGATGCTATCTCCGTATTTCCTCTGAACAAATTGAATGCATAAGTTCGACGATCGGATCCAACGAAGCCATCGACACAGCACCCTTCGTCCGCCTCTCTCGAGTTCGTAGAACGAGCGGATGGTCCCAATGTTGCTAAAATCTGAATCATCGTCATCGCGGTATTCATCTATTCAAAGGACTGCAACAACAGTGACCACCATCTATGTATTAGCATATCAGATCAGCTGGAGCCTCCAGCACAGACACTAATAGAAACAGAAGAAGAAGAAGAAGAAGAAGATAAAAACCCCAACCCTGGTGGGTTTTCTTACAGTGGTCAGGCCGACTCACTAGAACATCTTTTCCAGCGACTCCCGAGAGCGTCGGGTCTTCGCCCTCGAAGGGCTGGTGTGCGGTGGCGGCGCCGCCATTGTCACCAGGTCCATCACCTGAAGACCTGCTGGGTGGTCGTTTTGCCATGGAAACTGCATCCCCTGCAGGCTCTGGGATGGCGTCAGCATCGCCGCCTGCGAATCCAAACAAATTCGTGTCTGAGACTAGACTGCGACGTTGGTTGTGAGAAATGCATCGTCAATTCTGGATTTGAAGTTCAGAGTCAAGGTACCCCAAGACATTTGACTTTTCGCTGACACTCGGGAATCTTCGACAAATAGAACTGAGCAATGTCGTGATTGTGTGGGTTGCATTCCATGTTTTCATATCATGTGTAGGTTCATCAATAGGGATGTCATTCTTAGTTTATGTTCTTTATGATTATTTATCAGCCATTATGGTGGATATTTTTATTATTCTCTTAAGTAAATATCAGCGATGTTAGATTTTCGTGAAATTTTAAAATTGAAGTATACACACCAGCATTACTGATTTTTATATATATATATATATATATATATATGTATACTTCAATTTAATTTTTTTAAAAAAAAAACATATATATATATATATATATATATGTATGTTATTTTTTTTAAGGATATGTTATAAAAAATTAATTTTAAAATATTTAAAAATCATGCTTGATTATAAATATAAATATATATATATATATATATATATATATTTGCTAATTATTTTGGTTATGTATGTATGTATGTATATATACACACATGTTCCATTAAATCATCCAAGATAATGATACTAAAATGACCATAAGAGTGACACAAAAAAGATACATCCATTGAATATGAAAAGGAAGAGTGTATAATTACAAAATAATCATTAAGTTAAATTAAATTAAAAATTTAGAACTAGATTAGTTTGTGGAAGATAAAAATTTCACATAAGATATTATTCAAATAAAGAATCATGTAATTGTAGAACTTAAATACAAATAATCCATCAATCAATGGTTAAACAATACAAAAGATTTGACATGGATTCACCTAAATAATATTACCAACAATTTTATAGAGATAGGTAGAGTGCAGAATTCCATGAGAAAATATTAACCTTACAATAATGAAATAAAATAAATGTAAACATTCTTGGTTTACCCAGTAATTTTCTTTCAAAATGAATGTGAAGCGAACTCCAAGGCAATGACCGAATTGAAAGAGCAAGATGCTCGTCAGCTTTGGAAAGCGCAAATTTCTAGGTCTGGCTTTACCCGAAGCTGTTCCCCTTCCCTTCCACGGGCACACAAAAAGTACTAACGTGTTCTCCTATTCGAACGTTGAGCCTTCATCTTCCTCATTGCAAGCACTTCCTAAAGCAAGACTTGCAGAGACGGAGCTTTTCTGAAGCGTAGCTTGTGACAAGCCGATCGCATTTGAACCATTCGCCGAAGGTCAGAGAGTGAATGAGAGGGAGTGCATTGCACGCCGGTTAGATTCGAGCCCACTGCGGGAACAGGACGAGCTAGACAATTGGGTTGGCTCTCTCCAGCCATCGTCACAAGCTTTACAGAGCTGCCATTCCACTTGCCGTCCCTGTGATGAGCTTCGTCGCCATATTCTTCCCTCTTCTGCTTATTCACACGATCAGCGTCATAACGCCCTGCATTGTTTGCATCCGAACTGTGTTTAGACTCTGGTCGATGTTTTTATTTCGGAGGAGTATCCATATACTGGCAGAGGTGGCGACTAGAGCAAGCAGTGCCACAAAAACCACGATGAATGTCACATCTCCATCTCCCCCACGAGGAGAGTTGTTGGAGCGGAACCATAAATCCCTGGATTACGATTCCGCCGACGATGAATTATCCACTGTAGGTTCCCAGTTGGTGGTGTCAGGATACAGAGATTTCCTACCAAGTATTGGCGGTGATGCACCAGTGGCCATGGCTCCAACTTATCGGCACAAATCAACAAAAATTGTTCGATGACTGCAAAACTATTGTTGAATTACAGGTGTCTCACGAATTGTGTCCCTAACAGCCTCGAATTCAACCTCAATGCATGTGAAAAGGCCGCTTCTATGAGCTATGATCACCTGAATGAGCGCATTTCACTCACAGAAACTGCTCGCATGAATTCCTCTCCATGTCCTGTACAGGAACTCCAATTGCGATTTTGTTTCAATTGGGATGTGAAGCTCATTTTAAGTACTTAGAAAAAGGCGTCATTAAATGAGTGTACAAAGTCCAGCGATCCGGATTCCTTTCACCAGACTGCAAACGGCCCAGATTCAAAGTGGCTGGGAGGAATCTGTGCATACGTTCTCAACATCATAGGATAGTCAACGCATTTGACACGCAGAGAACCTACAGCTGATTTTGTTGACAAGAACTTCGGAAAATAGAACTGAAGTCAACTTAGCATCACTCTTAGACCCATCGCTGGAACTGACACAAATCAGCCACCACGTCGATATTCTTAATCTTTGCAAGAAAAAGATGTTAGCTCCTGGACAAAATGCCTTTTCGCACCTCTGATTGGAGCGAGATAGACGTGTCAGATATACTTCTACGCATTATATATATAGACACACATACACACACACACACGCATTTGTACTTATACATACACACACAGTAGTTTCATTGATTTGCAGCCAAGTGTAGGCAGCCTAGGATTTACCAGCCGCTGGAATCGACCACGATGGAAAATACCATTAACGAGTTTGCTCTACGAAACTGTGTTCTGCATGAAACCTGTGAAGAATTGGAACTGGATTTTAATGCAAGCTCTTCCAGGACATGAATGAATCTTTTAAGAGATGGATCTGTATCTCAACGAAGACCCAAATTGCCACGAGAATGGTTTCACGATATCCATACTAAGGACCAGACGAGATCCCTTTAGGGCCATGATTCTTTATTCAAGTAAATTCCATGCGAAGGCACAAAACTATGTATCTGTCCCAGTTGTTACCAAAGGTTGATAACATTACGTTACCAAAGGTTGCGAATATGCAAGCTAGGAAACCGATGAAGGTCGCTGATGTGCTAAAGGCACCAGTGAACAAATTGAAGCTGCTAGGGAAGGTGCGGGTGTCTGAAACTTCTACAGGCCCAAGACCCCGAAGAGAGCTAGAGCCTCCCAAGTATCCACGCGCCAGTGCTCAGGCTAAGAATAAACCTAAACTTCGAAGTTTTGAAGTTCCCCCTGACCACTGAGTTTGCCATGAAGAAATTGGAGGATAATCACATATTGGATTTCATTGTTGACGTTCGCACCGATAAGTAGAAGATCAAGGATGCTGTGAAGAAGGTGTACGACAATCTGAATAAGAAATTTAATACGTTGACTACTTAAGCTTGATTCTTCAGGTGTTGAGGTGATTGTGGTTGTTTCTTCCTTTTGTGATCTCGACTTAGCTGTCAATATTTCTCAATCTTTAATCCTAGAATTAACCGAGGAATACTGACGGGTTAAGAGTTGGTGATTCGCCGAAGAATATACGTACTCTTGGATTGGATTTGAGTGTGTTAGTGAAGATATTGGATACATTTAGAAGACAAAGATACGTGTCTGCGGTATGTCTAGGTCTAAAGTACACCATTTGTAAAATGATGTTATATACATGAGAATGACCAACCTGACAGTAAGAGACTAAGACCTTAACATTACGATTTCTGGTTGAGATAAAGCAAACTAGGCTAGTTTCGAGAGGTCTTGTGTTCTGTTTTTAAACTTCCGCACGGGACTACGCATGAAAGTTCAGCCTGGTTGTTTAGCGACCCACATTCACTGTTGGAGAATCAATCGTAACTTCATCACTGACCTCTGGATTCCTGTGTCTCACCAGGCCTGTTAGAAGTAAGAAGACTTTTGTAAGACTTAAAGCCGATTACAATGCCTTGGACGTGGCTAACAAGATCGGCTGCATGTGAAGTGATTGTACTCAGTTCCTTGGAGTGTAGATTGAATAAAACTCTAAAGTCTTGCTTCAAGCCATAGTGATCATGAGTTGAAAATGGCTTTTCTCTTGCCTAGTTGACAACATTTTTCAACTACTTTTCATGAAGTGTGACTTGTCTTGAACTTGCCTAGTTTGCTGAAATATCTCGAAGACACAACCTAATTGTAGTTGAGTGTAGGGGTGTTTTGAATTAGATTTGAATCTTTCACTAGTGGAATTCAGACAGGTAGGACTTCTGCATCGTTTAAAATCAGATGAACATTCGAGACATTTGGAAACCCACTTTATTAGTTAACGAACAAAACTCGGTATGAACGAAAATGACGTTTAATTGGATCTTGGAACAGTCTTAGTAACCCGCAATAATTCTCTTTCCTTGACCTTTTCATTTTGAACAGCAGTGTTACCATGTGACAATTAACGACCATTAATACGCATTAGGGAATGATGCCAATACTTCACCTGCGCCTTAGTCGATGTCATCAACACACGAATCCAAAAGGTCAAGACCGTCGACTCAAAGATGACCGAGAACCTGGAGTTAGATTTTCGTGTCTCATGGGCATGGACAGGTTCCGAGATCTTCTCAGTGGGGGACATTGGAAAATTCTTCTACAGGACATTGACAAATGTCGGGATTTTGGACGCGGGGCATCTCAAAAAAATTCTTCAGATATTCCACAGTTTCCTCGTCAAGACCGAACGCCTTCTCAAGGATCTGATCCATAACGTCTCTTTGGAATGTGGTTAGACCGACATCCGAACGACCCGGATTCTGGCTGCTTAGAGAAAGCACTGCATATGCAGCAGTCATGCCAACATTGACCTGGAAATGCAGAAGTCCTCTGGGGAAGATAGTGATGTCGCCCTTCTGCAAAACATTCGACCACAGCTTGTTATTTGTGTCGACGAAGCCAACCAGCAGCTGGCCTTCCTGACAGGACAGTATCTCAGTTGCACGTTGATGCCAGTGGGGCACATTGAGTCCGCCACGGGGTGCGAAGACCAGGCGCGCCAAGGCGATCCCTTGTGTGTTGAGCCCTGGAAACTGAGTCACGAAAGCTTTTTGCAACGGAGCACCGAACGACGTACTCAAGTTCCCTTGATTTCGGAGCCTACGATAGATGAAATCCTCGGAGGTGGTTCTAGCTGGATCCTTGCAGGGGATTGACAAAAGTCTCATTTGACAAATCGGCAACGCAGAAATCCTGGAGAGGGTCAGGATCTGCTGCTGCAGCCATCTTTGTGAAGAAACCGAGAACGGCAATGGCTGCAATCAGTAGAGATAGCCGACCGTTGCCGCGTGTTGAAGAGCTCCAGCTCCCCATTTTGGTTGCAGAGTTTGTTACAATGCTAGAAAGATTTCTGGGGGAGAAACAGAGTCCGCAAGGATGCTTGAAAATTTTGGGAGGCGAGAAACACAATTCGCAAGGCCCATAGAGAATCCTACCAGAAAGCCAGAAATTCACGGCGTTAAGGATGTCTGCCTAGGCTTTTATAGTTTGCATTCCACTGGTATTTTGCTTGTTTCTTGTGAAGGAACTGAATCAACCTTCATTGTTGACGAAATCATGGAGGCTCCTTGTTAAGCTATTGACCCTGCAATATCCCGACGCCATAGACAATGAGATCTTGACTTCTCACGCAAGCACAACAAACATGTTTAGAAAAGCCAGTTTGTGAAATGTACGACAAGGTACCAAATTAAGGACCAACCTACTGTTATCCCGCTTAATCTAACTTCCATGTACATTTCACTCTTGGTTTTCATTATGAGTGGGCTATGGAGAATGGCGTGAGAACGATGAAATCAGCGTCACACATAATTCATGCTTCACTGTACGGAGCTTCTCCGTAGGACACTGGAACAGTAAATGTGAAAGCGGCTAAGTTTCTCTATCCTGGAAGACGTCCCACAGCGGCATTATAGAGGGATTAAACCGTGTAGTAATAGTTCCTGATTACAAAAATTCAAATAAGTTTGTTTAGTTTGTGATTCGATTAGACGTTTTAACGTCGCTAGGATTTTGCTTAGAAATTTATCACATACCGCCCAATCTTGAGAGCCCGTCGATCAAGTGAAACTTGAGATTGTACATTTTATTGTAGAAATACGGGACTGGTAGCAGTAGTAGCTTGAAAAGATAGTTGTGGATTTCGATCACGGCACTTCCACCTGAACACAGACTTAGTCCCTTGAGATCATGATCTTTGAATGCGATTGGAGGAGAAACGTTGGTCCACCGTATGAGGCAAGTACTCACGTATTCACAGCCCACTCATTGATTGCTTTTGAGGTCTGGCTTAGACGCCTGCGCCATTCTTCGCTCATGTGGTGTTAATTTTAGTTGGTGATAGATCAAGGTAACACGATACATCTGCAAGTCCCCTTAAGCCATTGTGACAACGATTATCACATCCAGAGTTCATGGTGTCAATACTGAGTCAATTATGACGAAAAATTATTGTTTATGAGTGAATTGACAGGCTGACTGGTGTAGAACTCATCGAAACTGGAAGAAGGATATCAAGATACTTCCTGACGTAGTTCTATATTTTAAGTTAACTTATTTCAGAGAATTTCTCCACGTCAATGCAGTTCCGAAAGGAAAACGGAAAGACATCTGGACGAGCTTTTCAATACAAACATTGATCCGAACTAGGTCAGAAGCATTATAAAAAAGCAGCGTCATGGCGTCTCAACATTGATAATTGAAGCGAGTTTGAACTATTCTCAGGCGCCGAAAGGGTTAACTTGAGCTGGACCTCTCCACCATCCCACAATGCCACAAGCTTCGACTGGAAGGATCGGTCCTCCAGTTGAACGGCATCAATTAATGCCGTCCGGGTGACGGCGTCCCGCAATGGCATTTCGAAGTGGAAATTACGCCATTTGGCACGGATCCTCTTGTACATCATGTTCAGGAAGAGGCGTCTCGACGCCATCGACGTGATCCACCATCGCCAGCTTCGAATTTCCACACGCAGTGTGACGGCAACGCATCACATGGGTGCCGAGATCCCCCCACTCGGTTTATCATTCATTCATAGGATGAAGGAACCTCCTCATCCCACTCTATCGTTTATCTTCCATCTGAGAAGATTTTTCTGGATGTTGAAGTTGAGTTTTAGAACTCAAACAATCTTTTCTGGATGTCTTAAATTCTGTTTAATGTGCATACAATTTTCTTTTCTTTTATTATTGTTATTGTAATTTAACAGGTCTGGAATGTAAAATTTTATTAAATCCTTGAAGAGTTTTGGATGATTCTCATTGCAAGTATCAGGAGCATATGATAAAAATAATTAGCAAAAGCAAGGGCTAGATGCACATGCTCACTTACTAATTGAGATATTTGACCAATTGTTAAGTTCTATTTTATTTCAAAGAATTAAAAAAGAAACCAAATTTATTTTTTAAATAAATTATTATGAGTCATAAAACCTACCATAAATATATCTTAAATATTTCTGTCAGCAACTCTATGTCAAAAGAGGGAATATTATATTCCCATCTTCTACCTCTTTGCTGCAATTTCTCATTACCGTCAATATTTGACCAATTATTAAGTTCATATTTTACATCTTTTATAAATACAGAATACAACATGATTTTATTAACACCAAAATGCACTATATAAATGTTTTTTTGCTATATTGTAAAAAAAGTTTAGTATCAGAATATTTTGAATATGACTCAAAATTTACTAATTTAGAAGTTTTAATTTTTTTATTCAAAGTCAAAAGACACAATTGACTTTGAAGATGATGTCAGTAATAATATAAGTGATACTCAAATCAATTAAGTAGAAGAAGAGCAACATGTTAAAGCTGTAATAGGAAAGTTTATTCATTAGCATAGCACAAAGTTGTTCTTAAAAAAATATTTTCTTCTAATAAAACGTATATATGAAGAGTTGGAGAGTCAAAATATATTTCTACTGCAACATAGTGATGTTTTACATCCAAATTTTTAAAAAAAAGAAGAAAAACACAAAGTAGAATAATTTACATAATTTATTCTGGTAACTAATTGTTACATTCTATTACAGGATGTGATATAATATTTTGAGATTTTTTATTCAATTTTGTAGAAAATATTGTTTTGAATGTTGAATTTGTAAATTTTATTGTGATGAATTGTTTATATTTGGATTCAGTGATTTAAAGGATTGTTCTTATGTTTTTTATTCAGCAATCAAAACTTTTCATATGAAAATAAGTTTTATACAATATTCATTTCAAAACATACAGAATTATATCAGGAATTTAAAATAATCCTAATTAAATTTATTATTCTATCCATAATTTTATTTGTTAATACTTATATTTTTTAAAATATATGTAATAAAGTAATTATAATATGAATAAAATATAGTGAATAAAAAACTATCAATATACCATTATAATATAAATTATTCTAAAATAAAAATATAATTAAAAAATACTAAAGTTTTTCTAATTCATATATATATATATATATATATACATACACACTATGTTTATTTTGGTTTAATATAAAAATTTAAAATTATATTTAGTAATGCATTATATTTATGAATATATAAAAATCAAATAATTATTTATATTTATTTGATTATATTTAAATGATATGATATATTTTTTATGTTTATTAATAAAAGTATGAATCATCAAATTAACTTATTAGTTCTTTTAGGACAAAAGAATGTATCTAGAATGCCAAAATTATAATTGTGAAGCAAAGATGTGTTTAGAGGATGCTAAATAAAGGAGAATAGTATTAATGGAAAAGAAATGGAATCTTAGTAAGTCTTAGAAGTAATTATCTTAGTTGATTTAGTATTTTATTTTAATTATAACAATTAATATTTAATTACTGAGACCAATATCTATATTGGACTTTCATTTACATGTATTATTTATTAGGACTGTTGTCGTGAAGGAGAGCCCTCCTCAAAAAATCGCTGGAATCTTGGCCGCCTATCAAGTGAAGAAAAAGAGGACTAGTGAGATATTTCTATTTATACCCTGTATGTTTTTCTTCAAAATATCCTATTTATCAATCCCATTGTTTCCATTAAAGATTCTTTGTATAAAATTCTTTTGATTCTTCTAAGATTTCATTCAGAGATTTTTCATACATTCTTTATAAATTCCATGTTCAAAAATTTCCTTTGTACCTTGAGATTCTTTCGTAGATTCTTTATAGATTTTTTTTATAAATCCCTTGTTTAAAACCTTTAATTATCCTTGTAGATTTCTAGTAGATTTCTTGTAAATTCTTTGTTCAAAAACTCCCTTTGTACCTCAAGATTTCTTTACAGATTCTTCATAGATTCTCTATTCAAAATCCTTTGACTTCCTAAAGATTCTTTCATAAATTTCCTATTCAAAATCCTTTGACTCTTCAAAGATTTTTTCAAAGATTCCTTGGTCAAAATCCTTTGATTTTTTAAAAATGCCTCGAGGATTCTTTAGTCAAAATCCTTTGATTTCTTAAAAGTTCTTTTAAAGATTTTTTAGTTAAAATCCTTTGATTCATTAAAGATTCCCTCAAAGATTCTTTAATCAAAATCCTTCGATTCACTAAAGATTCTTTCAAAGATTTTTTAGTCAAAATCCTTTGACTTCCTAAAGATTCCTTCAAATATTCTTTCAAAGATTCTTTTAGAATATAATAAACTTATTCAAGAGCCAACACAAAAAAATAAGAGAGGAAAAAGTGTTTATTTTCAATCTTGAAAGGATTTAAATAGGCGGCTTAATCAATATCTGGACAATACCCGGTATAAGTTAATACTCACTCAATACTTGTCTAATATTTGGTTGATACTCGGATCTTAGATATCCCATAATCCTAAGATTCCCTATTTGATATCCTAGAATTTTAAGATTTTTTATTTGATATCTTACAATCTTAAGATTTCTTATTTGATACTTTAGAATCTTAAGATTCTATATTTGATACCTTAAAATCTTAAGATTCCCTATTTGATATCCTAAAATCTTAAGAGATCCTATTCATATTATAATTTTGAATCTAGTTCTAATTTATCCTTGTTCACACTGCAATTTTGGAACTAATTTTAATTTATCTCTGTTCACACTATAGTTTTGGAACTAGTTCTAATTTATCTTTGTTCACACTGTAAGTTTAGAACTAGTTCTAAATTAACCCTATTTACACTATAGTTTTTATACATACTTATTTGATTTTGATGCACTTGCAGCAAATACATCATGACATCCACCTCCCCTAAACCTACGCATCCTCCGGTATGCGCCACCCTATTCTTCTTCATTCTCATTTGCTTCCAATTCTTCTTCTTTCCAATCTTCTTGTAATAGTGGTTCTTGATCTAATTTCTGAGCTTCTAACTCTTGGATATCTTTAATATAAAATTTTCCATCTCTTTTCTTGAATAATTTAACCCGTTTTCTAGCAATTCTAAATCTCAATGGTATCCCATCTAGTTTTCTCAAAGAGTAAATCGCATTATCAAATACCTCAGTTACCACATATGGTCCAAACCATCTTCTAAAAAACTTTCTTAAGGCACTATGTTGATAATCGAATATATTATCAAATAGAAGTATCCAATCACTAATTTGAATAAGATTTGGTCTTAACCTGAGTGTTTTGTCAAACTTGATCTTATTTTGTAATCTTGTATCCTTCAATTTCTCAATAGCCTTTTGGTGATCCTCAAGTAACCTCTCCAATTGCCTAATTTGAAGCTCTAATAACCTTTCCCTGTCAATGTTATCTTCCCAAGCCAAGAACATCCAACTAGGCACACTTGCCTCAATTGGCATCATAGGTTTCTGTCCCATGATCAATTCTATTGGCATATAGCCTATAATAGAATTATGTGTAGTTCTATCTGTCCATAAAGCAAACGGTAGCAATTTAGGCCAAAGTTTAGTTTTACCTCTATATGCCTTGACCAAAGCTTGAATAATTGGAAGATGTCCTCTCTCAATTTTTCCATTAGCTTCTGGATTATAGGCTGTAGTCACCTTTAATTAGACTCCATATCTTTTAAAGAACTCATGAGCTCCTACTGCATCTAATTCACCCTTATTTGCCCTCATCCTTCCAATGTTCCCATAACGGCACACTATATTTTCCAAAACAAACTTATAGACTAATTCTGTGGATTTACTTCTTAAAGTCCTTTCGTCTACGTAATTTGACAATTCTTCACATACCAAAATTAAATACTTCATATCCTATATGCCAATTGGCATAACAATCAAATCTAATATCCATTGAAAGTGTATACTAGATGGATAAGTAAGACACAAACCATCTCTGTGTCTAATCTTTGATTGCAATTTATATTCTACATATGAATTTATAAATTCTTCTACATCTTTGTACATACTTCTCCACCAATACCTTCTTTAATTTTGGTGAAGGTAGTCCATACTCCCTTATATTCAACCTATAATGTATCATGAAATTCTCTTAAAATTTGATGCTTAGTGTCAACATCATGAATAATCCTTAAAAGAATTCTATCCATTCTTTTGGGTCTCTTCCACAAGAGTCCTTCTTTCAAAATACATTTGTAAGCTTGGTGTCTAATGTCTTTAAAATATTTCTCAGTCCAACCTTCTTCCTTCTTTAAAGTACTCAAGTATAAACCAATATTTCATAATTTGCCCTCATACAAATCTAAATTAAAAGATAAGATTTCACCAATAGGGGTTTTTATTCCCATTATGCATATATAATCCATTTCAATCCTTTTATCTTTGTCATAAGAAAGCATTTTTTTTTTATAGGAATATCTTACTCTAGACAATATATCTGCAACGCAGTTCTTCTTTCCAGAAATATATACTAAAACAAGATTCATAGATTTGATATATACTATCCATCTCAACATAGCGATATCAAGAGTCAAACAGTTTGAAATCATATCTAGTACATATAAACAATCTGTCTCCAGAATTACATCTACTCCAATCAAATAATTTTTTTTTGTCTTTAATGCAATTAAAGCATCCCAGAGTTCTCTTTTAACTTGAGGATAAGCTCTTTGCCTCTGAGTAAGAACTCTGGCTCCAAATCTGATAGCAAATCTGTTACCCTCATTGTCATCTTATCCAACAGTCCATTCAATGGCTATCAGGCTTGTATCCACAGTCACAATCATTGGTCTCCTGCATTGATAATCTATCTGCCTCAGTACTGGTGGTAATTTTAAAACCTCTTTTAATTCTTTCATGGCTTCATCTTGCTTTTGTTTTCAAAAAAATTTCTTATCTTTTCTCAATAACTTATATAAAGGTTCTGATATGTATCCAAAATGAGGTATACAAATATGATAAAATCCATGGGCTCCCAAAAATCTTCTTATCTCAGTTGTATTCTTACATGGCTTTATACTTGAAATTACATCAACCTTTTTTAGATTAGGTTTTCTTCCATATGAGCCACACAAATGCCTAACAATAATTATCTCATCAATTCCAAAATTTTATTTTTCAAGAAATAAAATTAGGTTTATTTCTTCAAATTTGGCCAATATTTGATCAACATCATTAATGTGCTTCTTTACAAATGCCCTAAATCTATTTTCATCTAGTTTTGAATCCATGTCTTCAATCTTGCAATCCTTAATCGGAATATCATCCAAAAAAGAATTGTCTTATCTGAAATATAATCTCTTAAAATTTGGTTTATGGCACTTTGCATGTGTACCACTAAGTTAGTAGTGCCATGTGGCAAAATATACATGCCCACCAATCCCAATAGAGTCTTTATTGTATTAATATCCTTGCTTCTTTAGCTAGTTGAAATTGATCATATTCCAAATACAAGTCTCCAACAGAATAGATAACGTGGCCTACAAATGCCTCAACTATCTCATCTACAATTAGCCCAATATCCATGTTCCTTATGGTGACTTTATTAGCTGGTTGCATATCATGAATAAAGCTTAGTATTCCAAACTTCTTAGGTATGGTAAACCAACGGTTGGAATAAGGTGCAATAGAAGGTTCAAGGATCCCCATTCTTATCTTTTCTTTCAATAAATCTATCAACTTTGGAAATAAAGCTCTTGGCATAGGAATCAACTTTAAATTCTATGATACTTGAGTCATGGTAAAAATAACCATTGGTCCAACCACATTTGGATTAACACAACTAATTTCTTCTAGTACAAGGACAAAAGCCTTATCATGTTTAGATATCATTTCCAAAAGCTTCACCCTTTCTTTTTTATTCAGGAATTCATTTTCTCCAATCTTCAACTTATCCTTTGATTCCTGAATAAACTTGTGACCAATCTTTTATAGTTCCCTAAGACTTGATTCCCTTACTGCTTTCTCAATATGTTCTAAAGTATCAAGAGATAATTGCATAACAATCAGTTTTAGCTTCTTAGCCACCGTCTTATATTTGGTATTAATCCTTGCTTTTTGTTCAATTCTATAATTTTTAATTTTTTTCAGCTTGGACGTAGATTTTCTAATTGCTTCATATAATTTCATTGAATGTAAATCCATAAATATTCCTTCATGTTCATCTAAACCTTCTCCAGATGCTAAGTCTTCCAAGCTCTTTAAAACACTGTTCAAATCTTTTTCTAAACCTTCTTCCAAACCTTCTTCATCAATCACTCCAAAGATAAATTCATCACTTGAAATCAAATCCATATTTTTTTAGCTTTTTCTGATTTTTTTCATATATCTTAAATATTTATAATTCAAATTTTCAATTCTTGAAAATTTTAAAACTCTAAATTTTGTATAATCCAAAAATCTATTTTAAAATCTATCTATATTGGGAAGTATAAATTTAGAGGACTTATTTGCATCCTTGGACCTCCCATCTTCAAGGATACTCCTCAAAAGTCCAAAAAATCATCACCAATTTTCAAAAAGGTTTCTTTTAATTGTTCCCTATTTCTTTCATTATTGGTCATTACAATTAGAAATTGTATTGATCTCTTTCTATCACAACTCTTGATTCTTGCATAATGTGAGCTGTCATCTAGTACCTTAGTCTCTATTCTTGTAGCTGTAATGTATGGTTGTCCCAGAATCATAGGATAGGCAGCAAATTTTTGTACACAGAAGTTTTGCTCCACCTCTACATCTCTAATTCTTATTCTTATTATTGGACATGTTCCATATAATTCACCTCTCTCATTATTTGCAGCCTTTATTACCCATCCATGGTTGGTGTCAATAGGCCATATTTCCTTTTCAAAAATGCTTTTAGACATTATTTTGATCTGAGATCTATGATCAATTAATGTCAAATAGATTTCTTTATAATCTTCAATCCTCACTTTGGCTTTTGTAATAGCCCTAGTCCAATATATATGAAAAAATGCGGACTTCTCTTCAACTCTTATCCTTTCATATTTACAAATTGAGACCTTTATTTATTTACACCCTTTACCCTTGGCCTTCTCCACTCCACATCCAATTACTTTAACCTCTTTTATATTCATTTTATTGGGTGAAGTATTAAGGGTATTAAATTCCTTTTTCTTCATAATTTCTTCCTCATTTACAAATACATTCATATCATTAATATAAAAATTTTCACACCTTGAATTTGTGCAATTTTTTCTTTACTATCACAAAATAAGATAAATACTTGTACTTCTTTTTCTTTTGTATCTTTTGCTTCCGCTAAAGCCTTTATCATCATTGCTTCAAATGTCATTTGCCTCTTCTTCTTAATGACATTAATGATGAGCTCATGAAATTCCTTCTTAGCTATACTAAGAACCTCCCTTAAAGAAAATTCAATTTTGGCATCTAAAATCCTCTCTTCAAAAATACCTTTCATATCAACAGAGGGTTCAATATCCGACTTCAATTTAAATACTTAATTCTTAGTCTTATCTTTCTTTGAATTTTTTTTTTCATTTTTCTTCTGCCATTTTTTCTTAGGTAATGCGGTGTTCTTACTTGGATAGGAAAAAGAGGGCCGTGACTCTATTGGAGTGGTATTTTGCTTCTCTTGATTTTTATCCATGAACCTTTGGTTCTACTTCTTACTATTGGGCTCCTCTAGTTTCTTTTTTTCTGCATCTTTGTCCCTTTTAACTTCAACCATAGCCTTTTAGATTTCATCATTCTCTTCATGAACTTCTTGATAAGCTTTAATACTTATAGCATCAACTGGATGACTCTATCTAGTTTTCTCCCTAATAACATGTGCATCCCTAAGTATAATCTCTTTACTAGAAATTATAAAAATCCCTACATTTCTCATTTCCACAATAATGGAATATATGCACTTACTTCTTTAATTATAGATGCACCACTAGAATTCCCAATGTAGCCTTGCACAAGTTTCTTCATTCCATCCTTGCCAAAATTTAATTCAATAGGTTTTCCAGTTGTAATAAATCTTATCTTACCTTCCTTGAAGAAGATTATTCTTTTCTTCAAATCTTCTTCATAGGTTGAGCAATTTCTCATGTCATAGTCTTTACTATCACAATACATACATCGCTTCACCCATTTATTGGAAGTTTAGGAGAATTCACTCTTTCTTTTTTTTCTAATTCATTGAACTTGACCCTTAATTTCTTCATATTCTCGATAAGTTCTTCAAGAGTCTCATCGGAAACACCTTCTTTTGGAACTAATATTGGATCAATAGAAATCATTGGAGCTACTAGAATGGGAATAAGAGCCATTCTTAACTCCACAACTATACCTTCTTTAGTCTTTATCCTCAACTGCTCCATGATTGTCACCATAGCTTCCTTAACTTGTTTCTAGTCATTAGTAAGTCCTCCCTTGCCACTTCTATTAACCAGAAGTAGAAACAACTTATCTTGAAAATCTCCATCAATCGCTTATAGAAAAAATTCCACCTTCCTATCATCAAGCAACTGTCTATCTGCTATAGGAAGCTGAAAAAATTTCTTTTCAAATTCTCCAAGGAATTCTTTAAGATCCATTTGCTTCCCAGGTTGTTGTTCTATTTATTCCAAGAATGTTCTCTTGGTCACCCTTTCTGAATCCTCTTCAAAAAATTCTTCTTTTAAAATTTTTTTATACTCATCCCAAGAATTTATATTATCTCTGTATAAACCTTTGACTCTTTCTTTGACTTTAGAAATATAAGCAAGTATAAAATTCAAACACATTCTTCTATAGGAAATTTGATATCTTTCCATTTCACCCACATAGATTTTGAGATACCTGGATATGTTTCTTCCTTCAAATCTCCTTGCTTAATTGATGATAGATTGTAGAGCTTTAGAAGCATTTTTCTCTTCGATTTGCATGTGTTGCATCTTCAATTGCTCATGTGATTGCTTCTCTATATATTTAGAAAATGCCTTTAACATCTCCTCAGCATTCCTAGATCCTCTTATTTCCTTCATTTTGTTAATATTTAATAGCCTTGAAGAATCTCTCAATGGAAGCACCAAAAACTGTTGTAAAAGAGAGAGCCCTCTTCAAGAAATCACCGGGATCTTGAATACCTATTAAGTGAAGAAAAAGAGGATTGGTGAGGTATTTCTATTTATACTATGTATGATTTTTTTTCAAAATATCATGTTTATCAATCCCATTATTTCCTTCAAAGATTCTTTGTATAAAATTCTTTTGATTTTTTAAAGATTTTTTTCAGAGATTCTCCATAGATTTTTTATAAATTCTCTTTTCAAAAACTCTTTTTGTACCATGAGATTCCTTCACAATTTTTTTTATAGATTTTCTATAAATCCCTTATTCAAAATCTTTGATTATCCTTGCAGCTTTTTTGTAGATTCTTTGTAAATTCTTTGCTCAAAAATTACCTTTGTATCTTGAGATTCTTTCGTAGATTTTCATAGATTCTCTATTCAAAATCCTTTGACTCCTTAAAGATTTTCTTGAAGATCCCTTGATCAAAATCCTTTGACTCCTTAAAGATTTTCTCAAAGATTCTTTGTTCAAAATCCTTTCTCCCTAAAGATTCTCTTAAAGATTTTTTGCTCAAAATCCTTTTATTTCCTAAAGATTCTTTCAAAGATTCATTAGTCAAAATCCTTTGATTTTCTAAAGATTTCTTTAAAGATTTTTTGATCAAAATCCTTTGACTCTTTAAAGATGCCTCAAAGATTCTTTGGTCAAAATTCTTTGATTTTTTAAAGATTCTATTGTAGATTCTCTAATCAAAATCTTTTTTTTTAAAAGATACTTCAAAGATTCTCTAATCAAAATCCTTTGACTTTCTAAAGATTTCCTCAAAGATTCCCTTGAAGCATAATAAACTCATTCAAGATCCAACACAAAAAAATGAGAGAAGGAAAAGTGTTTATTTTCAATCCTAAAAGGATTTAACATTATAGTTTTGGAATTAATTCTAAATTAACCCTATTTATACTATAGTTTTTATACATACTTATTTGATTTTGATGCACTTACAGCAAGTGTATCACAACACTGTATAAATATTATTTAATAGATAGAAGAAGCATGAAAAATAAACGTCATATCTTTTTAATTATTTATATCAAAAATAGGATTTTTAGTTGATTTAAATTAATTTTATCATTATAAAAAATCACCAAGATAGAATAAAATAGCCTTGAATTTATATTATCATCTTAAAAATATTATAAATTTATTTAGAATTTTTTTGGAATTTTTAAAATAATTTTGAAAACTTTGGTAAAAATGAGTTTTACCACCTTGGGAGCCATTATGAAGAAATGGAATAAGATATGAAGGCCATGCTGGGTTCCTAAGTTAATTGGATATTTTTAAATACCATAGTGAAGTCAAAATTGTAAAAAAATGAGTTCTACTAGTAGAAAATAGAAGGACCAGCAACGAGTCTAGTCCTTATAGGAAGAGAGGTGTACAAGTTCCATATGGATTGTGGCACCTTGGATGTAGGTAGGACTGTAAGATTAAGGCTTTGAGGCCTCTCTAGGATACCTTTACATACTACTTGTGAGTCTTGGTGGGGTTTGAACTTTTGATCTCTTAAGCAAGTTATCCTTGAGATAAAAATTATTCATTTAAGTTTTTTATTATTTATTATATATTTTTAAACTAATTTGTTAATGGTGATTGACCTTTTATGTGGACTTTTTGAGTGAGTATTTCAATTCTATTTTCTATCATTGATAAGTCTTCTATTTCTTTTTATTGTTATTATAAATAAATCTTTTATTATTTTTAGTCAAAAAAAAAAAAAAAATCCATTATTAAATATAGAATGATTTTTTCTCAGGTTTTCATCAATTAGTTTTTATATATTTGTTATTTGACTTTAAAATTTTATAAGATTGTATATTTTAATATTAGCTTTTTAAAAAGCTATTGCACATTTGATTTGAAATAAAATAAAATTTTTAGTGAGTTCTTGATTAGAAGAAGATTCACTATCTTAGTAGTTTTGTATATTCTTTGTTTGAAAAGGCATTTCTTAGTGCCTATTGACTATTTTCAATTGAATTATTTTGGAATAAAAATATTTAGAAAATAAGCTTGGAATAGTATAATTTTCATTAAAATTGCATCATAATTCAATTTGTGGCAAATTTTGGAATAGAAAGAAGTTGTTGTCTTAAGCAAAATATAATTGAGGTTGGTTGTCACTTCCAAAGCATAAGAAGTGGAGCTTCTCTTTAAGGTTTCATCATTCCTTTCTTTGTAATTTTTAATTGAGGATCCATTTTTAATAGCTGAGGGATTTAATCACCTTCTCTATCCCTTATATTCCATCTTTTCATAAGAGATAAGAGATTATTTATTTGAATAAGCAATTCTTTATTTTATCTTTATAAATTTTCTTGAAGGCAGTCTTTTCTTAGTGGTAGAGTGATTTAATCACCTTCTCCACTTGCCATATCTCTTTTTTTTTATAAGTGTAGGATAAAAAAGGTTCTCTGATAATAAATTAAATAAATTACTTTACTAACAAAACTAGAAGAAAAAAAAATAGAGAAGAATTATTATTTAAGATGCCATATTTCTAAGATAAGCCTTTAGTTAAGTAATTTGGTTGAATTTTAATTTCATTAAACTAATATAGATTGTAGTTTAAGGAGTAAGGGATATGATAAGAAGTGGCATTAGAAAGCTAAGTTTTAAATAAATTCCTTGATATTGTCAATTTATTTTAATTTTTTAAAATTTGGCAAATATATATAAAAGCAAAGAGTGGGAGCTAAAAATTAGAAGATAGAATTTGAAAGGAAGACTTAAGAGAAGTAAGTCTCCAATTTTTCTTGTAGATATAGAAATAAGAGGTAGATAGAATCTTTAATCTTTTAATTTTAAATCCTAAGTCTTATTTGAAACATTTAGCTTGGATTGATTGGAGATGCATTATATATTTATTAGCCTTCATTACCAAGTGTCATGTTGGCTGGAGATGCAACAAGGTGAATTCTTCTTCAAATTAGTTTAAATTGATTATAAAGAATCTTTTTTATAACATAACCTTTCTTATTAACCATTTTAGCGGATGATTTCTTGAATAACTTTTGTATGAAGAAATAAAAAAAAAAAAAACTTAGACTCCTTGTCATGTCAAAATAGAATTTTTTTTCATATTATTGTTGATTAGGATCACTCCTATATAGAGTCATACTATATAATAAATTAAGTTGGAAAAAGTATTGCTTGAGGTGATATTAAAGCAAGCATTTCTTCTTTAATTGTTTCTATTTTGTTTCTCATTCATATTGAAAGGTATTTTAAATGGATTGTAGGTGGATGGCAAGAATAATTTAATTTGATTTTATAAAGATTGATATGTTAAAATTATGAGTCTAGGTGAATGTTATATTCATAGTCGTGCTAGATGCATTGTTCCACTAGATCTAGACAACCTAAATTAACTCTGCCTATAGAAAATCTAATGAAGTCTATTAAAAAATCTAGTCCAAAATTTATAGGAATTAATATTCAATAGTTGAACAAACAAGATATACCTACAATGTCATAAGACGTATTTATATTTAATTTATTAGAATTAAATCCTAATCAAGTAGTAGAAGAAAAAAAGTTGGATTCAAAATCTCTTAATTCTTTTATAGAAGTGAATCAAATAGAAAAAGAATCAAGACCTAATTTTCTTTTAATAGATTGTGAAATAAAAGCTTATTCAAACCTTATATTCATAAATTATTTGGTTCAGTCAAGAAATTTGTCTATTATAATTCCAAAGAAATTGCAAGCAACTTCTATACCTTACAATCTTCCAATCTTTAAAGGCACTAGAGACAATGATTCTTTTACACATGTTGTTATATTGTAATATATTTATGAGGTGAAAATATAAATAAGAATGATTCTTTAATTAACATTCAATTATCTTGGTTCAATAGGCACTCAAGATACTTAAAAAAGATTTTTATAAAAGCCTCTTAGATTATTTTCTTGTCATAATAGCTAGTAGATAAAAGTTAGTTACTAATTTTTCCTTTTAGATTATAGAAACTCTTTTATTGCTTTTAAAAAACTATAAATTGATAAAAATAAGATAGAAGAAATAAATAATTCACATGGTTGATACTAGGATTAAATTGAGGATAGGATTAAGCTTAGGACTCCTTAGGATAGGTTGGATTGATATCCAAGGGTCAATCATTTGTAAGACACAATTGACATTAGACCTCTAGCTAATAAAACAGGCACCAAGGATAAAATAGGAGGTCAATTGGAGGTTGGCGATTAAATTTTGAGAGTTAATTTTAAGCATCTTTTAGAAGCATAAGACTTATTTTGGTAGGTTTTGGAATGACTTTAAAATTATCATTCAAAGCCAAGGTTTATATTAGTGATTCAGGTTTTATGCAATAAAATTAGGGCTAGTACTCTTGGTTAGTATGTGCGGTTGATATAATATCTATAGTTGAAAATTTAAAAGTATGTTGTTGAGTGGGTGTGCTATAAGTGCATGAAATTTGGTGGTAATCTAATAGTGTAATTGAGAGATATTCAATCATTAGTGCAAGAAGGTATTAGAAGTTGGCAGTTTGAGGTTATTTAGGATTTTTGTAATACCTAGCAATCTATTAGTTAAAACAAGATAAAATTTGGTATGGTATTAAAAGACTTGAAGATCAAGCTATATATAAATTTTAAGCTAAAGTTAGTAGTTAAAGAAAGAGAAATTTCTATTGGAACTTCTATATCAACTTTCAAGTTGGTGGCCAAGTGATATTAATGTGGTTTTTTGGATGTTTTTCTACAATCTATAAGTTGGATTGGGCTGAAATTTTTTGAGCATGTAGAAGACTTATAGTGGCATTTGTGTGCAAAATTTCACATCAAGTAAATAGTCAAATTAAAAGTTACAGCTTATTGAAACTCACTAACTAGAACTAGGACTTACAAAGAAAAATTGAAGTTGCCTAATTGTGAAAGTAACAAAGCAATTGGAATTTTTGTATAGTTGAGGTTATCAAAAAGAGTATTTTTGCATAATTTGTATTAGCTTTAAGAAATTTTTAATTAAAATTTGAATTGCATTCTTCTTATATGGGTAAAACCTATTAGATTTTTTTACATATTTATAAACCACAACTTTACCTTCTACAGTTAGGTGCTTGTAGCGTTTCCAAATAAGAAAACACATAATATAACAACATAGTAAGGTTCATGGAGCTTCTCACAATATGCTTAATTATTAACCTGGGATATTATTTAATATAATTTTTAAATATATTGAAGGATGGAGCCTACAAATGATATAGAAACCATTTCCTTTAAATATTTAAAAAATAGAACATGCTCATGAGAGAATTTTTAGAAAAATTTAGACTAGAAGTGAGACAAAGTAATGCCCTCACAATCTTTTGTTTTTTGAAATAAAAAAAAGAAGAGGAAATCACTACATATATTAGGTGGTTTAAATTGATAGTTATTAGATTTGTAGAAACACTTCTCATAGGTGACACTTTTATTTATTTATTTATCTAAGGATTTATTAATTGAAATATAATTAAAAAAATAATAAAAAGTCAATCCAAAAATCCATAAGGTACTAAACAAATAACACAAATTATTGAAGATATTGACAAATAATAAGAATAGATGTGAAGAAAAGAAGATCATAAAATCCTTAGTTTTATCTCCATCCATGCCTAAAATATTAGAAGCATCCAAAAAAATCTTCATGGATTAATTGATAATCATTTCTAATCAATGAACCATTATTTTTCACCTTTAAAAACTAAACCACTATCTAGCCTTTCAAAACTATCATATTCAAAAGATAAAAATAGATAGAATGAAGAATTAAAAAATAAAGTCTTTTAAAGCAAAAATAGATTTAAATATAAACTTGCACAAGAAATATAAGAAATATAAGAAAAAAATGATTTTATTGATTAAAATTTAAAATTCCAATCAAGCTCTATTATCTATAAAATTAAATAGGCACAATTCAAGATTGTGGTGCACTCAATGTAGCCAATTGGGATATATTAGTTAATTTTGCTTTACTCCACAAGATTACAAACAAAATCTTAGATGGCAATAATATTATGTTCCTCTTCATAGAAGCTAAGTCAATATAAGATCTAATTTTTATTTATAAAACCATAATTATCCTAATCAAAGTTTTAAAAATCAACTAAGATAAAGACAAGAAGTACATCACCTTTGTAGCAAAAGACATCCACTTAATAGTTGTTGGATGGAAAATAGAATTGTTTGTAAAAATTGTGGGAGAAACCACCCTACAAATATATGTAAGAAAATTGATTAGATAGTTCTTTTGAATTTTTTACAAAAAAATTATAATCAATAAGCTCAAGATCATTTGAAGGGGGTAAAAAATCAAAGTTTCAACAAGACTTTAAAACCCTCAATTCTATTCTATGGCTATAACAATAACCATCAAAATCAACATCTTTCCTTAGGTTTAAATATTAAGCAGGGATTCATCTTTCTAAACGGTGATTACTTTCAATATGGCCAACAACATGATGGTCAAGGCTCTTAAGATAGAAGATTTGTATATTAGACTAATAGTAGAATGATTGGAGAACAAGATTCTACCTCCTTTGTAATAATCTAGTGTGTACTTCCTGAGTCAAACTTGATTATATACAATTTGCTCCAATCCAAGATGCAAACACTACCTACGATACTAGCCTTGGAATTATGACAAGGTCTAGATATTTTAGTCCTCTCTTTTCTACTTCAATTAATAGTAAAAATAGTTCAAATTTTTTTTTAAAAAAAAAAAATTTAAATAAAGCCACAAGAGAGGTAATAGCTAATATTAGAAATTTAAAAGAATTACCTCAAGTCTTTAAATCTAGACCAAGTTGATTGCTAGGAATCTTAAAAGAAAATATCCAAACAAAAGAATTTTCTTCTAAGAAAGAGTGGGAAGGACCTAAAGTTCCTAACTTTGAATTTAATTCTTCAATTCAATTTAAAAGCAAGAATTAGGTCAAATTATATAATTTATAAGAGGATTTATAGGAGGATTTAAAAAAACCTAAGACAAATATTAGAATTGCTTAATTATTGGAAGTTTTTTTATTCATAAGAAGGATCTTTAAAACAAGCCTCTCCATTAAAAGACGACAAAGATTTAAAATAAAAATCCCAACTTATATTAGAACAATTCAAGGAGCATAAGAAATGAAGATAATTGAATTAGAGATGTCTATAGTAGATAAATTATATTCTACACTATTATAGATAGAGGTAGTAATTTAAATATTATGCTAATGCAAACTATAAAAAAAATTAGGACTTAGTATTATTAGTCCTTTTTTTATGATTAATATGGCTAATCAAAGCCAAAATATAGCTTTGAGATAAATTAGCAATTGTAGAATGATGACAAGAGGTGAAAAATACTCCATTTTCTATGTAATTCACATGCATTCTAGCAAAAATTCATATCTATTACTTCTAGGTAGACCTTGATTAAAGGCAATTAATGCAAAAATTAATTGAAGAGGTAAAAAGCCCCATATCATCTTTGAACCACAATAAAATTTGATTAAAATCCTTATTTAATTCCAAAGATTGTCTTTAGCCAAAACCTCATCTCACTCTTCAAAAGATGAGATTTTGAGCCTACAACCATAGAAGGAATTCAAAAAGAAAGTTAGGTTTATTAATTTGGTAGCAAGAAAAGAGGTTCATTCAAGTATGGTTAATCATCTCAATTAGGATATATAGACTCTAGACTATATGATTAGAAAGATGATGGAAAATTCACTCAATGGTTGAAAAATCATCCTATTTCAAATACGGATGAAATCATAAGTATTATATTCATAGATGGTTTTGCCACTTGACAAAATCATGAAAAAGAAGTGGATTTAATAACCCTGATAGATGATATTAATTACAAAGATGCTTTTGGAATGAACTTTGATGGTAGTCAAGTTCATGAATAAGATGACTTAATAGAAGAAGGTGATTTTATTCCACCTTTATAATTTAAACAGACTTTTAGTAGTCTTATAATTGAAAATGATATGGTTAATTATCTATAAATATTAATGATTAATATGGAGGATTTATAGAGCAATCTCATATGTAAAACCTTGATTACAAATTGATAGATGTATCTCTGAAGAATGAAGTTTCAAAACTAATCAAAGTTAGAATTCAATTGATAAAAGATAAATTATTAAATTATAAGTTGTTAATTATAGAGTATAGGGATGTATTTACTTAGTCTTACAAAGACTTGAAGGGCATATTTTTCAGAGTAGCCCAACATTATATTCTACTTCTTCTTGATTCAATTTCTATGAAATAAAAAGAAAAAAGAATGAATCTCAATTTATAATTAATTGTCAAAGCCAAACTAAAAAAGTTCTTTTAAGTCAAATTTATTCAATCTATAGAGATTATGGATTGGATCTTATTAATGGTATTAGTTAAGAAGAAGAATAAAAAACTTTGAGTATGCATAGATTATAAGAAGCTTAACAAGTACATCTAAAAGGATCACTTTTTTCTTCTATTTATATATATTATTCTAGAAGAGGTAATTAGGTACAAATTGTGTATATATATGGATAGATATTTAGGTTGTAATCAAATTTCTATAGCCTTAGAGGATTACTACAAAATAGCCTTCACTACTCCTTGAGGCACCTTTATCTATGTGCTCATGCCTTTTAGACTTTGCAATGCTTTTGTAGCATTTCAAAGAGCAATATCATATACCTTCTTAGATTTGTTATACAAACCAATGATAGTGTTTATTGATGATTTTGGCACCTAATCTTCTAAGATAATACATCATGATTGTATAAGATCTTGTCTTTAAAGGTGTAAAAAAGCTAAGATTGTTTGAAATCTTGATAAAATATTCTTAGTAGCTAAAAGGGGAGTTCTACTCGGATATGTAGTATTGAAAAATGGTAGGAAACTGGACCTAGAGAAGGTGAAGGTGATTATAGAATTAAAACCTTTTTTGATGATAAATGAGGTACAAAGAATCTTGTGGCATATTAGATGGTATCAAGAAGTGATACATGACTATGCTACCATTTCTATGTCTATTATTAGACTTCAATAAAAAGATATAAAGTTTTAGTGGAATAAAAAATGCCAAGAAGCATTTGACATTCTTAAAACAAAGTGTCAAAGACACGAACTAAAATAGATGCATAAGTTAGTAAAAACTATGTCAAAGAAAAATAATAAGATAGAAATAAAAAAATATATATATTCAAGAAGAAATTGGAATGGATATTGTCAAAGATTAAAAAATACATAAGACTCTTGAACTAGACTAGAAACAAGAAAGAAGTTGACAAGAGTGAAGAAGGCTTCACTCTTGTCTCTATAAATTCTATCTATCTAAGAGCTACATGGCAGCATTTTATAGGACCTCCTACATATGTCTAATTTATAAGACACGTGTTAAACTTGCAAGACAAGTTTCTTATATGTGCGCCACGTATTTAGCTTGTTCGACAAGCTATCAACATGTGTGATATATGGCTAGCTTGTTGACCAAGTTTCTAACCTACCAATCATCTATAGACATATATAAAGGTGATTCCGTGTCTATAAGATATTATCAAATTAACTTATTTAACCTATTTTTATATTGATTAGATAATTATTGGAGTAAATCTTATTTCTGTGACATTATCCTAGCTTCTAGGGACGAGTTCCACGGGGAATGGTGATTTTGTATTGAAGAAGTCTAGGATACGTCAAATTGTGCTTGCAACATACTATGATCTTTGTTCTCTTTGAAGATAGTTGATAGGTCCTTTCAGCCATTGATAGTGTCCCATACCAGGGTGAGAGGACCACTTTATTATTTGATCATTGTTGAGGCCTTCATAACTTTCTACAAAGAAAACATTTGGAATACCATTAAGATTAGTTTCTACCTCTAAAAGTATTACCAAATATTGAGAGTCTCTTCTAAGATCGTGATACCAAACATGTTGTATTTTTCCATTAATCTGAAGAAAGACATGTTGTTCTTGACGATCTTTATTTCTATTCTATTATCTTGAAGATTATGATAGTTGTAATGTCTCATCTGGTAAATATACAAACAATGGCTTTTAAATTAAATTTGCTGGCTGTTGGTCTTCTATCTCTTCAGTGCAAAAAAATTGAAGGAAATAACAAACAATGATATAAGGTAGAATAAAAACCTCTATAGAATGTGCTTTGCTTTATATCAAAGTTTTTTCTTGATTATTTATCTTGATTTTGGTGGATGTAATTGATGGAATGCATTGACTATTGCTGATGCATTTGCTAGATTTCCAAATGGCTCCCATGTGCGTTTACTAATATCGTACCCGTTGTCGTGGTAGAGAGAATTTGCCTCAAGAAAGCGCTGGGCTTCTGGCTGCCATTAATTACTCAAGCAAGATCCAAGTATAACAGAATCTCCAAATTTATATAAAATATTTCTTTATAGGGCTATTACACCCAATACATAAGCCTTATTTCTTCAAACCTCTCAAAACATAATAAATGCTCTAAAACCCTCATTCCCCCGTAGAAAGGGAATTTTTTTCTAATTTCAATAATCCATAACTTTTAATTTAACTGTCCAAATCTACTACAAATTTACATAAAGTACTGATATATTCTTCACAACTCCTACCACAAATTTCAACCATCGATTCATTATCAATCTTTAGATATTGCCAAAATCCTAGCAGTAGCTTCAAACCCTTGTTTACAAACACCCGTGTACTAAATTCTTCATATCTCACAATCTAAAAGTCTAAATGCTATGAAACTTTGATATATAGCTTCTTAGCATAATAATACACCTTTTTAGAAAGTTTGAGACAAAAATTCATCTAAAAACTCAAGATATGGCAAATCCCATCACTATCAATAAAATGGCCTACTTATTGCCTTGGAATTCAATCTGCTATCTTTGACTCTCAATAACTCCTTCTTCAACATTTTAAATATAATAATTCTTCTATATTAAGTGTAGATCTTGAAATCACCTCTCTAGCCACACCTTTCGATCTCTAAAAGCTCTCATTCAATTACTTCAATCTTTAAAAGAGTGACAGTAGGTACAATTTGTATACCCTAACTTCAAGCGCCTATTCCTCCCTCATTAAAACTCCAAATCCCTCGATTTTTACACCAAAATTGTAGCCCAAAAAACAAGCTTTTTAAACTTAGTCTTTGATTTTCTAATGACCTCCTTGAAGTCACCAAAATCCTTGTTCTTGTTGTAGGCAATCTCCTCAAAGCCTATTAGGCATGACTATTGATTAATAGGAATGAAGAACTTCATCCCTTGTCTTCATTCATTCATTCTTTGTCTTCATCCTTCCAAACAAGCCTCTTAGTAGTTTAATTGTTTATCTTTAGGCTCCAACCTTCTCTCTAGGCTTAATACTAAATATTTAGGTTCTATATAATTTAAAAGCTATAACCAAACTAAGTAAAAATCTAAAATAAAGTTTCTTATATTAACTCTTTTTAATTTACTTTACTAACCATTCTAACACATATCTAAACCTATAAACATATTATGCATTTTGAGTGGATTTTACATACTATAAGTAATTACAGTATGACACCATGCAAATGCATAAGATATTCCAATTGATTTCGACACCACCTTGAATCTAAAACCTCTCGTACATCAAATTCTTCATTATTATCCACTTCTATAGGAGGTGGTGGCATTTATCTTCTTCCTTGTATATCCACTATCTTATATGACTCGAGTAGTGATACATGGAATAGAAGATGGATCTTTATAGATTTTGGTAGGTATAATCAATAAACAATTGGATTGATTTGTCCACCAATCGAAAAAGGTCCAAGTCTACGATAATTTAGCTTGTCGCAAGGATGAATAATCTTGATATTATGATGAAGTAACCATACCTTATCATCCATGTAGAATTGAGGTTGTTCCTTACAATAGACATTTATATTGATTTTTTGTGATTCTTGAGCTTTCTTCAATTGGGCCTTCATTATTGTATGTAGCTCTGACAATCAATTTGCTAAATCTTTTGCCATAGGATTATCAACTTTTAAAAAATCAAAAGTATCAAATTGTGGATGATAACCATAATTTGCAAAGAATGGAGTTTGTTGAGTAGACAAATGTATCGAATTATTATAAGTAAACTCTGCCAATGGCAAAAAAGTTGTGTAGTCATCTTGATAATAATTGATGGTACATCTTAAATATTACTTCAAAACTTGATTTACTTGTTTTGTTTGTCCATCAGTTTGAAGGTGGAAAGCTGAAGATAATTTTATATCCACCTTCAATATTTTAAAAAGGATCATTCAAAATCTTGATACAAATTATATTCTTCTATCTGATATAATATCCATTGGTAATCCATGATAGTGATAGATATTATCAAGAAAGAGTTTAGCTATTTCTTCACTTGTAATAGATTTTGTACATAGTACAAAATATGCCATCTTGGTAAAACGATCTACAATTATGAATATAGAGTCATATGAACTTGACTTTGAAAGATCTCTGATAAAATCCATAGAAACAGAAGACCAAGATTGTTTTGGTATAAGTAATAGTTGGAAAAGTCCGTAAGGTCGGTAAGAAGGAATTTTTGATCTTAAACAAACGTCACATGATTGTACAAATTCTTTAATAGTCTTCTATATTTGAGGCCACCAAAATCTCTTGATATTAGCTAAAGAGTCTTATTATATTCAAAATGTCCCGACGTAGAGAGGTTGTGATGAGCTTCTAGAGCACGTAGTTGTGCTACGCCTTCTAGAATATGTAGGCGTCCTTTGAAATAGAACAAATCGTGCTTGAATTCAAACTTGGAAGTATCATGAGATTTAGATGAATTATTCTTAATCTCATGGACAAGAAGATGTGAAGACATACTAGATTAGATTTACTTGATAAAAGTGGAATCAACAGTTAATATTGATTTCAATGTTCAAAGATAAAATTACTCCAATTTTAAAATGATCATTCTTTGATGATCAAAAGCTAAATCTCTTTCTTTTGGTATAAGATAAGAACGTCTAAAAAAGGCATTGGATAGACCTTGTTATTTTTTTAGCCGATAGATGATAATAAATTCAAATCTTGATGAAGACATGCTTCAACAAGCCTGGCAATGATTCAATATATGCGTTGATATGAAATATTTAAGGTTTTTGTGATCCATATACATGGTGAGTGGACTAGAAGCACTTTCTAGAAAGTGACGCCATTCTTAAAAAGAATCCACAATTATAAAAAGTTTTTTTATCGTGGATTTAATAATTGATTTTTGTTGCTAAAAATTTCCTAGAATGAAAAGCTATTGGGTGGACTTTGTCATCTACTCCCATTTGTGACAATACTATCCCCAAAACAAAATCTGATGCATTTGTTTCCTTAAAAAATGCCTTAAAAAAATTGACGCAATACAAGATTGGTGCAAAAATAAAAGTTCTCTTCAAAGCCTTAAACAATGCTTCTGCTTCTTTACTCCACTTGAGTTTATCCTTACAAATTAAGCGTATAAGTGGAGCTGCAACTTGAAAAAAGTTCTTAATAAAAATTTGATAGTAATAGGCAAATTCCAAAAAGTATTACACATCTTTTATTAGTTTTAGAATCTTCTAATTTATGACTATTTAGACTTTCTTAGGATCCATTTTGAGACCATCATTCAAAATGATGTATCCTAAGAAATCAACTTGAGTAGTGTGAAAAACACACTTTTCTATCTTGGCATATAACCCTGCATTTCTAAATTTTTATAGTATACAACAAATATGAAGTTCATGTTCTTCTGTAATCTTAGAATAGATCAGAATGTCATCTAAATAATAGACAATAAAATCATCAAAAAACTCACAAAATATATCATTCATAATATGTTAAAAGCAGCTAGTATATTTGTAAGTCCAAAAGACATGACATTATATTCAAAATATGCATATCTTGTTTGAAATGCAGTCTTCCATTCATCACCTTTTTTGATGCGTACTAAGTTGTATACTCCTCTTAGATCTATTTTTATATAGATCTTAGTTTGATTCAGTTGATTAAGAAGTCCAAATATCGGAGGCAGAGGGTATCTATTCTTGATGGTAATCTTATTGAGTCCTCAATAATCTACACACATCCATAGTGACCCATATTTCTTCTTTACAAACAAGATAGGAGCTCTTGCTGGAAAATTTTGAATGGCATATGAAATTCTTGGGTGTGAGTTAAAAATTCATTCCCTCACATTAATTAATTTAAAAATTTTAGAAAAAATTAGAAAAAGTAAAAATTTAGAGTTAGAAAGGTAAAATAAAGAATAGTATGACTAATTAGTGAAAATAATAGTAGGAAAAAAAAAAAAAAAAAAAAGACTTAAAAATAATTAGAAGTAAATTTTTTTTAATTTAAAATAGTAATTATTTTGGAGTTAATATTTCTATATGGAATTGGATTAGAGATCCCCCATAAATATGAGTTTGGAACTTACAAAAAAAAAAAAAAAAATTGTAGAATGGATAGAAATTTTAGGATTTACAATACATAATTTGTAGGATTAAGAATAGGCAGGAAGCTGATGAATGGCCAATTTAGAAGGCAGAATGGATGAAGAAGTTAGGAAAAGTAGTTATCATTGGTTGTGAAGCAATTAACATAGACGGGGCAAGTATAAATCGATTTGATACGGGGGAGTCGGGGCCAGACTGTGATAGTCCTGAGCCAGGGTAAGCTTGGTGCTAACTCTCTCTTTTCTTTTGTTAGACTGTAGTGGAAGATTCGGATTCTATTCCAAAGGGTTATACCATGTTAATGATGAAGTACAATAATAAAACAAAAAATTTATATATATGCGGATGAGTAAGAAATTATGATTGTTTGTTACGTGAAGTTCTTTGTGGTGAATTGGAGGTTGAAGATCGGCTATGTCAATGAAGTTCAGTTGTAGATGTGAGTGTCATGCCATATTGACTGTAAGAGTTGAGCGGTGGAAAATATTGGAGTAACAATTTGTTTCGAGAGACATTGTAGGTGAGAAATTATTTCCAGTGATTGGAGAAAGAAGCGGGTGTATGCAGTCTGTGGAAATGGTACAACATTGCCAATTATTGTTATGAATTCGGAAGAAGACAGAAGATTACAATAAGAGTATTGGTGGAGGATTGTGTCACAAAGTATCTTTAATTGCAGAATAGCAGAACCAATAGAGTGGACGGCAGTATTTTAGAGAAAAGCGTGTACGTGTGCATCGGACTCTAATGTTCAGTAGGTAGTTAGTTATGTAATCCTAACAGTTTAATTCAATGCGGATAGTCTCTCCCTGTATTCGAATCTTCCTTTACAGATTTACTCTAGGCAATATTAGTAGAGTAAGTGAGACAAATGAGAACAACATTTTGGCACCGTTGCCGGGGATTGACAATAGTATTGAGTGTTAGGAATTAACTGCTGAATGAGTAGTTAAATTAGTGATGGAAAGCAATGTCAATAATAGATGATGAAAGATTATGGTTAATAAGAATGAGAACATTGCTCAGAAAAAAATACGTCAGCCGAAAGGAAGACAAGAGAGAGTACAAGTAAGAAATTTATTGCGAGACGAGCAAGAACGGAAGCTAAAAAGGAAGTGTTGACAGAGTTGGATTAAACCATGGTTGCATGCCTGTCGGCACATCCGAGCATACCAAGAATATGAAAGATCTTTAATATTTTAGACATATATACCATTAAAGAAATTGCCAAAAGCACTCGCGGGTAATTCCGCGAGTAGCCCAGTGTATCTCTTGAGCCCATTAACGGAAAGAGAATGGAGCACAGAAGAATTGGGTACTCCATTGGGTACTTTCTCAATAGTGGATACAGTCGATTCTAGCAAGGCTAGTTCTTCAGTTAAGAATGTATTGCTTGCCAGTAAGGGCCAATATAGTGTATCCCAAAATCCGTCGTTTTCACCTCAACTTCAACCGATAAAATTATTTGCAGATAATAATATCAAATTACGGAGGCCGGAAAAAACAATTGAGGGAGGTAGCAATTATTTTAACAAGGAAGTAAGTAGAACATTGTCACCTTCAATGGCGGCGGAGGATCTAGCAATACCAATTGCGGTACAAATGGGCACGGTGGGTGATCGCACAACTAGCATAGCCCCATTACCTACCTTTAGGGGTGTACCAGGAGCCGACCCAGATCAACACTTATCTCAATTCCTGACCACATGTGTAGTCAATAATGGTAGAATTGAAGATATTTGGTTAAGATGGTTGCCAACGACCTTGAAAGACACGACATTTGAATGATATAATCGCCAACATGTGGGACAATTTCCTAATTGGGAGGCATTGAAAAATACGGTTTTGACTCATTTTCAACCAATATGATTTGAAGAATGTCTTAGAAAAAGATTAATGAATAGCAAAATGGTACCGAGAGAAGCGGTGCAGTCATATTATGGCCAAGTAGCAGATATCCTTTAAAAATGGCCAAAAAATATCCTTTGTCAGACTCGTTTATTATGTCTATATTGGTTAATGGACTATACCCACCAGAATTGAAGATATTTGTAAAGGAGGCTCAACTTGTGACTGTGGCTGCCTCACTTGACCGAGCTAAAGTATGGAAAGAATGTTATTATGACCAATTCTTAACCATAGGAGCTACAATGATTCCATCTCAAGGAGGGTATCAAATACCAACCTGGAATGAAATAGTGAATAGTTATCCAAGGACAATTAACTACGGCGCAAATCTTAGTGTCAATCCGCAACGGATAATGAATGTTGTTCCATTGTAGGCTGTACCACCAACAACTGCAGTTCTGTATTTTCCATATTTCCTATATCAAAAACCAATATCTATAAAAGATTTATCTAATGAACTAGTATCAAAGGATTCAAATGAGACTTTGTTGTTAACTTTGATAAAGAAGATGGACGAGTTGGCTGTTAATCTGGCAAAGGATAAGGAAAAGAGGCATAAACTGACTAATATGCGCCCCAATATTTGGTGCAATAATTGTAAGGGGCAAGGCCATTTAGTAATGGAGTGCCCTTCACCACCCCAAATGATTGTGCAATATACATTTTGTAGAAGTAAGCATGTAACCACCAATTGCTGGAATTTAAGAAGGTAACAACAGTTAGGAAATTAGACCATGATTCAACTGACTTCGTGGGATGTTAATCAAGTTTAGATAGGAAATAGGTTTGGTTGGAACGGGAATTGTCCTATAAAAAAAAAATAGAAATTTCTATAATTTTCAAAATTCTGAGTATAATCAAGAAGGTGATTCCAATTCTCAAGATTTTGTGCAAAATCAGCAATGACAACCCCAATAAGCACCTATTTAAAATCCAATTTCAGATCCTACAATACCAACTCGTCGGCCGAGATCATTTATCCATCAAACCTAGAACAAGCCTAGCCGATATATACTAGTCGAGACACCCCATATTCCAGATGGAAGAAGAAGAAGACCACTTTGATGCTATCGATGGAGGCAACTAGGACACTATGCTAGTGAATGTCCCAATCCTAGAGCCAATAATGATTATGCTCCAGTATGTGGAAATTGTAAGCAATCTGGACATATTTACCTGCAATGCAATGCTTTGTTTAATGTTAATAACTGAGATCATCGTATCCAGTTGCAAAATAAGATGGAGGACAATAATCGAGTTCCACAAGATTCTTCGGTGTCGTATGTCGTGAAGTCTTGCTTGAGAATGCTCCGAGCACCTGGCTGTGGAAGATAAAAAAGAAATATGCAATAAAACTAGTCCTAACCTCTCAAATCAATTTTTAAATAATCATTAATCAAACTTTAATTAAACCCAAAAATAAATCCTAACTAAATCCTAATCAACCCTGGTCAAATCCTAAAACAAATCCTAATTAAACCCTAGTCGAATCCTAACCAAATCCTAAGAAAATCCTAAGATAATTTTAGAATCTCAATAACTACCAAATAAACTGTTGATCTTAATTGAAATTTTTGCACACACCTTATTAATTAAGTTGAAAATAAGCACATTAAGTTTGAAGAAGATCTAACTTTACTAAAAGAAAAAAAATCCATAAATTTACATGAGTGACGGCCGGCCTCCTTCTCCAATCTTAATGTCAATATTCCAGTACCTATATCTGCTTTTCACACCGTTCAATTGCTTTCAAATTTTGTATGTGCATAAGAAAATAAGTCTACTACCTATACACACAAATTTCACTCTAATCTAACTAGCAAATTGCTCAAGATCTCAAAAACCCCAACTGACCTTCAAAGCTTAATTCCCGAGATCTTGACCTACTTAAACCTCAATTACATACAATTAAACTATTAGATTGAGTTCAAATTCATAGCACTCATTAACAACAACAATATCCAAAAATCCACAAATTTTCAACTGTAGATCTGCTACAAAATATTTGAAATTGCTTAAAATATCAACCCTATTTTATTTCACAAAATCCCAAGTTGCTAAAAACAACCTTGACTTTGCAAAACTATTACAAAGCCATTTTTGATCCAAATCACTCTCAACAAAATCCTATGCAAAATGTCTTAAGTGTTCTCTTTAATTCCATCTTTCGATTTGCCAAAAGACTCTTGATTTGTCCTAAGCAGCCGTTTTAGTAGCTAAAGGTCTGATTTTGACCCTGTCCTACAAACGGCCAACCCTTGGGTATCCATCTAATCTATTCTAAGGATTTTATAGCCCGACCCTACCTTCAACTTAATCCTAATGTCAATCATGCTAGTGGTTTATCTTTTTTATTATATTTTTATTATTTTATAGCCTTTTTAAGGCAGTAAAAAAATTATTACAACCTAGAAGGTAAAATTACTAACTAATTCTTATCTACTAGCTATTAAGTGAAGAAAATAAACTAAGAGACTCTCATAAAAACCTTGTTAAAATATGTTGAATTTTTGTTGAACTAAGATAATAGAATATTAATTGAAAAATCATTTTTAATCATAATTTCACCATATAATCGTGTCACAACACGACATCGGTAAACCAGGTGGAATGCGTCCATGCAGTACTTACTCGGGCCCAGCAAAAGGAAAAAGATCCAATTCAATAATTGGAAGTATCAGTTGCAGACCAATATAAACTATTGAATGGTACTCCAAATCTAACACCAGTATCGAAAGTATTACCAACAAATGGATCCAATTCGTCTGTGCAACTTGAGGATGTCCTTAACCCCAAGATATTGATTCAACTAAAATCAGTATCAATATCTTCGAAGTTTCAAGAGCCACCTTATCTATTAAAAGATCCTTTCATGGAAAAGAAGTACGACAAAGTCCATTGAGTAATTCTAGTTCCAAATTCTATAAGAAAATTATCTCAAGGGGTCAAATTAAAACCCATGAAAAAGAAGAGGCCTTTGGGAATCATTGCCAATATGAAACCATATGATATTATCAAAGATTTGGATGAAATTAAACCTTCTATTACCATGAAGCAATTGTTAGCAGTTGCACCAGAATGTCGTTCTACATTGAATTCCTTGTTAATACGATGTAGAGTTCGTAATAAAGAAATTCATGAGGTTAGTTTGAATCCCGATCCGGGAGCACCAACTATCGATGTATCAATTGATGGTGTTCTCATTCTTGGAGTTCAAGTGGATGGTGGCTCTAGTGTGAACTTAATGAATGCCGATACAATGGAGGAGTTGGATTTAAAATAATTAGTACCCATGACATTGGTATTGAGAATGGCAGATCATAGTAGGATAAAACCAATGGATATCTTATGGAGTATTAATACTGTAGTCACAAAAATTACGTATGAAATTGATTATATTGTTTTTCAATCACAGAATTCCACTTTATCATATCCAATATTATTGGGTCGGCTGTGGCTATATTAGGCCAAAGCTAGGAATGATTGGGGCCATGGAACGTTAACTATTGAAGAAGATAATGACAATATTGTTTTACAGATATATCTAGTTCAATATCATGGGGAGTCTCAAATTATGGGTACAGAAGCAACATCTGAAGATGAGGGCCAATTTGAGGCAGAGTATGATGAAATTAATAATGCGATGCAAGTTGATAAGGACCCCGTTCACATGTGGAAACAAGGCGTGTTACACCAGTATGGAGGGCCAGGGAAATATTTTTTGTATAAGAAGAGTGCAGTGAATTCCGACGATGTTATTGCGGACTGGATGAATAATTGTGCGATAAATGAAGTTGGTACATTAAAACCAGAATTGGGTAAGTATAATTTTTCGAACCATATGACGAATTTAGAGCAGAAGAAGCAAATCAATCCAAGGATTAATGAGGAACCTGTATGCCAATCCATTAAGTTGGGTTCCAATGAAACACCCCAGATTATCAAAGTATACACCGGTATTACAAATATAGAACTGAGAAATTGGAAAGAATTTTTTCTAAATCATAAATCTACTTTCGCTTGATTGTATGCGGATTTAAAAGGTATTCCTGCCGAAGTTTGTGAACATCGAATTATCTTAGAGGAAGATGCTACACCAGTTCGTCAAAGATAATACCGTCTAAATCCAAAATATTCTCTCATGGTCAAGGAAGAAGTAGATAAACTTTTAGACGTGGACTTCATATATCTAGTCCCGTATAGTGAATGGATTTCACCAATTGTGATAGTGCCAAAGAAAAATGGAAAAATTTGTATTTGTCAAGACTTTTGTAAATTAAATGCGGCTACCAAGAAGGATTATTTTCCTTTACCTTTTACGGATAGTATATTGGACGTAGTAGCTGGGCATAAATGTTATTTCTTTTTGGACGGATTCTCAGGTTATAATCAAATAAAAATTGCAGAAGAAGACCAGTTGAAGATTACTTTTACTACAGATTGGGGCACACTTGCTTATAAAGTGATGCCATTTGGGTTATGTAACGCCCCGGCCACATTTCAAAGGGTAATGACACAAGCTTTTCAAGACTATTTATGATTGTTGATAGAGATATTTTTAGATGATTTTTGCACATTCACTACAACAGCGAATCATTTGGAATGTCTTGGTAACTGTTTGGACCAATGTGATAAATATGGAATATCTTTGAATTTTGAGAAATATCAATTTGGCGTTGTCGTATGTCATGAAGTCTTGCTTGAGAATGCTCTGGGCACCTAGCTGTAGAAGATAAAAGAGAAATACGCAACAATAATTAGTCCTAATTTCTCTAATCAATCTTTAATCATATCTTAATTAAATCCTAGTCAACCTTGATCAAATTCAATAAAATCCTAAAATAAACCCTACTAAATCCTAATCAACCCTAACAAACCCTAAAACAAATCCTAACTAATCTTAGTCGAATCCTAACCAAATCCTAAAGAAATCCTAAGGTAGTTTTAGAACCTCAACAACTACCAAATAAACCATTGATTTTGATTGAAATTTTGCACACATCTTATCAATTAAGTTAAAAACAAGCACATTAAGTTTGAAGAAGATCTAACTTCACAAAAAGAAAAAAAACTCATAAATTTGCATGGATGATGGCCGGCCTCCTTCTCCAGTCTTGTTGCCAATATTCCAATGCCTAATTCTCTCGTTTATACTATTCAATTGCTCTCAAATTTTGTATGTGCATAGAAAAACAAGTCTACTATCCACATACACAAATTTCACTTCAATCCAATTAGCAAATTGCTCAAGATGTCAAAAACCCTAACTGACCTTCAAAACTTAATTTTTGAGACCTTGACCCACTTAAACTTCAATTACATACAACTAAACTATTAGATTCAGCCTAAATTCATAGCACACATTAACAACAACAATATCCAAAATTCCACAAATTTTCAGCCATGGATCTTCTACAAAACTTTTGAAATTGCCTAAAATATCAACCCTATTTTATTTCACAAAATTCCAACTTGCCAAAAAAAACCCTGACTTTGCAAAGCTATTACAAAGTCATTTCTTATTTAAATGACTCCAAAATTAATTTCTATGCAAAATCTCTTAAGTGTTCTCTCTAATCTCATATTTTGATCTGCTAAAAGACTCTTGATTTGCCCTAGGCGGCTGTTTTAATAGCCAAAGGTCTTATTTCGACCCTGTCCTACAAACGGCTAATCCTTGGTTATCAATCAAACCTATCCTAGGGATTTTATAGCCCAACTCTACCCTCAATTTAATCCTAATATCAATAATGCTAGTGATTTATCTTTTTTATTATATTTTTACTATTTTATGGCCTTTTTAAGGCAGTAAAAGAATTACTACAACCTAGAAGATAAAATTACTAACTAATTCTTATCTACTAGCTATTAAGTGAAGAAAATAAACTAAGAGGCTTTCAATAAAACCTTGTTAAAATATGTTGAATTCTTGTTGAACTAAGATAATAGAGTATTAATTGAAAAATCATTTTTAGTCATAGTTTCACTATATAATCGTGTCACAACACGACAGAGTACCATCGGGAAAGCTTTTGGGACACATCGTTTCCGTGGCTGATATCGCTACTGATCTAAATAAAGTTACTCATATATTGGCTTACCAAAGCCAAAAACAATGTCTGGTGTTCGGGGTTTTGTAGACCATGTCAGCTATTATAGGCGATTCATTTATTTATTTACATAAATATGTCAATTGTTAACGAATCTCTTAAAGAAATTGCCATTGGATGGATCTAGTCTAATTTGGACTGAGGAATGTACAGTTGCGTTTGAGGAGTTCAAATAGAAATTGGTGTTAGCACTAATACTTGTTGCACCTTGTTGGACAAAACTCTTTCATATTCATGTTGATGCCTCGAATGTTGCTATTGGATCCGTCTTAAGCCAAAAAGATGAAAAGGATTTGGATCATCCCATCTATTATGCTAGTCGACAATTTGTTGCTGCGAAACGAAATTGCACTACGACTGAACGGGAAGCCTTGGGCATGATCTATTCTATCCAAAAATTTTGGTATTATTTGCTTGGTTATCCATTTGTGTTTCATGTCAATCATGATACTCTTAAGTATATGATTAATAAACCTCAATTGAGTGGACGCATTGCTCGATGAGTGTTATTCCTTTAAGAATTTAATTTTATTATTAATATTCGACCTGGAAAAAAATATGCCAATGCAGATCGTTTATCTTGATTGTCCAATATATTCAGTAACAAACCTATCAATGATGCACTTCTTGATGCGGATTTATTTGCTGTCAACATGATCACCCCAAAATATTGTGAATTGATCTAGTATCTGACATTTTAGACATTTCTACCTACATATAGTGAGAAACTTAAGAAATGCTTGATTTTGAAAAGTGCTCCATATACGATGATTGGAGACGCCTTATATAAGCAAAGAAGAGATGGAATTCTACGCCGCTGTATTTTTCAAAGTGAAGTACTTATTATATTGGAAGGATATCATTTGGATAGTTGTGGAGGGCATTTTGCAGGTGGCAGTAGCTGCCTTAAGCTTTAATGGGTTTGGATATTGAACGGCCCAGCATTATTTCTCTGAATCGCCTGTCGATAGAAGCGTTGTGATCCTTGTCAGCGTATTGGTAGACCTACAGAAACTTTTGCCATGCCGTTGGTACCAATTTTAGCACAAGCACCGTTTGAGAAATGGGATATTGATTTTGTAGGACCAATTGCACCAGCCTTGCGTAATGGACAGAAAAGATATATTTTGGTAGCGACGGATTACGTGACAAAATGGGCGGAGGCGATGGCAACAAAAATTGATAATGCCGATACCGTAGCCACGTTTTTATATGAGAACATTATCACTCAATTTGGGTGTCCTAAAGAATTGGTTAGTGATTGTAGAATCCATTTTATTAATTCTACAATTGCGAACTTTCAGCAGAGATAAATCTGAATCGTGAAAGAGCGAGCTCCGCATATCATACCAGACGATGGGCCGGTGAAAGACCAACAGTGGTACGTGTGGTACCCAATTAAAACAATATGCGGAGGAAACGGAGCACTCCCTAGGTTTGTTTCGCGACCTTGTGGACGACGTGCCGCTTTCGTTGTCTTCGACGACTAGTATTCGGTTCACTTTATTCCGATTAATTATTTGGCGAAGTAATACCGTTGATGAAAGTTCTAAGTTTAACAATTGCATTGGATAAACGTCTTGGTGACAAGGAATCCCTCTACCATCGGTTAGCACAATTGGACAAATTGGATGAAATTAGGGCTACGGCCCTTTTCACTATAGAAGCTACAGAGTGTCACCGTAAGAATTATTATAATAGTAAATTACGTCCTAAATCTTTTATGCCCAATGATCTGATGCTTCTTTATGATAGTCTTTTTTACCATTTTTCGGAGAAATTCCAAGTCTGTTGGCATGGACCCTATTGAATAATTGAAGCCTTTCCTAATGGTTCAATTCAATTGGAAGATTTTATGGGTTCTCAATTTACCACCCGAATTAATGGCAACCATTTATATTGTTGTAAAGTAAATATATCCATATATAGAAACCTAACTTAACTATCTTTTCTTCAAAATTTTATTAAGTTCTTTCTTTCTTCTTACCAATCTAAGTTTTTATATAGTTTAGGAAAAAATTCTCACTTTCTTTCTTTTTCTTTGGTTAAAATTTTACCTTATCTTTAATCTTAACTTTAACTTTGATCTAGCCTTGAAACTTTCTTTTATTTTTTTTATCTTTTTTCTAATCTTAGATTTTAATAGATTCAGGGTTATATTTGTAGATATAAGGAGTTTTGACTTTGAAGTTGAATTTAGGATTTTACCAAGGATAAATAGCAGATTTGGATGTCAATAGTCGGCTACCATTAATAGTGCTGACTTGGAGGATTAGATTTGGGGTTTTTATAACTTTAAACTATTAATTGTTGACTTGGACTTTGAAGTCCTTGGCTGCGACATCTTTGACGAGCTTGGAGGAGAAGAAGACGGGGTTTTTTGGCAAATCCAAAGAAGTATTGAGAGAGAACGTCTTCTTGGCATGAGTTTAGGTAGTAGAAACGCAGGATTCGGAGCTTAGATGAGAGAGATATGCTTGTTTGAACTTAGACTACTAATATGACACCTACTGTCACTTTTCAGGGTATATTAGAAGTTTTAAGATACTAGCAAGAAATCGGAAAGTTGGATTAGAAATTAGACTTCAAGCTATACATTTTACATCCAAGAATTGATGGAAATGAGTTCAAAATGAGTGAGTTATGGCTAGTTAAACCCAGCAAATTAATTTGGGGTTTTGAAGAAGTTAGATAAATAGAAGGGTTTGCTTTAAGCTAGAACTTGAGTTTCAAGAAGAATTTGAAGCTCATTTTTTGTGTACATATTACTTATACTATAAAGAGTCTATGTCTAAAATCTCATATCAAATGAAACTTTGAATAGGGAGTAATGGCAAATTTTGTTCTCAGGTGTCTAGGGTTTTGACTTTTAAAAGTACCTGCCAAGGACTTGGTGATATCTAACGATCGGCAATGAATTCATAGCTCAAAATTTATGTGATGAAGATCGAAGGTATGAATTATGTTTCTCCAAATTTTGAGCTTATTTGAATAGCTAGATCTTAAATTATGAATTTTCAAGTTTTGAATTGAGATTTGACTTTTAAAAGTATCTGCCAAGGATTTGGTATTATCTAACGGTCAACAATGAATTCATGGCTCAAAAATTATGTGACAATAGTCAAAGGCATAAGATATATTTTTCCAGATTTTGAATTTATTTGAATAGTTGGATCTTAAATTATGAATTTTCAAGTTTCTGGTTTGGTTTTTACTTATATAATTACTTGCTAGTATTTTGATGATATCTGGTGATTGGTAATGAAATCACGGTTGAGAATTTTTGTGAAGATGACTAAAGAAGTGAACTCTATGCTTCCAAAATTTGAACTTACATAAACGGCTAGATTTTGATTTATAAATTTTCAAGCTTCTAGTTTGTTGATTTATTATACGCATGGTTTTGTGACTATAAAAGAAAAATTTAAGAAAGTTTGTGCATATTGGATCCAACTTGATTGTAAAGAGGGACCTTGCGTCTACCTGAAGCAGAATTTTGTCACGACAACATCCTTATTTTTCGTAAATCCGGGACGGGTTTTCAAAACTGGAGGGAAGAGGGTGTACCTGTTCATGATAGCTTACCTTTATTGAAGGTGCATGATGGTTAGAAAAGACGGCTGATAGACAATTTTGGGTCCTAATACGGCCTAGTCAGGCAAATCGGAAGTGATGATCTGATACATCGGTTTAAGGATTGTTGCTTTAGACCCTGAGTAAAAGGTTAGGAGCGGGGCACTTAGTGAGAGTGTTCATTAGCATTCTGATTTGAGCTTGGTTGTTCGAGTGTATGCTTATTGAAGTATAGAGTGTTCTGTTGTCAGAAAGTAACGATTAGTCCGAGCAAGGAATACATAGTCAGCACTATATAATGCCGATGGAAAGATCGAAGAGAGCTACGGACAGAGAGGAGAATGTCTAAAACGTGCGAAGTAAGAGTAATTTGCAATCGCCATTCCTTGTGGTGGTCACCAACATGAAGTCAATGAAGTTGAAAGTATGTTGGTCTCCGTAAAGACAGAGAGATTTTAGAAATGCATAGATGTACATGTTTTTACGAGGATCGGATAATTTGCCTCCAATTGATGTAGAACTATTGGTAGAGTATATAAAAAATTACGACCCAGAGGATGGTTCTAGTGTAATAAAAGGGAGAATAATTGAGATTGATGAGAGTATCTTACAGAAGGTATTATATTTATCAATAGGTGAGTTAGCGGTAGGAATCAAAGTGCCGAGTGACTTCAGACCGAGAAGTTACTTCAAAGGTGACATGACGTCCTTTGAGAAGAATCAAGGCTAAAAAGTGGCAAAGGCACTTACTTCAGAGCTTGCGGAGTGGATGCGGTTCGTTCAAAAGCGGCTAGGCTTGAACCAGCATACCACGTACATGTCCAAGCGCTTGTTATTTGCTGCGATTGGAACACTTGAAAGCATGGTCTTTAATTGGGCAGCCTTTGTAGCAACTCGTATCCATGCAAAAATAGGAGCCAAGCAAAAAACGGGTAAATTTGCTTCTTTGCTATGCTCTAATTATGCGCACTCCGTTATTGCACATACGTTAATTCAATCAGCAAGGGAGAAGAGTGTACCTTCCCTAATGCCGCAACAGGATATGCGGAGTTTACCAGTTGGTCCATGGATAGTGGTGCCCAAAATTGGAGAATCAAGTAGATCGCGGGAACAAGAGACTATTCCGGAGACGACACGAGGGCGAGCTTCAATTCGTGTAGTAATTGAAAGGATGACTGAGGCTCCAGTTTTGAACATCGGAACACTGGAGGGAGGGAACCTCACGGAAGTAATATTGGATCAAATTTTCCAATTGCAGCTTACAGTGGGTCAATTGGAAAGAAATTTAAGACAATAATTAGAGTCGAGCTGAAAGGAGATAATAGAGAAAAGTCGCCGAATTGTGGAATAAGGTCACCTAATTAGGGCAAAGACGGAATCCAAGCTGGCAGTGGAGTGGAAGTTAGCGGAGGAAAAGAAAAATTAAGCGAATGATAAAGATTGCATTCAAAGAATCCGGAACAGTCAAAAATAAGAATTAATAGAAAATTGCAGGATATGGGATTTGGAACGGGAAGCATTGAAGTGTCACTTGCAGGTAGAACGTGAGAAAGCAGTGAAATTGGAATAGAAAAAGGTAGAATTGGGAGACCAATACAGAATTGGAACGGATAAGGTGTAGGTAGATATTGGTGCCTTGAAGGGTGAAGTGGGAAAATTGGAGGGCAACTTGGCCAATGCCGTTCGGCCATGGGTATCTATTCCACCAGTTTTGAGTATTAGTGAGCTGGAAGAGAAGATGAAGGAATAAGGGCGCCAATTAGAGACGAAAGATGCTAGAATTCTACAATTGGAGGCTCAAGTTCGGGAATTGGGAGTGGATAATGAAGATTTATCAGCACAGTTGAAGAGTAACCATGAAGATTTATCAGCGCAGTTGAAGAGTAACCATGAAGATTTATCAATGTAGTTGAAGAATAAGCATGTCGATTTATTGGAGGAGGATGAGGACGTGCCATTAGGGCCAGACGTAAAAGAACCTCCTACAAATCCAAGAGCATCCCAATCTCAAGAGTCAACTTCATAACAAATATTTTTACCAATTTTGCGTTTGCGAGGGCATTGCACAATTATGAGTAGGGCTATGTAGAATGGGTAGGAATTTTAGGATTTACAATATATAATTTGTAGGATTAAGAATAGGCAGGAAGCCGATGAATGGCCAGTTTAAAAAGCAAAATGAAGAAGTTAGGAAAAGTAGTTATCATCGGTTGTGAAGCAATTAACATAGACGGGACAAGTATAAATCGATTCGATACGGGGGAGTCGGGGCCAGACTGTGATAGTCCTGAGCCGAGGTAAGCTTGGTGCTAACTCTCTCTTTTCTTTTGTTAGACTGTAGTGGAAGATCTGGATTCTATTCCAAAGGGTTATACCATGTCAATGATGAAGTACAGTAATAAAACAAAAAATTTATATATATGTGGATGAGTAAGAAATTATGATTGTTTGTTACGTGAAGTTCTTTGCGATGAATTGGAGGTTGAAGATCGGCTATGTCAATGAAGTTCAGTTGTGGATGTGAGTGTCTTGCCGTATTGACTGTAAGAGTTGAGCAGTGGAAAATATTGGAGTAACAATTTGTTTCGAGAGACGTTGTAGGTGAGGAATTATTTCCAGTGATTGGAAAAAGAAGCGGGTGTATGCAGTCTATAGAAATGGTGCAACATTGCTAATTGTTGTTATGAATTTGGAAGAAGACAAAAGATTACAATAGGAATATTGGTAGAGGATTGTATCACGAAGTATCTTTAGTTGCGGAATAGCAGAACCAGTAGAATAGACGGCAGTATTTTAGAGAAAAGCGTGTACGTGTGCATCGGACTCTAATGTTTAGTAGGTAGTTAGTTATGTGACCCTAACAGTTTAATTCAATGCGGATAGTCTTTCCCTGTGTTCGAATCTCCCTTTATAGATTTACTCTGGGCAGTATTGGTAGAGTAAGTGAGACGAACAAAAATAATAAAAATCAAAAATTTAAAAAAAAAAAAATCCATAGATGTCCAAAAATAGGTTTCGATGACCATTGACCATAGCAATAGTAAAAATTGCATGCGGTGTCATATTACATGTTGTCTTGTTTGGGAATGCACTGGGCACCTGGTTGTAGAAGGTAAAGTTGTATTTGCAAATAATCAAGAAATCCTAATAGGTTTCATCCATATATGAAGAATATAATTCAAAGTTCAATTCAAAAGTGTTTAAAAATACTCCTCTTAGTAACATCAACTATACATATACCCCAATAGCTTTGTTTCTTTTATAATTAAGCAATTTTTATTTTTGTTTGTAAATCCTAATCCTAATTAGTGAGCTTTGACAAGTTATAACTTTTAATCTAACTATCCACTTAGTGTGAAATTTTGCACACAAATGTTGGTATAAGCCTTCTACATGCTAAAAAAAATTCAACCCAATCCAACATACAAATTGCAAGAAAATGTCCAAAAACCGCGCTTATGACACTCAGCCGCCAACTTGAAAATTGATGCAGAAATTCCAATGGTAATTTCTCCTTCTTCCACTATTAACTTCAGCTCAAGCTTGGTATGTAGCTTGAACTACAAGTCTTCTATGACCATGCAAAAATTTATGTTGATCCAATTTGTAGATCTTTAGTTATCATAGAAATGCTACCCAACCTTAAGTTGCCAACTTCCAACAATCCTTTGTGTCAAAGCTCACATATCTCCTGATTGCATTGCTAGATTAATACAAAATTTTGTATATAATTAGCACATCTAACAATCTAGATAATATCAAATTTTGAGCTATAGATGCTACACAGATTGTACAAATCACTGAAGAATGCAAACCATCATTGTCTTACATAAAATCCAAAATACCAATACAAACCCTAACTTTGAACAATAATTAAAAAGTCATTCAAAATCCAATAGCAACAAACTTAATATTTCTAAAAGAAGCTTTAAGCTAGCTATCCAATTTAAAAACTCGATCTAAAAAATCCGCCGTTCTTTGCTCTAGGTGTCCATTTTTGTGGCCAAAGGTCTGATTTTGACCCTGTCCTACAAACGGCCAACCTCCAGGTATCAATCTAACCTATCAGAGGGATTTTATAGCCTGACCTTACCCTCAACTTAATTCTAGTATCAATCATGCTAGTAATTTATCTTTTTTATTATGTTTTTATCATTTTATGGCCTTCCTAAGGTAGTAAAAGAATTACTACAACCTAGAAGGTAAAATTACTAACTAATTCTTATCTACTTGCTATTAAGTGAAGAAAATAAACTAAGAGGCTTTCATAAAAACCTTGTTAAAATATGTTGAATTTTTGTCAAATTAAGATAATAGAGTATTAATTGAAAAATCATTTTTAGTCATAGTTTCATCATATAATCATGTCACAACACGACAGCGGTGCAAAATCCTTGGCCGGTAAGAATTAGAGAGGGGCTGAAGGTAGAACCGAGAGAGGGTTACGAGAAGAGTTTTTTAGGAGAATTTGTAGAAGACAAGTGTGTTTTGGATTATTGACGGAAAGAAAATGTATGTACTAGCGAGAGAGAAATCGAGAGACGGAGCAAGAAATGAGGGTGTGTGTGTTTGTGTGTGTATTTGTGTGTGTGTAGAAGACAGAGAGAGAGTTTGAGTGTAAGTGAGGAAGTGTGAGTAGAATATCTAGAGAGTAGCATAGGAGAGGTTGGTTGGCTAATTGGTTAGAGAAAGCAGCAAAGATCAAAGAGCTGGAATTTGTAGAAAGGAGGAAGTTTGAGAAGTAGCGACGTTCTTTGATACAAGAAGATTTTGTGGGATTATAGATAGGACGTTGGAATATTGTTGCGATGCTGGGGTGATAAGCAAGGTTGGCTAAGTTGTTACTACATTGAAAAAGGCTGGTGACATCGAGGACTTCAATGGAAGGTTGTGGCGGTCAACTTTGAAGAAATTCAGCAATTGCACCAGAAGATTATGGGTGACAACCAGTGCTATCAAGGCCTAAAGCAAGAATAGCCAAGATTTCTTATGTGTTTCCAAATCGGGCGGTTTGAATTGTGGAAAGTAATCCAACATAGGAGAGAGAGCTATACAATCCTAAGAAGGCCAAATGATTTAGTATTACAATGATATCAATAATTATCGTCATGCAATCCACAAAGGATAGAATAGGGATAGAGCTATGTATAGTTTTATAGTGAAGCAAACTGAAATTGACAAATGGTGAGATGATATTAGAAATAGTTCTTATGGTGGAGTCGCGGAAGGAGGGATTGCCATTTGCAAACTCTATTATTATTGTTCTCTTCTTCTTTTCTTGTTGGTTTTGCTGTGGTTTAAGTAGCTTATTGGCATTAGTAACGATAGAGTAGGGTTGAGAGGTGAGGTGCAACAAGGAGATTGCCTCCCTCTAGTATCATCACGGAGGTGGAGACCGCTAGAAATGTAGATGCTTTGGTCGATAAGACCTCCCTAGTAGAAGAGGAATCCCCTATTCTAATGAAGATTGGTCCAAATGGAAGGTGAGTTCTTTCTTTGAGATCAGTTGAACAATCATATAGGTGATGCTTCAGAAGAATGTCTACATTCTTTTTCTCAAAAATATTGTAGTGTAATAATATGACCATTAAGTGAAAGAAAAAATGAGAGGTTATTTTATAGAGAAGCTCAAATGAGAATATTTGAAAAAATTATCTTAAAAAAATAAATAAAAGAGTAGGAGGTAAAAAAAATCAAAAGGTGTTAATGTTGCCTTTTGTAGAAATAACTTCTAATTACTTTGTATGGCCATAAATAAGGCAAATTAGAGTAGATTAGAAAAATAAATAATATAGGCATCTTTGGAAAAGAGTTGAAAATAGGTTTCAAAAAAATTTACTACAAATTTCTAAGAGTTGATACCCAAAGAGGGCTAGTTATGAACCTGGATCAAAATTAGACCCTGAGGCCTAAAACAACATGCCTATGGTAGATGAAGAGCTTTTTGGTAGATCAAAGAGTGGAATTAAAAAGTAGACTTGAGAGATTTTGCATAAGATTTAATTTGGAGTGATGTGGATCAAAATTGACTTTGTAAGAGCTTTGCAAAGTTAGGGTTGTTTTGGGCAACTTTAGATTTTATGAAATAAAATAGGGTTTATACTTTGGGCAATTACAAAAGTTTTATAGCAAATCTACAACTAAAATTTTGTAAATTGGTTGATATTGTTGTTGTCAATTTGTGCTATAATTTTGAGTTTAGTCTAACAATTTAATTGTAAGTAATTGAGGTCTAAGTGGATTAAGGTCTCAAGAATTGGGTTTTTAGGATTAGTTAGGATTTTATAGATTTTGAAAAATTTGTTAATTAGATTTGAATGAAATTTGTATTTACAAATAGAAGATTTAATTTTCTATATACATATGAAATTTAAAAGCAATTAAATGGTAAAAACAAGAGATTTAGGTACTAGATTATTGGTATCAAGATTGGAGAGGGAGGTTGGCTGACATCCAAGCAAATTTATAGATTTTTCTTCTTTTTGGTAAGTTCAATGTTCTTCAAACTTGATGTGATTATTATCAACTTAGTTGTTAAGGCATGCATAAATTTTCAATGAAGATCAATGATTTATTTGGTAGTTATTAAGGTTCTAAAATTACCTTAGGAATTGCTTAGGATTTGGTTAGGATTTGGTTAGGATTTAGGATTTGGGTTTAGGATTTAATATTTGATTACGATTTTATTAGGATTTTATTAGGATTAGAATTTGACCAAGATTTGACTTAAGATTTATTTAGGATTTGGATTTAGGATTTAATATTTGATTAGGATTTGATTAGGATTTGATTAAAATTAGAATTTAAATAGGATTTATTTAGGATATGGATTTAGAATTTAATATTTTATTAGGATTTGATTAAAGTTTCATTAGGATTAGAATTTGACTAAGATTTTATTAGGATTTGAATTTAGGATTTAATATTTGATTAAGATTTATTAAAATTTGATTAGGATTTGATTAAGATTTGATTAAAATTAGGATTTGATTTAGATTTTGACTTAGGATTTGACCAAGGTTGACTTAGGATTTAACCAAGGTTTGATTTAGAATTTGACCAAGGTTTGATTTAAAGTTTGATTAGGATTTGATTTAGGATTTGATTAGGGTTTGATTTAGGATTTAATCAGGGTTTGACTTAGGATTTGATCAAGATTTGATTTAGGATTTAATTAGGGTTTGATTTAGGATTTGATTAGGATTTGACTTAAGATTTGACTAGGATTTGAATTAAAATTTGATTAAGATTTGATTAGGATTTTATTTTTAGTATTTTTTAAAATTATTATTTTATATATTATTTTTATTATGATTAATATATGATTTATTAATTCTTCTTTTATAATTTTTTTAAAATTTGGTCAAAGCTTGACTGATATTGTTAAGGTTTAATGGAAGTTATTTAAGATTCTATTAGAATTGTTAGAATCTTGTTGTTGCGTATTTCTTTTTTATCTTCCACAACTAGGTGCCTAGAGCATTCTCAAGCAAAACTTTACGTATTACAACATAATTTGGTGAACCCGACATGAAAGCTTGAGGTGGAAGATTATTGGGATTTTTTTGTTTTATTTGACTTATAGAGAAGGAAGACAAGAGAATTGAAGGAGGAATTATGGATGGTGCATCAATTAGAGCTTCTAGTGGAGTTTTAAGTGGAGCAACAAGTGGAGGTAGTAAGAGAGGACAAGGTATGTATTTTGATCCTAACTTTGTAAGCATGTTTGAAGCATTTTCTTTATTCATGCAACAACAAACAGTGAAAGATCGCAAAGAAGGTATGGAAAATAAGGCATTACAGGCAGATGTGGATAAGATTGATTAGTTTGAAGGGAAGAATATTACAAAATATTTAAGGTGTTATGTTAAGAAAATAGAATTGAAGCGTGTTTCTGAGAAGGAGATGGTTCAATTATTTGAATTAGCTACTGTATTAGACATAAAAAACCACGTGAAGTCTATTATAGGACAATTTGGTGGTTAATGGGAAAATTCTTCTCAATCATTAAAGGATGAGTATTTTTTTAAAGACAATGATTGGATACCAAAAAAGACGTTTTTTAAATGGATTGAAAGGCCTAAGAAGGATCTTCAAGCAACAAAATTATTGAGAGAGTTTGAAAGGTAGTATTTCTATTTATCAAAGAAAGAGAAGCTATTACTAGATCCAAGCAAAGTGAAGCTTTTTTTTCAAGCGGCTGATCGAGAGTTGCAAGAGAAGTTGGAAGTTTTACTTGAAGATAAAGAAGAAGAAGAAGAAGGATTGACATCAAGTTGGAAGGAAGTGGAAGAAGCAATAAAATTACTTATTAAAAAAAAAAAAAAAAAAAAAAAAAAAAAGATAGGATGGGTATTCAAAAACCATTGCAAGCATCTAAGGTAAAATTGCTTACTAACCATCTTACATCTATAATTCAACCTTCAATAGCAACATCAAAGAAAGAAGAAATGGGCATTGATGAAATCATACGATAAATGAGAGATTTACAAATAAAATTTGTAAAACTTGAAAAAAAAGGACAAATCATCAAAAATATCAATAAGACAAAAATTTGGACAATTGGATGGTATACTACATATGTACATGTGGTGTGATAGCGTGGATCATTCAAGATTGGAGTGTGAAGATTTTATAGAGGTGCTACATAAAGGAGTTGTCTTTTTCAAAGATGGTATAATATATTTAAAAGAGAGTGGAGAAAAATTTTCTATATACAAATTTTGGTAAAAGAGGAATGAAGATATTTACAAGAGAATCATTTAAAATCTCAAGAAATAAAATGTCAACATATTGGATGGAAGCAAATCGAGGCAAGTATTTAAGCATAAATCTTAAACTTCTAGGAGAATCTAGTTCTTTATAAACAAGTGCAATGAGTTATGCTGAAAGTGGAAAATTTACCAAAGATGATTTAAAACGCATTGGTAATGACATTCGACAAATTATTCGATGGAATGATCCAGTAGATGGATTATCAATGCATGCTCATATTATAAGGAATCAACATGACACATTAATAGAAGAAAAAAGAAGAAGAATTGAGAATAATGAAGAGCCATCAAAAAAGACTACAAGAGGAAAAAAAGCATGACAATAAAAAAATCCTATGCATGTAGAGACAATTGAGAATGTTCCTACAAAAAAAAGAGATTTTGTAAAAGAGAAGGGAAAGGCCCCTACTTAAAAATTACAATCACATATTGAAGCTGCTACCAATTTGAAGAAGGTATTGGAAGAGCGGATTTTAAATGAAAAGATTGACTTCACAATTGATGAGATTTTAGGAATTGCAAAATGGAATTTTCATGAAGTTATTATTGATACAATAAAAAGAAAACAACAATCTATTGGTAATATTATAATATCAAATATATAAGATACAAAGGCAATGGGAAGTAATGAAAATAAAGAAATTGAAATGTAATTGATTGGAGATGTTTCACAAGTTAAATTCACAGATAAAAAAGATAGTAATCAACCTTTTAGTTATTATTCTTGAAATCTTTGGGCAAGAGCTAAAATAAAAATTTTAATAAAACTAAGAGAATTAGAAGAGCCGATTGTAATATTAATTGATCATAGTTTTGAAATCAACTTAATATCAAAGGAATTATATATATAAAAAAAAAATGGCCAATTGATACTGAACATGGATGGATGATAAGATCAATAAACAATTCAAAAGGAGAATTGTATAGAGCTTGTTCAAATATAAAGGTGATGATATGAGATGTCATTCATGAACAATATTTTTTTGTACAAGATATGTCTACATATCCAATTATATTAGGACAACTATTTATTACTACCACAAGAATGGAAACAAAGATTATGGATGATGATTCAGCCTATGTAAGAATAAAAAGCCAAGATGGAATGAAAGCAGTTCAATTTTTGACTACTTGTGCCAATCATGAAAGAAATTATGAGAAGTTGAGAGAGAAGCCATTATCAAATGGAAATTTTGAAGACCTTGAGGATTTTTACTATGCACCATTGTAAAGCGAGATTGCAAAAAAAAAAAAAAAAAAAAAAAAAAATACTCTTGTTTAATTTATAGAAAAATGTATTATTTATTGGACTTATTGGATTAAGACTATTGATAAGATGAAAATAATTTATAAATATTATATTAAAAATATGGAGCAAATCTTAATAGAAAATAGAGAATTGATGAAAGACAAATTTATTTCAAGAGCATTTGAAGAAGTTGGATTTGTAGATACTATGGAAGAATCAAATTATATATTACAATATGGATTTTAAAAAGAGAATAGAATTATTAATGTATGTTCAAAAAAATATTATGATGACATTCAAAAATTTATAGAAATCTTAAATCACCAAGAGGTACATGTTGAGACTAAGTATAAATCAATGGAAAAAAAAGGTTAAACTAGTGGTTTTGCCATTACCATTGAATTGTGAAGAAAAGATGAAGGGAGCTTGGTAGAACAAAATTAAAGACACCTATAGGAGGCAAGCGAGTCAAGTTATTCAAACAAAGAGGAGTATGTACATATTTTGATGAAGAACAAAATCTATTAAGGACTATTGAAATGAGAGAGGAAGAACAAATTAAAGATCAAGAATTTGACCAAGATGAAGAACGTCTTACATTAATCTATTGAAAAACCATTGGTACATACTGGAGGATACACAGGTTCACTGAGGATAGATGTCATGTAGTAATATGACCATTAGATGAAAGAAGAAAGGAATGGTTATATTATAGAAAAGCTCAAATGAAAATATTTCAGAAAATTATCTTAGAAAAATAAATAATAGTGAAGGAGGTAGAAAAAAATCAAAAGGTGTTAATGCTGCCTTTTATAAAAGTGACTTCTAATTGCTTTGTATGGCCATAAATAAAGCAAAATAAAGTAGATTAGAAAAATAAATAATATAGGCATCTTTAAAAAGAAATTGAGAATAGGTTTCAAAAAAATTTACTACAAAAATCTCAAAATAGATATCCGGAGAGGGCCAGTTATGAACTTGGATCAAAATCAGGCCCTAAGGCACAAAACAATGTGCTTACAACAGATAAGGAGTTTTTTGGCAGATCAAAGAATAGAATTAGAAAGCGGACTTGAGAGATTTTGCATAGGATTTAATTTGGAGTGATGTGGATCAAAACTAATTTACAAGAGCTTTGCAAAATCAAGATTGTTTTGGACAACTTTGGATTTTGTGAAATAAAATAGGATTTATGCTTTGGACAATTACAAAATTTTTATAGTAGATCTAAAGCTAAAATTTTGTGAATTGGTTGGTATTATTGTTGTTAATTTGTGTTATAATTTTGAGCTTAATCTAATAATTTAATTATAACTAATTGAGGTTTAAGAAGGTTAAGGTCTCAAGAATTGGATTTTTAGGGTTAGTTAGGATTTTACAAATTTTGAGCAATTTACTAATTAGATTTGAATGCAGTTTGTATTTATGGATAAAAGGCTTAATTTTCTATGCACATATGAAATTTGAAAGCAATTGAATGGTGAAAACAAGAGGTTTAGGCATTAGATTATTGGTGTCAAGATTGGAGAAGGTGGCTTGCCAATACCCGAGCAAATTTATAGGTTTTTCTTCTTTTTGGTAAGATTGATGTTCTTCAAACTTGATGTGCTTGTTGTCAACTTAGTTGTTAAGATGTATATAAATTTTTAATTAAGATTAATGGTTTATTTGGTAGTTATCAAGGTTCTAAAACTGCCTTAAGAATTACTTAGGACTTGGTTAGGATTCAGTTAGGGTTTAGGATTTGGATTTAGGATTTAGTATTTGATTAGGATTTGATTAGGATTTGATTAGAATTAAGATTTGACTAAGATTTGATTTAGAATTTGATTAGGATTTGGATTTAGAATTTAAAATTTGATTAGGATTTGGATTTAGAATTTAGTATTTGATTAGGATTTGATTAGGATTTTATTAAAATTAGGGTTTGACAAGGATTTGTTTAGGATTTGGATTTAGGATTTAATATTTGATTAGGATTTGATTAAGATTTGATTAAGATTAAGATTTAATTAGGATTTATTTAGAATTTGGATTTAGGATTTAGTATTTGATTAGGATTTCATTAGGATTAGGATTTGACTAAGATTTGATTAAGATTTGGATTTAGGATTTAATATTTGATTAGAATTTGATTAGGATTTGATTAAGATTAGGATTTGACTAAGATTTATTTAGTATTTGGATTTAGAATTTAGTATTTGATTGGAATTTGATTAGGATTTGATTAGGATTAAGATTTGATTAAGATTTGATTAGGATTTGGATTTAGGATTTAATATTTGATTAGGATTTATTAGAATTTAGTTAAGAATTTTATATATTATTTTTTTATGATTTATATATGATTCATTTATTCTTTTTTTATAATTTTTTAAAGATTGGATCAAACCTTGATTAATATTATTAAGATTTAATGAAAGTTATTTAGGATTCTATTAGAGTTGTTAGGATCTTATTATTGCGTTTTTTTTTTTTTAATCTTCCACAGCCAAATGCTCGGAGCATTTTCAAATAAGACTTCACATATTACGACAACGTCTTGATAATTTTGATATTGGCTTGGAATGCCACTTGAAGTCCTTCGACCATCAAAAATGGATGTAGCATAAATAACAAAAGATGATCTTGCTTTTGCTTCATTCATAAAAGCTTTTACACCTATAAGTACAAGTTTTACTATATTAGACTTATGGTTTGTTACTTGATTTACGGGACTCTTATTAATACTTTGAAAAAAATCAAGTCTATGAGAGATCCAATCTATTCAAGGGTTATACTTTTTTAGCCATAATAAACCTAAAATGATTGGATTAGAGGGAGATTTAATTATATTAAAGACTACACAACTATTATGACCATGTATTGTTATATTTATAGGAAGGATTTCATGAATAACATTTCCGGAAGATAACGGGCGACCATCTATGACTTTTATATGTACGAGTTTAATTTTTTGAATTGAAGATATTCTACAACTTTCAATAAATTTTTTATCTAAAAAACACGCTTAGGCTCTTAAATCTACTAAGGAAGAGGTTTTGTAATTTTTAGGTCCCAAATAGATATCTATTATAAAACAAAAAGAGGGTTCTGAGATGAGAATAGAACCTTTATTAGGAATTGTACAAGATTTCAGCTGCACGGTCACTATTGTAGCTAGACAAACTTGTTTTCCGACATATTATCTTCTTTGACAGCCGTATTCCTCATCTTAAGGTTGTGTCATTTCTTTGGATAATATTGAGTAGTGTGCTTAGATTTTCTACAATATAAACATAATCCTTCTTGACGACGACAAGTCTTTTATTATTCAATAAGAAGTTTAAAACATACTATGTCAATTTGCATGTCTTTTACTTTTCAATGTACATATTGAAAAGACGTTGATGTTGCCATTAAATTGTAGTAATATTGGAGCTTCCTTGTGTGGTTCTCCAATCAAAATTCAAAAAATTGATTGTCACACTTCATAGCAAAATCAAATGCTTGACTCAATGTCTGAGGATTGGATAAGTTGAATATCAATTTTTTTACCTCATATTATAATCCATAGAGAAATTGGCTAATAAGCGCAGCATCATCTCACTTGTTGTCAAATGCTAATTATCAAAATTATAAAGAATATGATGTTATTGATTGATTTTTTTATTGCAAAATATGGATCTTGTTGGTTGCGACATGAATTGCATCATGTTCTCCATACATATATCAAAAATCCGTTAAAAATGCCTCCAAATTATCCAATATTGGATCACGTCATTCAAGAAAGGACAAAAATTATGATAAAGCAGAACTTGACACTAGAGTTCTGATAAACTTGACTTGTCATTCCTAGATTAGATAACTTTGAGATTGAAGTTCAATCACCAATTGTACTTGATTGATGAATCCTCGAAACTTAGATCTGATGCCATTAAACTTCTCCAGCAAACTAATTATTGATTCTTTGATGCTTGAATGGTGTTCAATTGTAGGTGAAGTGATATGGCTTGAAGCAGCTTGAATCATTTCTAGATCTTCACTTCTTGCTAATCTTATTGCTTCTTGTAGTAGTGCATTGAGTTGATGCATTGCAAGCATTAATTCTGTCATTTGCTCTACCATTTGTGCCATTGCATTCTTTATTTCAGTAAGCTTTGCCATAATATTGTATTAGAAAAAGAAAAAAAATATCTATTCTCACTACAAAATAAAATATTCAAGAACAAAAGAAATTTTTTTAAGAATAATATCAATTTAGAAGTGGGTAATCTACAACTTCTAATATGCTTATATCTTATTAAGAAATAGGAGTAATCTACTCTTAATTAAGAAGAAATAAAGCTCTAATATTATAACTTTATTCTTCTCAATTTGTCAAGGACATGAATTAAAATAGATGCATAAATTAATAAAAAATATGTCAAAAGAAAATAACAAGATAGAAATAAAAAAGTATATATATTCAAGATTATTTGAATATATATACTTAATTTGCATGTCCTAACTTTAAGTGCCTACTTCTACCTCATAAAAATTCCAAATCTCTTGATTCTTGCACCAAAATTATAATACAAAAAACAAGCTTTCTAAACCTAATATTTGATTTTCAAATGCTTTCCTTGAAGTTGCCAAAATGCTTATTCTTGTTGCAGGCAGCCTCCTCAAATCCTATTAGACATGACTATTGACCAATAGGAATGAAAAACTTCACTCCTTGCCTTCATTCATTCACAATTTGTCTTTATCCTTCCAAATATGCCTCTTAATAGTTTAATTCTTTTATTTTGGATCCCAATTGCCTCTTAAGGCTTTATACTAAATATTTAGGTCTTATATAATTTAAACACCATAACCAAATTAAATAAAAATCTAAATTAAAATTTCTTATATCAACTCCTTTTAATTTATTTTTCTAACCATTCTAATACATATTAGAATTTATGAATATATTATATATTTTAACTAGATTTTATATATTATAAGCAATTATAATACAATAATAGTAGAAAACACTTTATATCAAACAAGTGGAGAAAGAGACAAGGACTATTCCATTGCCTTTGTTACTAGACAATTACATCCTAGAGAAAAGAATTATACTATCGCAAAATAAAAATGCTTTGCCATAGTTTTTTTTTGTCAATAAATTCAAACACTATTTCTTTTTTAATTCAATAGTATTTTTTGTAGACTACATGGCAATCAAGGGCCTCATTAAGAAGGCAAAATTGAATTGTAGACTTACAAGGTGAATGCTTTTAGTAAAAATATTTGATTATACAATAGAATACAAGCCAAGAAGGATGTATTCTTAGGTGCATTCTTAAGGTTATCTGAAGGTTCCCATGTTCTTTTGCTAATTCCATAGTCTTTCTAATGGATGAAATATTCTAATCATCCATATTTTATACGTGAATCTAATATTTCATCTACTTCGTCTTCAAATTCTTAATTGATTTCAATTAAAGTTGGTGGTGAAATAATTCTTCTAATAATATTGCTTATAGTATATAAAATCCACTCAAAATATATAATATGTTTATAGATTTAGATATGTATTAGAATGGTTAGTAAAGTAAATTAAAAGGGGTTGGTGTAGGAAAATTTATTTTAGATTTTTATTTAGTTTGGTTATAGCTTTAAAATTATATAGAACCTAAATATTTAGTATAAAGCCTTAAAAGGCAATTGGAATACAAAGAAGAAGAATTAAACTACTAAAAGGCCTATTTAGAAGGATTAAGACAAAGTGAGGATGAATGAAGACAAGGGGTGAAGTTCTTCATTCCTATTGGTCAATGGTTATGCCTAATAGGCTTTGAGGAGGCTGCCTACAATAAGAACAAGGGTTTTGGCAACTTCAAGGAAGTCATTTGAAAATCAAAGACTAGGATTAGAAAGCTTATTTTTTGGGCTACAATTTTGGTATTAAAATTGAGAGCTTTGGAATTTTTATGAGGAAGAAGTAGGCGTTTAAAGTTAAGGTGTGCAAATTGTACCTACTGTCACACTTTTGAAGATTGGAGGAGTTGTACAAAAGCTTTTGGAGATGAAGAGGTGCGGTTGGAGAAGAGGTTTTAAGATCTAAATTAAATAGGAAAGAATTATTACATTTGAGATTTTGAAGAGGGAGATATTAGGAGTCAAAGACAAAAGATTGAATTCCAAGGTAGTAAGTATGTCATTTTATTCATAGTGATGGATTTTGCCATATCTTGAGTTTCTAAATAAATTTTTGTCTAAAAATTCTCAAAAAGGTGAATATTTATGCTAAAAAGCTATACATCAAAGTTTCATAGCATTTGGAAATTTGGTTTGTGAGATGTAAAGAATTTAGTACACGGATATTTGTAAACAAGGGTTTGAAGCTACTGTTAGGGTTTTTATGATATCTAAAAATTGATAAAGAATCAATAGCTGAAATTTATTGTAAAAGTTGTTAAAATTATATTAGTACTTTATGTGAAATTTTAGTAGATTTGAATAGTTAGATTAAGAGTTATAGATTAATGAAGTTTAGAAAAAATTCCCTTCCTACAGATGAATGAGGGTTTAGAATATTTTGTTATAGTTTGAGTGTTTTTGTGAAATAAGACTTGTGTATTAGCCCTAAAAGAAAGACTTTTATAAAAATTTGAAGGTTTTATTATTTCGGATCTTAGTTGAGTATTTAGTTGCAGCCAGAAGCCTACTGCTTTCTTGAGGTAGATTCTCTCTACCACGACAACGTCTAGTCTTTTTTGTTGGTGTTAATGGCTTGAATTGAGTTGCATCAATTTGTATAGATTCAAGATATATTAATAGCTTCTTTGATACTCTTGAAGACATACCTTAATAGGTATTGTTAAAAATTGATCGCCTCTTTTATCGTAACTCAAATAGACAATTGTCACAAGTAATGGCGTGAGCTATGAGTTCTTCTAAGCTTTCAATTCTTGGTATTGTGATCAATAGATCCTTTACATTTTCCTTTAGGCCATAATAAAATTGAGTCATAAAAGCCTTATCATTCCAATTGAGATTATAAGTAAGTTGTTGAAATTTTGCAGCATAAATTACAATTGAAAGTTGTCCTTGTTGTAGATTTTGAATCTTTCTTTTAGCCACCCTTTTTTAACCATTGTCTCCAAATATAGTAATAAATCTTTCCAAAAAAGCCTCCAAATTATATAAGATCAAAGAATTCTTTTTCAACAGTGGAATAAACTATGATCAAGCATTTTTTGATAGAAGAGTGCCCACAAAAGCGACTTGAGTGAATCCATTTGTATAAAAAGAAGGATATAGTTGTAAATAAAGTCATACTTGTTATACAAATCCTCAAAAATTGAATCTTGTTCCATCAAATTTATCAAGCATATTAGCTTTCAGTTCCTTTATGACAACCCTTGAAGCTTTTAGAGGAGTTTTATACATAGCTTGTCTACCGCTTGCATCCCTCAATCAAATAATCTCTTGTTGCAAATTATGAATCTCTCACTTAGCTTCTTCAAATACTTTTTTCATTTACAATTCTTTTTTTAAGTTGTAAAGAAATGCCATTTCTTCTTGTATAGTATCTAAAAGAGCTCAAAGATTTGCAAGAGCCGCCACTCTCTTCTCTATTTGTGAAGATGCACTTGCATTAACCTGATCTATTTCTATATTGATAAAGAAAAAATCAATAAGTCAATAGTATAGTATTTTTTATACTAAAAGGAATAATTCTAAATAATTAATTTAGAAGAGGATAATCTGCAACCTCTAAAATATAGTGATGTATCTTAAAAAAGGGATAATCCATTCTTTTGAAAGAAAAACCAACTACAAGAAGTAAGCATATTAGTTTAGAAGGAGGTAGTCCGCACTCCTTTACAATGCAATAATATCTTGAAGAGGGATAATCCATTGTCTATGAAGATATCAAAGCTCTAATATGATTATGTAAGTAGTCTTGTCAAAATTTCAGGGATGCAAGATAACGGTGTCATGGTAGAGAGAATTTGCCTCAAGAAAGTACTAGGTTTTTGGCTGCCACTAATTACTCAACCAAGATCTAAGTATAATAAAACCCCCAAATTTATATAAAAGACATCTTCATAGGGCTATTACATCCAATATATAAGCCTTTTTTCCTCAAAACATAACAAATGCTCTAAAACCCTCATTTCCTTGTATGGAGGGAATTTTTTTTGAATTTCATTAATTCATAATTTTGAATCGAATTATTCAAATCTACTCAAAATTTACACGAAGTATTGATATAACTACCATTACAAATTTCAATCATTGATTTTTTATCAATCTTTAGATATTGCCAAAATCCTAGCAGTAGCTTCAAATCCTTGTTTACAAACACTTATGTACTAAATTCTTCATATCTCACAATCTAAAAGTCCAAATTCTATGAAACTTTGATGTATTACTTTTTAATATAATAATACACCTTGTTAAAAAGTTTGAAACAAAAATTATTCTAGAAATTCAAGATATAGCAAAATAGCCTACGTATTGCATTGGAATTCAATCTATTATCTTTGACTCCCAATATCTCCTTCTTTAAATCTCTAAATATAAAAAAATTTCTTCATTAAATGTAGATCTTAAAACCCCTTCTCCAATTGCACCTCTCAATCTTTAAAAGCTCTCATACAACTCCTTCTATGTTCAAAAGAGTGATATTAGATACAATTTGTATATCTTAACTTCAAACGCCTACTCCTCCCTCATAAAAATTTTAAATCCTTCGATTTTTATACCAGAATTATAATACAAAAAACAAGCTTTCTAACCCTAGTCTCTGATTTTTGAATGGCTTCCTTGAAGTTGCCGAAATCCTTGTTCTTGTTGCAGGCAGCCTCCTCAAAGCCTATTGGGCATGACCATTGACCAATAGGAATGAAGAACTTCACCCCTTATCTTCATTGATCCTCACTTTATCTTCATCCTTCCACACAGGCTTCTTAGTAGTTTAATTGTTCATCTTTAGGCCCCAACCTTCTCTCAAGGCTTCATATTAAATATTTAGGTTCTATATAATTTAAACCCCATAACCAAACTAAATAAAAATCTAAAATAAAATTTCTTATACTAACTCCCTTTAATTTGCTTTATCAATCATTCTAACACATATCTAAATCTATAAACATATTATATATTTTGAATAGATTTTACATATTATAAGCAATTATAATACAATACTGAGTTGGTAAAGAAACAAAGTGAAGATTTGAAAACTAAAATAATTTCAAGAACAAAGAATTGGATCGACAAGAACAAGAATTAGATCAAGAAGAAGAGACTAGATTGATATTACGAACAAGATAATTTTTTGAATTACTCCAAGACTTGTGTTGGTAAGACTAAGGTGCTCCTCGATCTTGCCTCTTATTTATATTATAAAGCCTGTGTCCTATTGGACCTTTTAAGAATATTTTAAAAGATTCTAGAAGCTTGAAGAAGATTTTGAAAGACTCTAAAAAGTCTACAGAAGATTTTGGAAGATTATAAAAGATTCTAAAGGATTTTTGAAGACTATAGAAGATTCTTAGAAGACCAAAGAAGGTTCTAGAAGCTTCTAAAAGATTTTAAAAAGCTATGGAAGGTTTTAAAAGATTACAAAAAATTTTAGAAAGTGGTGATTTAAAATATGCCTGTGACAATGACTACTAAAAGAGATTGGAATACAAAGCTTTCTATAGCCTTATAGACTTATAGGATCACGTTTGAGGTGACTACTCAAGCCACCCCATTTTCCTTGATTTATAGCATAGAAGCCATTTTATCAATTGAATTTGAAATCCCTTAACTTTAAATTACCTTGATAGAAAGATTATCAATTAAAAGTATCTTTGATGGATAGATTGGAACATCTACAAGATCTATATGAGGCTAAGAAATAGAATGCTCAACACATAAAGATTATATAAAGAAAAAAAAAATTATCTTTGATAAATGATACAAGGTCAAATTTTTTAGGATTGGCATGTTGGTAGGACTGTAAGACTAAGGCTTTGAGGCCTCTCTAGGACATCTTTATATACTACTTGTGAGTCTTGGTGAGATTTGAACTTTTGATCTCTTAAGCAAGTTATTTTTGAGATAAAAATTATTCATTTAATTTTTTTATTTTTTATTTTTTATTTTTAAACTATCATAATTTTTTTATAATAATTTGGATTTATATATTTTTTATATCATTGAAAAAATAAAAAATTATCTACTTAAAAATATAATTTTTATTCTTTATTTTTATTTTTTTATTAAATAAAAATCCAGTGAATAAATTGTGGCTAGTTTTATAGTGTGCAATTGCTTAATTATAAATATTTCACTTACTTTATATTTGTTTTTCTTTTTTTCTTGCTATTTGCTTCTTTTACTTTATATCACCAATTACAAGCAACTTTTGATTGAGGCCATCTTGTAATTTGGATTGAGAGGTGAAATTTATCTTCTCAAAAAGTATATATTATTATGATATTTAATATATTTTTATAATTTGATCTATATATGTAAAGACATGTATGTGAATTTTAATTATATATTTTAAATATAAAATATAATATATATATTTTTTCATATAAATATAATAATATTTGATGATTTAATATTAAATATCTATTTATTATATGATTAAATCTTTATATTTTAATATATTAATATTATATTATATTATAACAAATAAAAAATATCTTTATTAGACATGCACAATATTATTTTAATTGAATTTCTACATTGATATCAATCATGTATTTGAAGGCAAAATCACATCTTAAGAGCCTCCTTCTTGCTTGATAAATAAAATTGCCAAGTGCCACCTCATATTTCTTGATTGAGTTAGTATAGTCATGTTCACAAAAGTAGCAACATCTAGTCATTTTTTTTATGAAATTGAGATTAAAGACCACTTTATTCTATGGCTATTTGATTAAGTAGACCTTTGACAATTCCACTTGAAATTAGGTAAAAAACCAATGAACACTAGAAAAAAAATAAAAATTTATAACTTCGTTTGCGACCATGTTTGCAACTATGTTTCCAATCATTTCAAATATATTTGACTAGAATACAATTGGAATGTCATTTCGCTATAATAATTGCAATGATATAATCATTTACAATATTGTAGTTATATTGGACACAATGATTGTTTTTATCCTTTTTTGACATGTCATTTTATCAAGTTAAAAACATACATGAATGTTGATATATAATTTATTATGCTGATTCAACATATCTAATCACGGCTATTACATTTGGATTACTTGCTTATATGGTACAAAATTTTTAATTCTTGCAACTATAATGCGATTACAATGTAATTACAATACAACCATTATGTATTTATAGTGGATCCCATTTTTGCCAAATGTTACTTTGGTACAAGTAATATATCGTGATCTTTACATATTAATTATAGGATTTAAAAACCAATCAAAGTCCACTTAATAAGCCGGATTAACTATTATCTAGTTGTATTGCAATTATATTATAGCTGTTGTTTAGTGATGTTTCAATCATATTGTAGTTATATTATAGTGGTAGTATAATTTTAATTTCTTCATTATGTAGTCATTATATAATTATCTTATAATAGTGGTCTAATTATGATTTTTTGATATTATAATTTTAATATAGTTATATTATAATATTGATATAATTGAGTCTAGGTCTCAATTATTAATTTTGTAACTAGGTATGGAATTGCAATATAATTGCCTGTTTCTATGCCAATTGCAATATAATCAAATATGAAAATTAGTTATAAGATAGGTATTCATTTGGTGCAGTTACAATCTAATCTTAATTGGTATCAAATACAATATTTTTAAGTTTATTTATTATTTAATTATATATATATATATATATATATATATATATATATATATATATATATATATATATATGACTTATAGTTCAATTATAACTCCATATATTATAAAAAATCTATACAATATTGATTCAAATGCATCAGAATAAAAGAATCTTATATACAAAATTAAAATCTTATGCAAAGCTTTTTTTACAAGTTGTCTCAATCAATCATTGATGGGGATGTATCTTTGATCCTATATTGCGCTCAAATCCATCATATCTTTTACTATTTCTTAGCAAGTATTCTTTTTAGGAAACATAAGAGCAAATTGTAGTTGTATAACCATCAAGTTTTTAATCCTAAATTATTTATTGAGAATAAGCATGTTGAGAAACTTGTTTATTCTTCCAATGTTGCTAATAGTCCTAAATGCTACTTTTTGCATTGAGCTTTGTGGATTCACTAACCGCACTTCTTATTCTACAAAGAATTAAACCACACAAAATATTTATAGTTATATATGCGATCAATTTAAGAATAACAAAGTGCACATGAAGCAGATGTATACTTTATCTTATATGTTTGTGGTGAGTTCTTCTTCTCCACTGCCGTAGTCTTCTTTGTCCTCATTTCTTACATCCTTTGTATATAAAGAAAAAAATATTAATTAACTCATATATTATAATATAAGAAAATATTTTAGAAATAGGATCCCAAAGTCCTCTAGTCCCTTCACCTTGTAATTATACAATATCACCAATATCAACTACTTTTGTTTCTATTATAATATCTATTTTTTAAAAAAAAATAAGCCTATTCTCTGAGAACTAAGTTTTAAACTCCATTATGTTGGCAGATCCAAACAAACCTTGCAGTTACGGCCATAGCAATTTTTTTTAGAAAGAAGTCATCATCTGTCAACTTTTATATATCATGGATATAAATTGGCTAGGATAATATGATGTCAGCATGACTATTGTAATGCATTCTAATGCTCATGTGGTCTATAATGACTATATTTGATGAGTTCTACCTTAAATATTTCTTAAAAATAAGATTTAAATAGTACTCCCACATTATCGAATTATTGTCATCTTATTCTATTACCTCACATTTCTTAAATGACCATGTGAATTTGAAAACCAATCAATGGTCAGACTTCATTCTTTCTAACATTGTTGGAATAAATTTAGCCATATAATTGAGACTTTTATTATTCCAAAATGTTATCAAATTTTTTTTAAAACATCTATTAAAGAACCGAGGCATCTTAAGATGATATATAATTCTATAATTATTGCACAAATAATACTAAAAAAGATGAGCTAAAATTCCAAAAGATGTATTATTGAAACTGAAGAATTCTTCAGCCTCGACTCCTATATACAACCTTGTCTAGGATACTTCTTGAGTAACTTCCATCAAACTAAGAAACTTCTTGAATAGCTTCTATTAACTCAGAAGCTTCTTGGGCTCCTTCTACCAACTTGGAAGCTTTTTAAGCTCCTTCTACTAACTATAAAGCTTTTTAAGCTACTTTCATCAACTAGAAAGCTTCTCAATCAACTTTCATTAATTTTAAAAGCTTTAGAATGTTTTAGAAGATATTGCAAACCTCCAAAGTGTATGCTCATAATATCACTTTTTTTTTTTAAAGGCAAGTTCCAAGAAGAGCTCATACCTTTGAAAGTCTTTCTACATTCATAAAAAATGAAGGATATACTATACTAATGAAGCTATATATTTTATTTTCTATTTTTGAATAATAAATTCTACTAGTCCTCAAAGAAATTGTCTATGGCCTTGAGATAGTATCTCTGTTGTTGAAACATCCTATTCAAGGATCTGATTTTCATTGCAATCTTCAAAACATCCTCCAAATAAGATCTCAAGCTTAGAAGAATTCACATTTCCAAGCTCAAGTAATTCCAAGTGATATGCCACTAGATTAATTTGCTTCTAGATGAAAAATTATTAGACTCTAAAATTTAAAAAGAAATCAATCATTTGTAGATAAATAAGTTATTGAAGGATTTTATTACAATTTAAGTATTTTGTACAAACTAAAGAGATTTTTTAGGAACCAAGATTTTATAGAGGTAGAAAAATGGATATATAGAGCTATAATAAAAAATTTATATGAAGATGAGGCTTTGAAAGGAGATTATAGGTTTTCTTAAAAGCTATTGAAAATCTAATTCACCAACAACTAATTAGTTATGATTTTATATAACAAAGAATATTAAAAAAAAAATTATATATCAAAAAAAACTTTATATATAAACCTATTTAAAAATAAAAATAAAAATTTATCAATATAAAATATTTTATAATCATATTATTATATTATTTGTTTTTTTTTTTGAAAAATAAATCACATATTGTAGTCTTGCTAATAAGTTATAATTAAATTGTCTACATCCACATACCTAGTGTATTCCCAAATTAAAAATCATACCACACAATAATGCTACGAGGATGTCAAATTTTGATCTTCAAGTACTAGAAGATACAATACAGAGCTTATACTACAGAGCATGGTGCATATTACTAGCGGTCATAATACTCATTACGAATATGTGCAACATATATGGAATTAGCAACAATGGTGTGGTCGAGCTATTTACCATTTTGCATTGCTATTTGCTTTCTTCTAATAATTGTTTGCTAAAAAATTATTATTTGGTAAAACTACTCAAAATAAAATTAGATTTAGCATATAATTTCATTCATGCATATTTGAAAGGTTGTATCCTATTTTAGAAATAGGTTACAAATATAATGCAATGTCTTAAATGCAATGGATTATGATACATTCATAAGGAGAAGAAAAAATATTTAGTCTGAGTATTGAAATATTTTCTAATAATTGTGCAGCTCAATAATTTTAAAATTAATGCAATGGCATGAAGAGAATAAAAGTGATTGGAAAATAGAGGATGGCCTTTTTATCACCTTTGCAATCTAAAAGAATGAAAATATTTTTATTAGAATGAGGATTCAACTTTTGGAAGTAACTCGTGTAACGTTCACTTTGTCTTAGCAGCATATGGCATGAATCCATTCAAACAAGCATGACCTACATGGTTTATATTGCTTGTGATGTTGTTGAATTATAATCTCCTATCTTGGCTATATATAAAAAAATTCTTCATATTACTTGTATTATTGATTCTTTATAAGCAATCAATGATAATAGAGTATTTTGACGTGTATATAGAATCTTTAATTGAAGAATTGGAAATATTGTGGTATGGTGTTTTTGCATATGATATCATTTAAGAGGTGAAAAAATAAATATTCATCCTATGTGGCATCTTGCTATGGACAATATATGACTATCTTAGTTATAGTATAGTTGTAAGATTTGCCTACCAATGATATGTATAATATCCATGGTGCAGCTTAGATTTAGATGTAGAGCATTTTACTAAATTTGAAAAATAAACTTACAATATATACAAAAAGTACCTATTTGCAAATCATAAGTATAGAGTATACAAAATGAAGGATCATTTCAATAGCTTAATAGAAAATAGAATAAAATTAGAAAGAATCATGATCCAATCACAACTTTGGTATGCTTTAGAATGTAAAGCTTGAAAAGCATTAAGAAATAGGAATAGGAATGCAGGATATTCTTCTAAAGTACATGGCATCAAAAGAAGGTGTATATTAAATAGATTTTCATATTGGGAGATATATATGTTAGTTCCTACAATAAAATTGCCAATGCATTTTCTTCTCTGAGTAGTATTATTGTCACTATATAATAACATTTCAACCAGTAATGAGGTACAACTATAAGTAAGAATTGTGATAGTCATCTATGAGTAGTACTACTATTGATATATATTGACACTTAAGTTGTCGATTAGATACAAATGTAGATAAGAACTATGTGTATAGCTCTAGTGCAACTATATATAATATATTGTTGCCAAATACATGCATGAAAAAAAATATAAAAAATACAATTAATCAGAATGTAATAATTTTTGAATGAAAGTTTGCATTAGTAGTATATGTGTAAGGTTTATTAATTTTGTATATACTAGATACTATGCATTACAAGATGAACTTAATTAAGAGCTTTTTAAAGACCATTACAAAAAAAAAAGAACATTGTGAAAGTGTATTGCAATCTACAAAGAAAGAACATCATGAGGCAATTTTGATTATTTTCAAATCCAAGAAGAAATAGAAATTTTTTGAAGCTACATGCTTTATATATTTTAATAAAAGAAAAATTCAATATTTTTGAAAGCTTATTAAAAGATTTGAAGATCCCAACTAGACACTTGTCATCTTTGGATAGACAAATTAGGAAGAAAAATTTTGAAGCTTTAAAGTTATATAATTATTATGTATTGATGTAGTAGGTGATGCCTCTAGCTCTATAGTGATTTCTAAAGCTTGGTCCAAGAAAAGCAATAATAAGGATGTATAAGGTGTTTTAACAAATGTGCATGAATATATATAATTTGATTAAATTTGATTTATTAGAATTGGATATAGTCAAAAGTATAGCCATATTAAAAATAGAAATTTTTTCCTCCTTTTTTGACATAATAATATACCTTGTATATCATTTAATACAGGAACTAGACATGTGTGGTCCTATTTGTACCTATTGGATATATTCTACAACAAGATACATGAAACACTTGAAGAAATACATTCAAAACATGGCAAGATTAGAGGCTTCAATAGTAGAGGGATATTTGAAGGACAAAAGCCTAGGATTCATAACAAAATACTTACAATGATTTGACATTATGCATCAAAGAGTATGAGATGCAGACAAAGAATATGGTGATGTGGAAGAAGTATTAGAAGGTACAAAGAGACCATACATGAATGTGTGTTGTGGCTCATTTATACGTTCTCTCAACCTCGGATTTATTACAGCCATGGTTCACATAAGTATCATATATACATTTTTTCTATCATGATGATAGCATAAAAGCCTTCTATGGATATTATCAATATTGCAATAATTGTACAATTGCATTGTAGTAGCATAGTAGTTGTATAGCAGCTATTGCAATCACATTGTAATTATATCAACCACTGTTGTCGTGTTGTAAATGGTTATAATGTGTAAAAACCAACTAAATTACTTAATATGTTAATAAATTCTAGTGTGATTTAGAATGGTTAGTAAACTAATTTAGATAGAATTGATAGAAACTATATTTGATTATTTTTCTTTTTTTTGGCTACAGTGTTTAAGTTATATAGAGCCTAGATGTTTAGTATAATGTTCTAAGAGTTGAAATTGGGCATAAGGATGAAAATCCAAACCACCAATGTAAAAAAATGGATGGATGAAGAATAGAAATGGGGGCCTTCACCCCATTAGCCGGTGGTCATGCCCAATGGGCTTTGAGGAGGCTGTACGCGACCTTAACAAGGGTTTCGGCGACTTCAAGGAGGCCATTAGAAAAACAAAGACTAGGGTTAGAAAGCTTGTGTTTTGGGCTACAATTTTGGTATAAAAATTGAAAGATTTGGAGTTTTTATGAGGGAAAGGTAGGTGCTTGAAGTTAGGGTATACAAATTGTACCTACTATGACTCTTTTGAAGATTGGAGGAGTTGTATGAGAGCTTTTGGAGGTTGCAAGGTGCGGCTAGAGAGGTGATTTTAAGCTCTACACCTGATATGGAAGAATTTCTACAATAGGAGTTCTTAAGAAGGAGATATTGGGAGTCGAAGACAGCAGATCGAATTCCAAGGCAATAAGTAGGCCGTTTTGTTGGTGGGGTTTGCCATATCTTAAGTTTCTGGACGAATTTTTATCTTAAAATTTCCAAGAAGGTGTATTGTTATGCTAAAAAGCTATACATCAAAGTTTCATAGCATTTGGACTTTTAGATTGTGAGATATGAAGAATTTAGTACACAAGTGTTTGTAAACAAGGGTTTAAAGCTACTGCTAGGATTTTGGCGATATCTAAAGATCGGTAATGAATCGACAGTTGAAATTTGTGGTGATAGTTGTGAAGAATACATTAGTACTTCTTGTAAATTTGTAGTAGATTTGGATAGTTGGATTAAAAGTTATGGGTAATTGAAGTTTGGAAAAAATTCCCTTCCTACGAGGGAATGAGGGTTTAGAGTATTTTGTTATGTTTTGAGTGGTTTGAGGAAATTAGGCTTATGTATTGGATGTAATAGCCCTATGAAGAAATCTTTCATATAAATTTGGGGGTTTTTATTATACTTGGATCTTGCTTGAGTAATTAGTGACAGCTAGAAGCCCAACGCTTTCTTGAGGCAAATTCTCTCTACCACAACACCGTATGTGTTGGTCGTGAGGTTCATTTTAGTACCATAAGAATCATATATTTCTCAATATAGAATTAAGGATAGATGACCAAATAGAGATAGATCATTGAATATAGAAAATAGAATTATAGGTCTATCTTTTATATAAATATTATTGTCTATGCCAAAATGGTTGGTATAGAAAATATCATTGCATACAATAATATCAAGATATGTAATGACATTAGTAACTAAGTTTGACAAACCAGCTTATTCAAGAAATGGGATGCACTATATCTTAAAGATCCAAGCATTACATCATTTCAAATGTGGATCATAGGTAGTACAAACATCAGGCCAATTGACATAAGTAATACAAATGATATTGATCACATGTTCTTGTACGGAAGGCTATTTCGAAAGATACTATAGTATAGAAAGATGAAGGCCTTTGGAAATCATTTCAGAGCAGAGGATTCTTCTTCTACTGCTCTATAAATATATGATAGTAGTGTAGCTTTAATTTTCAACATTCCCATGGCAAACACACTAGACGCTATTGTCACTTATATTGGAATTATAAAAGATATATTAAAGATAGATTATGGCCCTACAAGAACATCCATCATTGTCTTCTAATGTGAGTGGATGAAACGAGTGGATAATTGGGAGAACTCGGCATCCATAAGAAACAAAGTTGGATTTTTTGTAGTGAACTTTCAATATAAGTTACTTAGACTATTAGAACCATTTATTTTTCTAAGCTAATATACTCATGTGTTTTTCTTTGATGATCCAAACAGACCAGGCTAGAAGGTGGTATTATAAAAAGAGGCACATGCAAGGAGGGAGGTGATGGATTGCTCTGACATGTTCATAACTACAATAATTGAGACTACAGGTCTAATAGCTTTGAAGTAAGTGCCATTCTTTTTACAAGAGGTGACATTAGTAGGTATAATTGAATTGATAATATAGAAGAATCTATTAGCAAATATAAATTATTGACCATAATATATTTATATCATCGAAAGTGATCTATAATATATAATATCATTGTAAATTAATATTATTCAAGTTTTCTATGGCCATGATTGAAAACTCATTATTACTTAAATTTTTATATTCTAATTGAGGTCACATAGTAGTATAAGAGATAAATATATGACATTTTAATTGCATTATAATCACATTCAACTTGTATTCTAATTGTAGTCACATAGTAGTACAAGAATTAAGCATGTAGCATTGCAATTGTATTACAATCATATTCAACTTGCATTCTAATTCCAAACAATAGTTGTGATAAGTATAAAAGATAATTTGCTTATATGGCTTTAAAAAAGTACACAGCTAAAAATAATGAACAAATAATTTTTGCATCAATTAGCCACCACGGTAATACAATTGCAAGGTAAGTCATCTTCCAATCATATTGCACAATGCTCCCAAAATTTGTAATTAGAATATGATTCAAAAAAATCCATGTCATTTATTTATCTAAAAAAAAGCATCATTTTTCATCTCATGGCTGATAAATTTATAAACGACATTTCAAGGCTACAACTTATCAAATATAATTCATTCAAGATAATTCTCTATGACTGAATTGAAATTGTAAAGGGCTTATAGTACATATTTTTATTTTTTTATAGCTGCCTAATTATATCGTAGTTATATAAGACAAGCAATTGAAGTTTTACTAATTACATAGGACAACTTTTCTTCTACTGGTAGAAGTCTATTAAAATATGAGCTTTGGCTTACTCTTTCACTTGAGAATTGGATTTCTATTCTTATCTAGCCCAATTTCTTAATAAGTAGATAACTCTTTAGAACTAAAATTGCCATAAAGTATTATCATATCAATATTTTTAACTTAAAAATCTATTGGTTATTTGCTTCTAATGTGAAGGCCAAGCTGTCAATATTTTTTTTCTACTAATCATATTATTATCTCGGACATATTTTAAATTATCACTTTTTAGAACTTTTTGTAGTCTTCTAGAATCTTCCATAGTTTTTTAGAACCTTCTAAAATCTTCTAGAATCTTCTTTAGTCTTCTAAGAATCTTCTATAGTCTTTGAAAATCCTCTAGAATCTTCTTCAACCTTCCAAAATCTTCTATAGATATTTTAAAATCTTCCAAAATCTTCCTCACGCTACTAATATCTTCTAAGATATTCTTAGAAGATCCAATAGGACATAGGCCTTATGGTGTAAATAAGAGGCAAGACCAAAGGACACCTCAATCTTGCCAACATAAGTCTTGGAGCAATCCAAAGTGTTGCCTTGTTCTTGATATCAATCTAATCCTTTATTCTTAATCTAGTTCTTGTTCTTGAAATTATTCTATAATCTTCTCCTTATATCTTTATTAACCCACTATCTTACATCCATGATATCTTAGCAAGACTGCTTACATAATCATATCAAAGCTTTGATCTCTTGATGGAGAGTAGATTATCCCTCTTCAAGATATTATTGTATTCTAGAGGAGTGCGGACTACCCCCTTTTAGACTGATATGCTTACTTGTTGCAGTTAATTTTTCTTCAAAAATAATGGATTATTCTTTTCCTAAAATATATCACTACATTTTAGAAGTTACAGATTATCCTCCTCTAAATTAACTATTTAAGAATATTCTTTTTAGTATAGAAAATACTATATTAATGGCTTATTGATTTTTTTTTAATATAAAAATATATCAGATTAATAGAGGTGCATCCTCACAAATAGAAAATACTGTAGCAACTCTTGCAGATCTTCAAGCTCTATTGGATACTATATGAAAAGAAATGGCATTCCATTGCAACCAAAAAAAAGAACCGCAAATGGAATAAGTATCTAAAGAAGCTAAGCGAGAGATTCATAATTTACAATAAGAGATTATTCAATTGAGAGAAGCAAGTGATAGATAAGCTATGCACATAACTCCTCTAAAAGTTCTAAGGGTTGTCATAAAGGAGCCAAAAGCTAGTATGCCTTATAAATTTGATGGAATAAGATTCAACTTTTGAGAGTTTGTACGACAAGTATAACTTTACTTACGACTATATCCTTCTTGTTACCTAGATGGATTCACTCAAGTTGCTTTTGTAGACATGTTTTTATCAAAAAGTGATCAATCATGGTTTATACCACTATTAGAAAAGAATTCTTTGATCTTATATAATTTGGAGGCTTTTATGGAAAGATTTATTGCTGCATTTGGAGACAATGATCGAGAAAAGGTGGCAAAAAGGAAGATTCAAAATTTACAATAAGGACAATGTTCAACGGCAATTTATGCCACAGAATTTTTACAACTTACTTGTAATCTTGATTGGAATAATAAGGCTTTTATGACTCGATTTCATTATGGTGTAAAAGACAATGTAAAGAATCTATTGATCACAATATTAAGAGTTGAAAGCTAAGAAGAATTCATAGCTCAAGCCATTACTTGTGACAATATTCTATTTGAATTACGATAAGAGAGGCGACTAATTTTTAGCAATACTTATCAAAGAACATGTGCTACATCTTCTAGAGTATTGAAAAAGCCATTACCATATCTTAAACCTATACAAATTGATGCAACTCAATTCAAGCCATTAACACCAAGAAAAGATCGACGTTGATAAAAAAATCTATGTCTATATTATGGAAGATCCTATCACAAGGAAGCATACTGTCCAAACAAGTCTAGAGAATTCAAGGCATGAGATATAACATCTGAATTGGAAAGGTTAGAAAATAAAAATGTCAAATCAAAATAGGGACCTTGCAATTAGACACCTCCAAATCTTAAGTATGAAAAAAATATCTCTTCCTACCTCTGGATTTGACATCCTATTTTATACTTCTTTTATATATAAGAATCCTAAAACAAGAGATTTTTGCTAAAATCCTTTTAGATATTGGAGCCTCAGCATGCTTTATGGATAAGGATTTTGCAACCAAGCACATTCTAGTATTTGTAAAAAAAACCCATCCTGCACATGTTGAAGTCATTGATGGACAAAACCTTGTATCACGAGATGTTGTCGAAGAAATCCAACCATTAGAAGTGAGATTACGAGATCAAGTATCACAAATTATTTTCAACATCATTTGATGCCCAATAAATCCTATTGCTATTGGACTCCGTTGATTTGAGATACATAATCCTAATATTGATTAGAATTTTCAAAAGATTTCTACAAGATTCAAACATCAAAAGAAGAAATGAGGTACTATTCCATGTCTTAGAGCTAAAGCATTTATGCGGACAATAAAAAAAAAAAAATTGCATTTGCATTATATGCCATCTCAGCGAAAGATCCAATGGAACAACTGAAGCAGGATATTCCTAATCAATATCCCGACCTTGAAGATGTATTTGAAAAGAAAAAAATAGATATATTATTAGAATATCGTCTTTATGATTGTGTAATAAATTACAAGATGGAGCTCTACTTCTATTTGGTCCAATTCACAATTTTTCACAAACGGAGCTTATCACCTTATAAGAGTATATTAATGAAAATCTAGCCAATAATTTTATTAGACATTCAAAATCACCTACAAGAGCTCTTATCTTGTATGTGAAGAAAAAAGATGGTTCTTTACGTATGTGTGTTGACTATCAAGGTCTAAATAAAATAACTATAAAAAAGCGTTATTTATTACTATTAATCTAAGGATTATTGGAACAATTAGGATAGGCAAAGATCTTTACAAAGATTGATTTGAGAGGTGCCTACAACCTAGTCAGGATTAAAGAAGGAGATCAATGGAAGACAGCTTTTCGTAGAAGGTATGGACATTTTGATTACAATGTTATGCCTTTTGGACTTACAAATGCACCTACAGTCTTCCAACATATGATGAATGATATCTTATGAGAATACTTAGATGACTTTATAGTCATCTATTTGGACGATATCTTGATCTTTTCTAAGAATGAAGAAGAGCATGAATATCATGTATGTAAGATATTAAAAAAACTACAAGAAAGTAGATTGTATGCTAAATTGGAGAAGTGCTCTTTCCATCAACTATTAATCGAGTTTTTGAGATATATTGCTTCTAAAAATGGAATTTTTATAGATCCAAAGAAGATACAAAATGTCATAGAGTAGAAACAATCGTCATCAATCAGAGATGTATAATGTTTCTTAGCATTTGTAAATTTTTATAAAATCTTCATCAAAGACTATTCTAAGATTGCGGCTCTATTAATGCAACTCATAAGAAAAGATAAATTTATTTGAGATGACAAGGCTGAAGAAGCATTCAAGAAGCTAAAAGAATCTTTCATTTCAGTCCCTATACTTGTCCACACACATTCAACAATATCATTCAATTTGGAAATAAATGCCTCAGATTTTGCACTTGGATCTGTACTCTCTCAAAGTAGTGATGGTGGTCAACTACATCTAGTAGCATTTCACTCTCAAAAAATTTCAGTTGTATAGATCAATTACAAGATCCATGACAAAGAACTATTGGCAATTGTTGATGCTTTTGAAGAGTGGTGCCATTTGCTAGATGGGACTCAACACAAGATTATGATATATACCGACCACAAAAATTTGGAGTATTTTATGAGTGCTTGAGTTTTGAATTATCAACAAGCACAATGAAGCATGTCATTATCTCAATTTCATTTTGTGATTACATATCATCTAGAAAACTTCAAGGAAAAATAGATGCCCTTTCTTGACAATCATATCTTACACCAAGAATAAGAGACATTGTATTGGATCAATAAAAATCAGTCATATTGAAGCCATCCAATTTATAGTTGAAGATATTGACAATGTCTACCTATACAGATACAACTCTCAAGATAAAAATCTAGAAAGTAATGAAGATAAATTCATTTATAGAGAATATTCAACAACGTCTAAAAAATGTACATGAAAAAAAAAACAATAATTTCAAATTTGATGATGGATTGTTATATTTCAAGGATCTCTTATATGTTCTCCCAGGCCCTACAAGACTTCAAATTCTTCAAGCATGATATGATCTTCTAATAGCTGGGCATTTTAGCTTCAATAAGACCTTAGAATTAATATCAAGAAACTATTGGTGGCCTCAAATGTAGAAATTGGTGAAAAAATTCATCCAATCATACAAAATTTGTATCCAAACAAAGATCCTAAGATACCAACCACATGGACTTCTTCAACCCCTTCTACTTCCTAAAGGCCCATGGAAATCATTATCTATAGACTTCATTATAGATCTCCCGATTTCAAATGGAAAAGACTCAATTTTTGTAATAGTAGACCGTCTCATCAAGATGGTATATTTCATCTCATGCAACAAGATTATTTCTGGGGAAGAAATAGTTAAGCTTTTTATTGATAATATTTATCAAATTCATAGCCTTTCAAATGATATTATTTTAAATTGAGGACCACAATTTGTATCAAACTTTTAGAAAGGACTATTTCAACTTTTGAAGGTCAAAATCAACTTTTCATCCGCTTATCATTCTCAAATTGACAATCAAATAGAATAAGTGAATGAGATCTTGGAACAATATCTTTGTTATAGTATAAATTATTAACAAGATAATTGGACGGACCTTCTACTGTTGGCTGAGTTTGCATATAATAATTTTGAATATTCTTTTATGAAGCAAATTCTATTCTTTTCAAACTATAGATACCACCTTAGGTCAAATCCATTCCAAATTGAAGATGTAGGAAGCCCTGCTGCAGAAAGTCAAGCTACCTACATAAAAACCATCCATGAAGAACTAAAATTCCAACTACAAATGGCTCAAGATCAATATAAAGACTATACAAATATTCATTGCAAGAACCAACTAAAGTTCAAAGTAAGAGATCGTGTCTAGCTACTCCAGCGAAATATACAAATAAACCGACCATCACAAAAATTAGAGTATCAAAGACATAAACCTTTTACAATTCTATACCAAGTAAATCTAGTAAGTTTCCATCTTGAACTACCACATAGTATGCGCATTCATCCAGTTTTTCATGTTTCACTTTTAAAAACGTATTATAAATCAAATATTATTGAAAGAACTATTCTACCACCAATTCTAGTTGAAATCAATGAAGAACTTCAATATGAAGTAGATGAAATATTGGATTCACGTATAAGACATAGACGATTAGAATATTTCATCCATTGAAAGGAATATGGACTTAGTGAAAGAACATGAAAATCCTTAGATAACCTTAAGAATGCACCTAAGAAAGTTTGTAAATTCTATCAACGATATCCTAAAAAATCTAGATTCAATTGTCATTAAAGATTTTGTAGACAGCAATATCTCTTGGCTTCTAAATGATGCTTTTTATCAACAACAAAAGACCAATATAAAAAGAAGAGAGCCCTGCCAAAACTTGCACTTGTATCTTTTCTAAGATAAAATAAATCATGCTAGAAGCTTATTAGTTATCATGTCAAATCTTTGTGTTTCAAGAAAATTGTAGGAATAAGAGTTAGAAGACTCTTCTGCCATATAAGCGGCTAGGAAACCATTGCAATTTTCAGAATCTGTTGGATTTGAAGAACATAGATAAGACAAAGAAGAAATATTCTAATATCAAGTAAGACCACGTTTGGAGTCTTTGGAGATACGGCTTTATTACAAAAATTTCAATTCAAATGCTCGAGCTTTGATAATACTCTTTGAAGTTGGAAGAGTGATTCCAGGTGGATCAAAAATTATATTTGGAGGATGATTTGAAGGTTGCAACAAAGAGCAAATTCTTTGATGGGATGTTGGTTTAAGAAAGGTTATATATGGAGGTCATTCACGCTATCTCAAGGGTCCTGTTGAATCAATAATAAACATAAGACAGAATATGTTGCTTCTCTACTCCGATAAATTTTAGATTTCTTACGTATGTGATTTGATCATCAAATCGCTTTGGCTCCTTGTAACACTCGTCGCTAAAAGGGAAGGTGATATCACGGACATATTTTAAGTTATCACTTTTTAGAACTTTCCGTAGTCTTCTAGAATCTTCTATAGCTTTTTAGAATCTTCTAAAACCTTCTAAAATCTTCTTTAGTCTTCTAAGAATCTTCTATAGTCTTTGAGAATCCTCTAAAATCTTCTTCAATCTTCTAGAACCTCTCGTAGATTTTTTAGAGTCTTCTAAAATCTTCCTCAAGTTACTAGAATTTTCTAAGATATTCTTAAAAGGTCTAATAGGACATAGGCCTTGTAATATAAATAAGAGGCAAGACCAAGGAGGACCTCAATCTTGCCAACATAAGTCTTGGAACAATCCAAAGTGTTGCCTTCTTCTTGATATCAATCTAGTTGTCTTATTCTTGATTTAGTTCTTATTCTTGTCTATTGAATTCTTTGTTCTTGAAATTATTCTATAATCTTCTCTTTGTTTCTTTGCTAATCCGCTATCTTGTATTCGTGACAATTATTGGAATCCTTTGTTCATTTAACAATTAGCTATAGTGTGAAGTGTCTCTAAACTTTCAATAGAGAATCATTTCAAGTTTCTATTTGTCGACCTTAGCTTATTATTAATGAGCTAGTTTACAATACCATTAAAACAAGAATTATAGAACTTCATAATAAAAGCATCAATTATTATTAATAATATATATGTGTATATATGTGTATATATATATATATATATATATATATATATCCACATAGAAAACTAAAAGCACTTGAAGATTTGTGCATGATATTATACAAGAAATTACATATTTATAATTCATTTGATTTGATTAAAATAAATAATTCAAAGAACATGCAATCAAAATTTTAATCTAAGCTTGAACTTTTATTTTAATATATCATTTGATTTTATAATTATTTTAGAAAAATTTCAAATAATTAAAATATAAATAATTGTTATCATTTTAATATTCTTTTAATAAAAATGAATAAAATTAACTTTGAATAAGTTGAAGGTATTATGTCATAAATATTTCAAATAGTCTAATATATAAATTATATTGTTTTAATGGAATTTTAAGAAATCTAAGCTAATTAGTGAGTTAAATAGATTACTTAGTAGAATAAATCTAATATCAATAGTTGAGCCAATATAGAATTAAATATAATTAAAGAGTCAATCTTCAATTATTATATCAATTACCACATATAAATGTCTATAAAATCTCATTCTTGAGTTATTATGTTCAAATTTTTTTTAGACCTTTGTTTTGTTACACTTGTAAAAAAAATAAAACTTGTGGAGGAAATATTATTCTAATGGAATTGATGTTTCTTTTGTTATTTGTATGTATGTGTTTAAATATAATTAATACTATCATCTCTCTGTAAAATTAAAATTTACTAAATTACTTAAATTTTTATCAAAATCAATTATATTAAATATCCTATTATTATTCACATATTAGAATTATTTAGAAAGATGTTATTAATTAAAATTATATTAAAATAGAATAGAGTAGACCTTGAGTGATGTTGTTCAAAATTGCTTAGCAGTTGACAAGAGGATTCTCTTCAAACAATCTACTACTCAACAAGAAGAAGAAAAAACAAAAAAAAATATATATATATATATATAGAGAGAGAGAGAGAGAGAAAGAATACAAAATATACACACATTCAAACAAAAATCAACTAACTACATATACAATGGCAAAAGCAAAGCATAAGTAACTGACAACATTAGCAGGTATAAATTTACCACTTCTATAACACTAGGAACATTGTTGAAGAACATCTAAAAATTCTTAAAAAATCTTGAGCTACTTGGAAAATGATGGACCTGTGATGAAGAAGGCATTGAAGTGGTTCGTGCCGTTTCCTACACCATCGTTTCTGTTGCAGCTTTCATCACCTCTTGCTCCTTGCATCATTCGCGTGTGGATGCCGGACGTGGACAAGAATAGATAATGTTGTTGTGGGGTTGAAGTGCGCTGTGTTTTTGAGCAACTGGCCCAATTTTGCATGGTTGCGGAATTGGATCGGTAGAAAAGAGGAAGGGATGACCGTGTATCGTTGGTCTAGTGATTGACGATGTGCTCTTCAGAGTGATCTCGTTGCGCAATTATGTTTACATAATTGAACATTACATTCAGAGTGATCTCCTTTCGGTATTATTTAAGTACTCTGATGTAAATCTCCACCAGCAAGAGGATAGTGATCTATCTTCACTTCATCTCTGGAGTCATCCGCGCTTGAACCATTCAATTTTTGACCTACCTCCACCATGTGACGATGCACTGATTAGCGTGCATCATTTCCACGCATCGGCGTTTTGCCAACAACACAGACATGAGAGTTGCACGCTTTTTTCACGAAGAAACGCGAATCAATCACCTCAGCATGCGTTTGAACCTGGTGAATCTGACGAGTAACAATACCTAATTAAAGAATCCGTTTGGGTGCTGAGAGTTGATGTAAGCCTGAGCAAGGTGGTAAGCCTGATGTCAGTTGGAAGCATTAGTGTTGCCATGCACTTGTTCGGTTTGGTTGTTGAGGGTTTGACTCAGATTAGTTTCCACAGTTCCTTCTGCAGCTGCTCCTCCACTACTACTTGACGATGCAAATCCCATGTTCTTCGTAATTTCAAGCTTAGCTTGCTTTTCTCCTCGTGCTGGCCACCTTGCTGTTTCGGGGCCATATCATGCATCGACATTCCTCGGTCTGCTCCCACGAGCTGACAGATCTGCCCCAGGTTGTGCAGATTGGACTATGATGCTGTGTATGGGAAAAAACCGTTATTTGATGCGAGGTTGACAATGTTAAGCGATTGACAATGTCATTGTGATTGACCATGTTATGTGATGATTGAAAATGTGAAGAAACCGTTAAGACATTGACAATGTTTGTACGTAGGAAAAAGAGGCATCATGACTGTTTGTGTGGTGGCTTGTGACCACTGCTCGGCTGCCATGAATATGTGGCCTAAGGCCCTTAATCTGCTTTGATAGCGACGGGTCGTGAGTAGTATTCTGAAGTTTTGGGATTAACAACAGTTTGAATATGGTCACGGAGGGATTTCAAATATGGTGACCTTTGAGGTCAGTCGATTGTGGTTGTGATACCTTTGGGTTGTTGAGTTCGGATGATGTGATTTTGAGGTATGGTGAGAGTGCGGAAGAAGTCTAGGCTGTAGAGAGACAGGTCTAGCTATGAGTGTTTCTGAATTGAAGATGAGATCGCTTGTGTGCAAGTGAGGCGATAGGTTGAGTTTAACATGCTTTTTTATTTTTTAGACCAGCTCACCATCAAACACGGGGGGCTACTGTTAACATCAAGCAGATATACGAAATATGTCATATTCTTGCTATTGAAGGTTATTGAAGATTAAAAAAAAGATAATAGATTTCTTAGTTTTTAGTAGAAATTTGTTTAAACTAAAGAAAATATTATTGTTTAAAATAAAGAATAAGTCATTACTAAGCTATAATCACCTACATGGATATGGTTTGGCAAAATATCTTCTAAACTAAGTTAGTCTATTGATATATAAAAGTATGGCAAAAAAACTAGTCATTTAAATTTAAGCAACAAATAAAGGCTATTTCCATCACTCCTATCCAATTAGAGTTTTCTTAGATTGGCATTTCTTGGCCAAATATTTTTAATATCAAGAACCAAATGGGTCTTTCCAATTTGTCTCAATTCTCTAGTATAAATCTATCTTAAATTTCTAAGTCAAATCAATATGATCTAAATTAATGTTTTGATTTTATAATTAATATGATATGTATTAATTTTGAATTATATAAAATATATTATATTTGTATGTTGTATTTAAATATAAAATATATTATTTTATAATATTAAACTTTATATCAAATTATTTTATTTTATTATCTATATTATTTTAACTTTGAACATGTATTATCATATTTCTTCAGAAGACTAACTTGAGGTTCTTTATATTGTTGAATAGATAGATTTTCTTAATGCAGCATAAGTAATAGTGTATCTTTAAGTATAGAAGTTGGAAGTGGGTGTAGTCTAGATTGTGGTACTATAGATGTTATATTGTTATGAAAGTTTTGCAATAATTTCTTTAATATCTATAATTCTAGTAGATAAAGTAATAAAAGTGCTTATAATAGTATCTAACTTAGACTCAAAAGATTCAATCATACTAATGTCTTGACTTCGAGCCATTTTAAAAAATAAAAAAAATAAAAAAAATAATCTATAAAAAGATAATATCAATTTAGAAGAAGGTAATCCACAATTTCTAAAATGCCTTAAGACCTTTAAAGAGAGAGGTGATCTATTCTCTTATAAGAAGAATAAAGCTCTAATATTATAATAAAAAAAATATATCAATTTAGAGGAAGGTAATCTGCAACCTTTAAAGCGCTAGTATACCTTCAAGAAGAGACATAATCCACTTTCTAACAAGAAGGATCCAACTTTGATATATAAGATGAGATCAGTCTTGACAAATTATCAAAGATATAAGAATACAAAACAAGAGACTTGAATTAGAAAGAGGTTTCAAGAAGAAATCATCAAGGATTTGAATTATATAAATGAGTATACAAACAACACCAAGAAATGTGAGTTAGAACTGCAAGAGATGTATTTCAAGACTAAAGAATTTTTTAGCCTTAACTCCAATATATACTCATATCTAAGAAGCTTCTTCAGTGGCTTCTATCAAACTAGGAAGCTTCTCAAGTTCTTTCTACCAACTAGAAAGCTTTTCAAGCAACTTCCACTAACTAGAAAATCTTTAGAATATTTTAAAAGGTTCTATAAACTTTCAAAGTGTATATTCTTAATACTTATATAATTTTAATCCTTCATGTAATTAAAATGAAGGATTAGGATTATGCCTAAGATAGAGCCGCCACCTACTATGGTAGTAGCAAGCTTGAAGGGCTCCTAAGTTTGCTTAAGTCAGAGCTTGGTTTTTGCTTAGTAGATTATAGATGTGTAAGCAAGTCTTTATTAATTTGTTTATAGATGATTTTTTATTTATTTAATGTGGTATGTATTTAGAAGAAAAATTATCTTATAAAAATTAAAAATAATGTTAGTTGTAAAATATAAAACTATATTTTATTTAAGACAAAGATTATTAAGATTGACAATTGATAGATTAATGTTTAAGTATATTTTTTAAAATTATAATAGCATATTATATTATAGAAGGCTAAAGTTTATTTTTTAATATAATCTAACTTACAACAATTAATGCACATGCTATTTGCAAAGATAAAAAAAATAAAAAAAATAAAAAAATACTAAAAATTAGTGGTATGTAAATTCTTCTTAAAAAAATTCACAAGTTTTAGCTTTTAGAGTTAGTATAAAGTAAAAAGAGGCTTTTCTATATCAACTAATATCTTTTGAAATTTGTAGCATCTTATCTTCTTTTTTTGAAGCAAAAAGAATTCCTTTAAAACATAAAAAAATTAGATATGGCTTAATTAAGTGTAGAAGTGGACAAAAAATATGAGAAGATTTGAATTCTATCTTAGTTTGATTCTTTTTATTATCTAATTCAATCAACCATATATTACCAAGATTTAATTTATATAAAAAAATATAATAAAATAAAAAAATAAAATTATCTAAATTTTTTTCTACAAAAAATAGTTGTAAAATATTTTTAAAGTTGTATGTTAATTTAGCATTCAATGTTGTGAATATTAAATTTTGAACTATGATTTAAGATTTCATTACAAATTGATTTAGGATTTATTTGATTATTTAGGATTAAAGATTGATTTTAATATTAAAATTAAAAATTAGAACTTGAACTTAAGATTACAATTAAGCTTTAGCAATAGGGTTCTTAAAATTATAATTTTCTAATCTTTTCAATCATGTATTATTATTAATTGATAAATATCAAATTTCTAAATAATTATCTTATTAATTAGCCATTTTGTAGTTTACTAATATAAAATTTTGACTTATGCATGACATAATATAAAAATATTTAGTCCTATAATCGAGAAAAAAAAAATTGTAAATCATTTTTATTATATAAATGGTAAATTTGTTCTTTTTACAAGTGATAGATCTTATTATTTATAGAATCTATTTTCTTTTCATTTTAAAAAAAATCTTGTTTGAATGTATGTCTGTAAATATATAAATTTATATATCTTTATTTATTGGGGTATTTTTCTACTTTTTAATCTGATGACTTTAAATTTCTAAAAGTATTATGTATATTGACATTATAAGGTCTCCATTCTGCATAAGTTTGAAGAAAAATATAGTAAATTAAAATACTTTTACTTGTGCAAATATGTTAATTTTAATAGTACACTTCTCAATGAATAATTGATTTCTATTGACCTTTCAATTTGCTTCAAAATTCTTTTATAAATTATCCATCTTTAGTTACTATATGTGTCCACCATTGGTCTCATACGCCTTGGATTGTGGCAAAAGTTACCATATTATGGGAACGACAGTTCTCATGCAAACGAGCGTCATGGTGAGCAAACAGATGCCACCTGTGAATCCCTGGCAGCTTCCTGCCACGTCAGCGGTCGTCTCTCTCGGGAGGGCAGGCATGGATGTTGTTTTAGGGCTAGAATTTGTGAATAGTTTGCACGAGAGCTTGTATGCGTTGAGTGACTGCGATGGCGCATATGGATATGGATCAACCTGCCTTGGATTTGCCTCTAGTCGCCGCAGCGGCATCAGAATTCTGTTGTTATCCGGGAGAGATTTCGGACGCTTCTGCAGAGAGTTTTCTGTCGAAGTTTCCGCTTCCAGTTCTTTTGAGTGCTCTTGAGACTGGGCGGGATGTTCCGGGCCTCGAATCGTCGGTTGTTTTATCGTTACAAAGGATTTTTCAAACGGCGTATGGAAGAAAGTTGCTGCCGCATACGTTATCTTATGCAGGTGTTGGACTGAAAGCGGAGTCGTCGCTTGTGCGCAAGTTGACTTGCTCTGCGATCGGGGATTTGTTGGAGGGCGGTGAAATGGATGGAGGCGCAACGGTGCGAGCAATTGCAGAAGCGCATTTGGCTGCGCCATTGCTTCTTGCGATCGGCGATGGAGATGCAAATGTGGCCAAAGCGGCGGCCGATGCTTTGGCCAAACTTGCTAGAAACCCCGGTGGTTTGGAGCTCATATTTACCAACAAAGGTGCGGGAGCGGGATTGCTGAAGGATATGGCCTCTCAGTCTTCTGCCACCGTCCGAATTCGTGCTCTCTCTATGGCTGCTTCAATCTTTGGAATATCAGAGGAAGCGGCTGCCGCCGTTCAAGATTCTGGAATATTCACTGTGTTGGCAGCAGAACTTGACAACAGTGATGACATGCTCGCGCAGCTGAACGCATTGGAGCTCCTTTGCGACCTCGCAGCGACTTCTCATGGAGCGAAGTTTCTTCTTGCAGGTAACCTTATTGGCCGTTTAACCTCGACAATATGCAACCTCGCATTAGATTCGTTGGTGCGGTCTCGGGCTATGATGGTAGCCGCTCGTCTTACACCTTTGTACGATGAGTCTCCTGGATCCCCTTTGTCTGTACTAGAAGCAGCAGGTATTGTCCATGCCTTAGGCGAGCTTTTAAAGCATTTGGAAGAACTGAACGATAAGGGGCAGACTGTAGAGACGACTGAGTACGAAAACGCTCTCGATGCCCTCTCTTTTATCGGGAGGACTGTTAAAGGAGCCGAGCTTTTCTTTAATCAAACAATGGTCATACGGCATGTGATAAAAGCTGCCTTTCTGGATCGTACTCTTGGTATTAAACTTGCAGGCTTACACGCCTTAGCTACGGTAGCCGGATCAGAGCGAGACCCCAGTAATGTGTTGTTAAGTGAAAGCTCTGAAGCGCAGTTGAAGGATATGATCTACTCTGCTGCCGATGAAAGATCACCAACTCGTACTCCCGCAGGAATGTTTCTTATATTTTTTCAGCAGTCTACTGAGGTGAGACTCGCAATGTATCGCTTCACATCCCCTATGCTCGCGCGGCTTTGGTGTGTACGTGAGCTTTGTGCATCTCGAGAAGTGGTCGATTATCTCTTAGATGCCCGCTTGGAAACTAACAAAGATTCAATGGAATGGCGGCATGTGTGCTGTGTGGCTATGACCACCGCACTATCTGCTGCTATTGAGCGTGGACAAATCCCACCAACAGATACTTTGACCAGATTGGAAGAATTTGTACGAAAAGGTCCTTTTCTGGGCAAAGAAGAGCAGAAGGGGGCGGTTCCGATATATGCAACTCAAGAGCGTATGTAGAGTCAATAGTGGAAAAAACCTTTTGTAGCTAAATTTTATGTAGATTTTGGGAAGGTAAAGAAGACGAGGCGAAGTGTATAGAAGCTACTACTTAAATACAACTTTCTTTTACCCCTTTCTTAAGATGCGTATCTGATTTACTCAGCTCTGTACAGTATTTGGTTTTGCCTATGTGGATGGTGGTTTTTAAGGTAGTGCTGTTTGGTAGTTTAATTTGTGTATTGTGCGTTTCTCTTCCTGAGATTTCCGCAACAAATCCCATTTAAGCTAATTTTTTCATCTACTTGGTGCACATGTCTGCTTCAAATTTGAACTCAAGCCAGTCATGGTCATTGTAATTATTTTATATGTTAGAGATATTTTGATTTTGTATTTTTGTTTTCATTTTGTATGGCTCAACTATAATTTTATCTGTGGATTTGATAATACAATCTTATTTCTTAAATTCTAATAGTGGCATGGATTGTTTGTAGGTATCAATATCATTAAGACATGAATTTAGATAGATTCAATATATTCATACACAACTAAAAAGAAATAAAGGAGATTAAAATATATATTTTCTAAAATTAGGAATTATTAGAATGGCTATTGTTAAATATAATGAAACTAGATGATGTTGAATTAAGACCAAAATTAAAGAAGGTTGTTGATAAGATTAAGATTAGTCTCAATTTTGCCTATAAACACACAAGCTAATGAGAAAGTATTGTGGAAACTTTATGACCACATGACTTGAGGAACAAGTATAAAAGTTTTAGAATGCTTTTATAATAAATTAAGGATAGATTTCTATGTGTCCAAAATTTCTAAGAATAAGGATAAATTCTTCTATAACTATTTGGTTATACATGCTTCAAGATTGATAACAATTTTTAAAAAGTGGCTAAACAAAGTCACATAGACCTTTTCACATAGAACAAGTGACGTTTTTTTTTTTTTGGAAAAAAATACCCTCACTTATGCTCATCACCGATGAACAAGAAGGCAACTCAACTATTTTTTCTTTAATGCCCACATCCTTAAATGAATTAACGTCCAAAATGAATGTCCATCAGAAAAACAACCTCCGAGGTTCAAGCTTAAAAGTTGCCGAACCCACCAACTTCATGGGCAGAACATGCGAATGGGCGAGGAAGGACCAAAGGAAGAAGTGGATGTAGTCTCGAAAAGGGGGCGAAAGTGAGCCACTCTGCCCCAGAATGTAGGAATGAATCGTTGAGTCACAGGATCCATGCTATTCCTCCGTCCCTCTCACTCGTTCGCCTGTCTGTTTGTTTGTCTGTCTATCTATGGTTTCGAACCTTTGTACATCCCCGTCGGTGCTCTTTCCAGCCTACTGCGTCACCACCCCACCCTATCCACCCTCGCTCTCCACCTCCTCTCCTGACCCGTCCCCACATCCCAGGCATTGACCCCTGCTTCCCAGGTGGATTGCGACCTTGCCAAAAGAATCGAGACGGCCAGTTAGAGAGCGCGCGCATGCGTAACGACAATTCGGCCAGGGACCGTCGTCCAGGCTGCGATGGCGAAACGAGATTGCGAAGGGGAAGCGGGAAGGAGACCTGGATATGGGGCGTAGAAAGCAGGGGCAAAGCAAGCGGATGTTGATGTGCGGGGTTAGGGTTGAAGCGTTAGGGTTAGGGGTTGACGGGCTGCAGGGAGGGGGTGATGAGATGGAGACGAGGAGAATGAGGCGATGGTGAAGAGGAGAGGGGATAGTGCAGGAGATGACGACGACGACGATGGCAGTGTCGAATTCCGTCGAGGACACCGGAGGGACAGGGGCAGGAGCGGAAGCAGGAGGTGCCCCTGCGGGCTCCGAGGTTGCTGCCTCGTCTGTTTCGACGGGGACGGGCGTTGGAACAATGACAGCGGTGGTGACGGGAGCATCGGGAAGCTTAGGCGCGATAGAGAATGCGGTGGTGGCGGTGCGGGGTGAGGAGAATGCGAACGAGCCGCGGGAGGGCGGGCAGGAGTCGGTGATTGTGGAGAAGCACGGGGAGCACGTAGCCGTGTGTAAGTGGACGATCAGCCAGTTCGCGAAGGTGAAGACGCGGGCGCTGTGGAGCCGGTACTTTGAGGTAGGCGGGTACGACTGCCGATTGCTGGTGTACCCCTCGGGATGATTCGCAGGCACTGCCGGGGTACTTGAGCATATATCTGCAGGTGACGGATCCGCGGGGATCGTCGTCTTCGAAGTGGGATTGCTTCGCGAGTTACAGGTTGTGCGTAGTGAATCAGAAGGATGAGACGAAATCCGTTCAGAGGGACTCGTGGCATCGGTTTTCTGGGAAAAAAAGAAGTCTCACGGTTGGTGCGATGTGAACGAGGCGGTGCTGATAACGGCCGAGATTCTGGTTCTGCATGTGTCGGTGCCGTTTTCGAGGGAGAATGAGGTGCTCGCCAGCGGGGGCCCGTCCCGGAAGTGCTGAGCGGGAAATTCACGTGGAAAGTGCACAATCTGTCTCTGTTCAAGGAGATGATCAAGACGCAGAAAATCATGAGTCCCGTGTTCCCCGCCGGCGATTGCAGTTTGAGATTGAGCGTGTACCAGTCGTTGGTGAGCGGTGCAGATTATTTGTCGATGTGCATGGAGAGCAAGGACACCGAGAAGTCCAGCGCCCCGGAGCGCAGCTGCTGGTGTCTGTTTCGGGTGTTGGTGCTGAATCAGCAGGCCGGGATGAACCACATGCACCGGGACTCATACGGGCGGTTTGCTGCGGGCAACAAAAGCGGCGACAACACCAGCCTGGGATGGAACAATTACATGAAGATGGCGGATTTTATGGCTCCGGAGATGGGGTACTTGGTAGAAGACACGGCCGTGTTCAGTGCTTCGTTTCACGTGATCAAGGAGTCGAGCACGTTTTCGAAGAACGTAGGGTGGTTGGGTGGCAGAGGCAGTGCAAAGAAGAGCGATGGGTATCAGGGGAACGCTGTGGCACTCGGCCGGCGCCCGCACCCGCGATGCAGTGGCGCATTCGGACGTAGGTGTGCACTTTGAATGTGGGCTGCTCCTGTGGGTGGGATGGGTGAGAGGTGGTCGTGCGCGGAATGCCGCTGCATCTGGGTCGTGGCAGAGTCATAGGCGTGTCGGAACGGCGAGGCGTTATGATTCGGGTGTGTGTTTTACACGTGGGACAACTTGTTCGCAGGGTCAGCAGGTCGAGTGCGGTGTGAATGGAATGTCGGGTTTGTGACCGTGGTTTTGGTTGGTGCTGTATTGACAGGACAGTCACAGCCTCCGTGCCACCTGTCGATGTTTCTGGAGGTTACGGATCCTCGCAACGCGTCTGCGGATTGGAGCTGCTTTGTGAGTCATCGTTTATCGGTGGTGAACCAACGGACGGAGGAGAGATCGATGACGAAGCAATCCCAGAATCGGTATTCTAAGGCGGCGAAGGATTGGGGGTGGCGGGAGTTCGTGACTCTGACCAGCCTGTTCGATCAAGATTCTGGATTTCTCGTGCAGGACACGGTTGTTTTCTCCGCGGAGGTGTTGATCCTGAAGGAGGCGTCGACAATGCTGGATCTGCCCGAGTGCGAGGGCGAGGCAGGAGGTGCAGGGGGAGGCTCCGAGACGGGCAGAATTGTGAACCGCGGGAGTTTTACGTGGCGCGTGGAGAACTTTTCTGGCTTTCAAGGAGATTATTGAGAGTCGGACGATATTTAGCAAGTTCTTTCAGGCAGGGGGATGCGAGTCACGCATAGGTGAGCTGCTAAATGGCTGGTAGAATCAGCTCTGTGGACGGGCACACTGCAGTCGGTTCACCCGCATGACATTGCAGAAGGACGAGTTGGATTGCGGTGGATGGTGTTCCATGCGTGGGACGTAGGTTAGGGTGTCGAGTTATGCGACAGGATGAGAGGTTGGGCAAGAAGCATAGATGGGCCGATGCGGCAGTCCACACGCGGGTCCAGTGAGAGAGTGTGGGGAGTGTGTGCGGATGGTCCGGTTGCCGTAACGCAACGGTGGTTGGTTGTGTGGGGTGGTCCTAATTTGGTTCACAGTGGTGGTTGTGTTGCAGGTGTGTACGAATCGTTTGATACGCTGTGCATATACCTGGAGAGGGACCAGTCGACGGGATATTATCCGAACCGAAATTTTTGGGTGAGGTATTGCATGGCAGTGGCGAACCAGAAGCATGCGGATCGGACGGTGTGGAAGGGGTCTTCGATCTGGACGAAGACGTGGAACAACTCGGTCCTGCAGTTCATGAAGGTTTCGGACATGGTGGAGGTGGATGCCGGGTTTGTGGCCCGAGACACGGTCGTGTTTGTGTGTGAGATACTGGACTGCTGCCCATGGTTTGAGTTTTCTGACCTGGAAGTGAGCTCCACGGAGGGTGTCAATAAGTCGGACTGTTGGTTTGCAGCGGTTGTGAGAGAGCAGGTTGCAGGGATGTGATACTCATGGTAGGGGCAGGCTGGAGGAGGCGATGTGAGTTGGCAGTGTTAGGTGGGGGTGGCGTCGTTGGAGGTTGTGTGGTGTGGGCGTGTTGGATGATGATGATGATGATGATGTGGAGTTTGGTTGGGTTGCAGGTGCTGGTATCTGACGACGAACAAGATGCGGTGTCGACGGATCCAGAGGAACTGCTGGACTCGGACGACAGTGTAGGCATGAGCGGCGACGAAGAGGATACGTTTCGAAGCCTGCTGGCACGGGCGGGGTTCCACCTGAGCAACGGGGACAATCCACCGCTTTTGTTGGATCCATCGCAGCTTCAGATGACGCTGCGGGAGAAGTTGGTGATGGATGCGGGAGCTGTGGCGGCCTTCGTAGCAGGTACATTGAGGGAGAAGGCGAGTGGTCCGGTTGTGGCGTGAGTTTCTTTTGCGGAGCCGGTTTGCGTTGGCATCTGTTAGTGGTGCGGGCAGGCGACGTTGATGAATGCGAGGATGCGGATGTAGTCGGGCGAGCTTGGTTATGGCGGTAGAAGTTGCAGGGTGAGGTCGTTGTGGTGCGGGAGATATTATGAGAGGAGTTGGTTTTGGAAGTGCATGCGGTGTTTGTGGCGCATTGGCTGAGTACCGGGGTTGTGGGATGCGGTTTGTAGGGTTGAGAGTGTACTTGGATGATCCATCGAAGGGGAAGCGGTTGCTTTTGCCAACCAAGGGTTTGACTGCAAGTTCGGGAGGAGGGGGAGGTAAGAGCGGAGCGGGGAGAGGGGAAGCATCTTCTCCGAGTCTGATGAATCTGTTGATGGGAGTGAAAGTGTTGCAACAAGCTATCGTAGATCTGCTATTGGACATCATGGTGGAGTGCTGTCAGCCAGCGGAAGGCAGGAAGGGGAACGACGCACCCGCGGAGAGCAAACGAGGTGGAGCTGTGGAGGCGAACAGTGTAAGTGGGGTGTTTTGGGCGCATGGTGAGTGGAGAGTTGGGTAGGGCCTGCGAGTGTGCGAGAGGGTGAAATTGGCGGGCGGTAGGCACGTGAGGTTCAGCGATAGAGCATGGAGAGGCCATTGTACTGAACGACTGAGGTGGGGAATGCAGGCAGCTCTGGATAGGTGTGTGATGGAGATGAAGCAGTATTGAATGGGGGTGTGGTGGCTTTCGTGCTGTTGAATTGAGGAGGGTCTTGAGCGGAAGGCATGGAGTAGCCGCATTGGTGAGAGGATGGGTGGCGAGTTGATGGAGATGTTGGGCTTGGGGCGGGTGACGAGTAGGCGGAAACAGGAGAGTTGGGCAAGTAAGAGGACCGGTGGAGTGGATATGGTTGGGAATGGTCCCCACAGCAGATGCGTGTTGTGTGTGGTGATGCAGTGTGGGGGTTGTAGGATGATACGGACGACGGCTTGGAATGGGTGGTTTGGATAGTGATTAAGGTGGGTGATTGAACTGGCAGGGTTCCAAATTGGTGGCCGCAGGTGGAGCGGACTGGCGAAATGGCGGTTCAGGCGCAGAATGCCGAGATAGTGGACTAAGCTTAATCGAGCAGCGACTAGAGATAGGAGGCGATGGATGTTCAGGATCACAGGCCGTGCACAGCAGCAACTCGTTGGCCGTAGATTTGCCAGTGGGAAGGGCTGCTGCTCTTCCTGTGTCGTCCGTGCACTCCGAGGCTGGAGCGAGGCAGGAGTATTTTGTTTCGGATGCTAGGAGAGATAATGTCTCAAACCATGCGCACAAGGTACTTTGGAGAAGGGCAGTTGCCGTGTTGAGCGTGATCGAGTCGGAGTAGGAGGGTGTGGTTTTGGGTGCAGCGAGGCTTGCGGGTGCGTGTTAGGTTTGTGGAGGAGTATTCACAGTTGACGTGGGTGAGGAGCGTTGGATGCGTAGTTGTTGTGACCATGATTGAGGTGGATCGGAAGACGATGTACGGGGCGATGTCTTAGCGTGGGTGTGATGGGCGGCGTGTGCAGGCGAAGTGGCCCGAGCAATCCGACGAGCTTTTGGGGTTGATAGTGAACTCATTGAGAGCTGTGGAAGGAGTAGTACCCCAGGGCGCTCCCGAGCCCTGGCTAAGGCCACAGTTAGCGCAGAAGATTGTGGTGGTGCTGGAGAAGGCTCCGAAGCATTTGCTGGCAGATCTGATAGGTCCGGTGCCAAAGCTGGTGGATTCGTCGGAGCATTCTTCGGTTCCGTGTTCTTTGCTGGAACGGCTTCAGCGAGCGGATGCAGAGCCTGGGTTACGATTACAGGTTGGTGTGGTTGGTGTGGTGTTTGTGGTCGTTGTGGGGTGGTTTGTTTCCGGACTTGGTCTTGTCTGTGGAGCCTCCATGCAGGCAGTGGGGCGTGGAAGTGGGTTGGGGGCATAGAGCGGGGTTGGGGAAGTGATGGGCAAGGTGAGGAGGAATGAAACGGTTGAGGATGGGAATGGGGACCGGTGTAGATTGGAGGGTGGTGTTTGAGGGTGTTGTGAAGTGGTGGGACGAGCGTGCGTGAGGGGCGTAGGGTGAGCGCGGGTGGTGGTGCAGCGTGAAGTAAGGGTGTGTAGGTGGGTATTGTGGCAGATGTTGGGAGCATTGAGTGAATTGGAGGTGAGCAGTGACATCTGGGAGCAGGTTCTCCAACAGGGCCTAGATGTTGTGCCGGCCTTGGTGGACGAACCATTGGCAGCAGTGACGAGGTTGGTGTTGAAGGCTGCTACGAAGAGCCAACAGTTGGTACGAGCCGTACGTACCCTGGTCACGTGCACATCGAGGGTCTCTCGCGGTGGCATGTGGTGTGGCGTTGTGCAATGGTTATTTGTGGTTGGTGAGGAATGTTTGAGGATCCGACAGGAGAGGTTGGAGTGGGTGGTTGTGTGTTGGGTGGTTTGAAGTTACATACGTGGGGTGTGATCAGGTTGCGGCAGCTCGGAGAAGCTTGAAGAAGCTGGGCCCGACCGTGTCTCCGCGGGTGCTGGATGTGGTGCGGAGCAGTGTGAGCAGCAACGCAGACTTGGCGGAGGCAGTACTGCGGGACATCGATGGCGACTGCGATCGGAGCGAAATGGATATGACAAGTGCGGGAATGAACACAGTGTTCAGAGGCAACCGGGATGGCGACGGAGCCGCTCAGCTGCAGGTGTTTTGGTTTGCCTTGATGGTGTTGATTTGAACAGTCGTGTCGCATTAATTGAGGGCGTGGGTGGCCTTGGTTGGGGGGTGGCTTGGACGTGGTTGAGAGTGTTGGCGATAGCGGGTTGCTGAAGTGTGGGGGTGGAGGGAACCGTGTTTGCAGGCAGTTGCGGAGAAGGTTGCAGCATGTTGTTGGAGGGTTGCAGATGTGGACTTTCTGGTGGAAATGTTGACGGTGCCGACGTTAAGAGTGGAGGCCCAGCGCATTTTCGAGCGAGCGATCGCATGGGGAGCTTTCGGGGAGCAATCAGTAGTGATGGTGCTGCTGGAGAGGCGGCGGTCTGAACGGGTGATTGTGGGGGGTCGGGTGGGTGGCAGCGCAGCGGCATCCCACGCCGAGGATCCATTGATGCCTGGCAGTCCAGGCGGAGGAGTAGAGCACTTGCGTGGTGGGGAAGAAGATGGCGACTTTCCAGCAGTTCTTGAGCTGGCGGAAGCTCTAGCCCTGGGTTGGGACGTGAGAGTTCGGGAGTTCGTGTCGACGATGTACACCGTGATGTTCAAGGCTTACGGAGACGAGGGGTATCACGAGCGTATGCTGAGGGGGCTTGTGGAGCGAGCTACGAGTAGCAGCAGCGGTCCGCACGAGGTGGAGTTGGGAACGGACATACTGACGTTTTTGGTGCGGGAGAAGTAAGGGACGGCAGGTCTTGTGTTGGGCATGATGTGCAAGGTGGTTGAGGCGGCGAACGGAGAGCGGAACGCGTTGTGGCAGCAGGTACGAGCTCGGGAAGAGGAGACGTTGCGGGCGAGAAACGAGCGGCAAGCGGAATTGGGTCGAGTGTCGCGAGAGAAGAGTGTGCTGTCGCAAAGGCTTGCGGATGCGGACGTAGCGCAAGGGCGGTTGAAGGTAATCGGGCTTTGGTGGTGAGTAGTTGGAAATGCGTTGACGTAAGACGGAGGGAGTGGGGTGGAGGAGTGGTGGAGCAATGAGTCGGGTGGCAGTGCAAGAGTGTGGGCTGGGAGTTTCGGGCGGTTAGGGTGATGGCGTAGTGTAGTGGGTGGGTTTGCATTGGCAGGAGGGTTGTGTGTTTCCGTGTTGGAAGTGGCATAGATGGAGAGAGAATGATGTGCGGTTCCAGAACTCCGGTGTGGTTGTGGTGGCTATTGTGGAGGCAGGGTCGGGTGCTCGTGGGTATGATGCAGGGGTGGTGAGTTGGCACCGGGAGGTGTGGTGGGAGCGTGGAGGGTGGTGTGGGTTTGGTGGGGATGGGCTGGTCTTGATGAGTGGGTGGATGTGTTGACAGGCGGAAATGAGAGCAGAGGTGGACAGAATGGGGCGTGAGAAGAAAGACATGGCGGAGCGGATTCGGGAAGTGGAGAATCAGCTGGAGTGGGTTCAGTCTGAGCGGGAGGAGGAGATCGGAAAGCTGGTGAACGAGAAGAAGGGAGTACAGGATCGGCTGAGGGACACGGAGGGTCAGATTGTGCAGTTGAAATCGCGAAAACGAGATGAGCTGAAGGTAGACATTGAAGGGCGGGGTGAAGATGAAGGTATGGGTGTGGGTTTGGACATGTGGTGGTGTTAACGGTTTGCGTTTGTAGGCAGCGTGTCCACATTGTGACGGGCGTGGATGCGTGGATGGCAGTATGAGGGAGAGTGAGATGGACTGAGAGTGGATGGAACGTGCAGAGAATGATGAAGGAGAAGAATGCGTTGGCTAAGAGGTTGAAAGGCGCGGAGTCTGCGAGGAAGCGATTCGACGAGGACATCAAGCGGTATGCGACGGAGTCGGTAACTCGAGAAGAGATTCGGCAGTCGCTGGAAGACGAGGTGCGGCGGCTGACTCAAACGGTGGGGCAAATGGAGGGAGGGCTGAGAGAGAAAGAGGAGCAGGTGATGCGGTGCGAAGCGTACATCGACGGGATGGAGTCGAAGCTGCATGCTTGTCAGGTACGTGGTGGTAGGTGGTGTTGTGTGGAAAGGGGGGGGCGGGGACCAGTCGCAGCATGGCACGGTTGGGGAGGCGGCGCAGGTGGGATAGGGAGTGTTGTGATTTGCGGGAACGGTGGGAGGGATGGAATGATTTGTGAGGTGGAGCTGATGGTGGGGGAGACGGTTCGTCTGCGCGTGCAGGATTACTTCCAAACGCTGGAGGCGTCTCTGCAGGATGAGATGTCGAGACATGTCCCGCTGTATGGAGCCGGTCTGGAAGCACTGTCGCTGGGCGAGCTAGAAACGCTGGCTCGCATTCACGACGAAGGGCTGAGGGCGGTGCGGTTGCTGCAGCAGCAAAGAGGGGCAGGGGGTGGGGAGCTTATGGCGAATATGGAGGCCATGGCGAACTAGTCTCCACTTGGTCCGGGTTTGGGGATGTATGCGAGTCCAGCGTCGATTGCGGTGGGGATGCCTTCCGTGATGGCGAACGGGATGGGCGTGCACGGAAACGGGCACATGAACGGCACCGTGGGTCCGTGGTACGCTGCGAGTTAAGATGTGAATGGTTGGGTGGCATCCCAGAGGTGCAAGTGCACCTGTTGTTACTATGATCGGATGAATGTGAGGGGCAATATTATTTGTGCGATGGTTTTACCCCTTGAGGAGTGGGGGTCATCGGTCACTGCCTGCAGACGTCTGGTGTGGGTGTGGTTGGGCCGCTGCGGTAGGTGTTTGTTGGGTTGGAACGCAGAGGTGAGAGGTCGGAGAGATGCTAGTATGGCAGAACAGGGAGAGGAGCGAGCGGTGGAGAGCTTGGATGGCGGGTTGAAAGGGACTGCCATCGTAGCCGCGTGGCCGTGTGTGGGTTGTGATGGGCATATGAGCATGTCGTGACGAAGTGAATGAGATGACATGATTTCATGGGAGTTGTGGCACGCGAGGTGGATGTCCACCATGAGGCATGGATCAGTTGAACAATGAGGAACTGATTACAGGATGTCCAGCTTCTACGGAGGTGAGGATACGTGACAATTTGGGGTGGATGAATGCGATGAAGTACAGCTACGATTTTGATCTGGTCAATTTGGAAGTTGTTGGTAAACGAATGGGATGAATGAGTTGAATGAAGGCTGGAACGACTGTGAATCGGTTTTGAGAAGTGACGTGGGGGATTGTTAATGGAGGGAAGCGGAAGTGTGATACATGCTGTTTGGGATGGAGGTTGAAAATTTGCAGCTCTGGCTGTGGTTTCTGGGTTGGGGTAGAGAGGGTTGATGAAGTTTTCTTGTTGAACAACAACCTAACGTCTGACGGAATGCTATGTTCCAAGTGATTGTTACCAAGTTTTTATGTGCCAAATTTACAAAATTTGTTTTGTATATTATAAAAGATGTCATGTTCAAGATCTTGATCTTGATTTTAGTGTTGTAAAGTTGTGATGGGTAAAGTAGTTTATTTAGCGATTTTTCCCAATGATAATTTCTGGATTAAACCTACTTGTTGATTTTTAACTTTATTTCTTATTTTTATTTTTATCAGAGCAGACCTTGCAAAGATGTTATAAATTAATGTAGAATAAAGTGATAATTAATTAATTAATTATTTATATATTTTGTATAATATTTTTTCATTCCTACAAATTGTTGAGATTTAGTTTGAATGGATGTTCTAAGTGAAAAAGAAAAAATATTTCTTGGTGCATATGCAAGATTCTTTTAAGATTATAATGTCTATTTATTAATACCATATTGATGTAATATCCAAGAAGTTTTAATTTATTTTAACACCTCTATTTTAAGAAATTTCTTGATTTTTAATTTTATTTCTAATTTCTTGATTTTTTAATTTTATTTTATAGAAATAGTAATTTCTTCACTTTCAACATATTGATCATTTCATACGCTCTAACAAAAAAAACCTAAAATTTAAGATGAATCTTTTTGGTTTTAGTAATTGCAATCAATATGTAATTGAATTGATGTGTTTATGAATAAAAAATAGTCTAAGTCTTTAGTAATCTAACTTGATAGAAGGTTGATTGATTGATGTAAATATTACAATTGGATCTTCATATATTTTCACCAAGTTTAAATGGAATGTTATTTTTATTTTTTTTTTTATTTTTTTTTTATAGATTTCTTTCTAAAGATATTTGTATTTATCATTTGTTGTTTATAAGCTTCTTCTAGCTCTATCTTTATTGTTATATGGAATTTTAATAATTTTCTTGCTAAGTCTCTTGTTGTAAGATTATCAACTTTTTAAAAGTAAAATGTGCCAAATTATGGATGATAGCTATAGTTGGCAAAACATGATATTTGTTACATAGAAGAATATATAATATTATTATATGCAAATTCCACTAGTAATAAGAGAGTAGTCCAATTGTCTTTATATAATTGATAGTATAATGCTTATATTTTCTAATACTTGATTCAAACATTTGGTTTGTTCATTAATTTGAGAAAAAAAAACTTGAAGATTAATTTCATTAAGATATTAAAATTATTAATATCTTAAAGAAGATAATTCAATATTTTAATACAAATTTGGTATTATGATTAAAATAAATCATTAAGAAATCCATGATATCAATAAATGGTACAAATTAGAACGTTTAGAAGAAACAACAAACTAACTTTGTATATTTTTTTTATCATAAAAAAGATTGTGTTGTGTTTAAAAAAATACACAACTTTTTATTATGCTAAGTCTTTGAGTTAATGTGAAAGACAACTAATTCTTCTTTGTTTTTTCATTCAAAGTTTCTCAATATACTCAAAGGATTTACATTCCCAATATATCTATTTTTACTTTATCTAATTTATATTCTTTTTGTTTATTAAAGACACAACAAAAAATAAAAAATTTATTTCTATACAGTCTTCTAATTTTTTAATATTCACATATTGATTTTATAGTTATCCAAGATATATATTAATTTTTTATAAACAAATTTTTGAACAAATTTTGTAGACTTTTCTACAATCCACTTCTATTCACTTTTTAAAGCATGAATCTTTAATAATAAGTTTTACAATTTTTAAACTTTATAGGTCTAAAATGAATAAATTTTAAAAATTAAATAAATTTTTTTATAACCATATTCTTATTGTATGTTGAGCTTCCAAAGTTGATGTTTTTAAATAAGAAGTATGTTAAAAAACTTTGAATTTAATGTCTTCTTTATTTTTATTTTAAAAGTTCTTTATTTTCAAAATTTTATACAAAAGTAATTCACTTTGTATGAAACCTCCTCTCAATATCCTATATAAAGAAATCATTTTATCATCTATAATAGAAAAAATCTAATATCTATTATTTTTAAATATTTTTCATAAATCAACATAGAAGGTATAAAAAATGTACTAAGTTCATCTTCTTATTTGTTTGAGTCATGTCAACATTGTTAAATACTCTATGTACTTCAAAACCTCAAATACCTACATAGACAATCAAAATTACTTAATTTACTACTACTAACAAATGCAATATAAGTCCTCTTCTATCTTTTATTTTTTTGTTTTTTTTAATGTTTTATTTTGCTTTAATAAAAAACCTTAATATATGGTTAAAAAATAGGTTTTATTATTTAATTCAATGAAAAGCCTCTATGTGTGATTGAACACTAGGTCTTATTATTTGGTTCAATGAGAAACCTCAATATGTGGTTAAACAATAGGTCTTATTATTTGGTCAAATGAGAAGCTACTATATTATCAATCTATCTAATTGCTTCGTATTTTATCCATCTAAGTTCTTTTAATCACCAATCTAATCACATTTTATCAATTAAGACAACAAATTAATATGTTATCAATTAAAATAATCATATTCATATATTAATCTAATTGTATATTCAAAGAAATATTAATTCTATATAAATAATTAGATTTAATCTCAAAACAATCTATATTACAACAATATAATACATAATATTAAATAAAAATTATAGTAGTGAAATGTTCTAATAAGCTCAAAGAGAATTTAAGTTACATGTTGAGATAAAATATGTAAGATTCTTCTAATTAGTATAAATTTTTATTAGACTATCTTAAGATATTTTCATAAATTTTATTAAAATACCTTAAGATTGTTTCTAATCAAATTCATATATATATATATTTTTTATCATTTATCATTTAAACTCAAATTTTTTTAGTTGATGTATTAAATAATTTTATAATAAATTTAATTTGTAATACTTGAAGTAGACAACTTTAAAGTTGGAGTTTAATAGTAAGATTTATTTGGTTAATAGATCTTTATAACTTAGATATATTACCATTAATTTTTTTAGAAAAAAACAACTCTTATTTCTTTAGTTGATATGATTGTATTTTTGTAATAATTTGTAATAAAAGTAGTTTCTTAAGGTTTTAAAAAAATTCTTGCCATCTTTGCATCTTTATAATTAATCAATATTGGTATTTTTTTGGTCTTAATTGAAGCTAATGATTTAAAATTATTATTTTAATTATTCATTATTGAATTTATATTATAATATTATTTATTTTTACTAAAACTTCTATAGATATAAAATCTCTTATAATTAGGCATATCTATATAAAAATTTAAATTTAAAAGAAATAAGATTTTTTTGAAAAGATAATATTATTTTAAAAGAAGGTAATTTGTAATCTCTAAATTATTTTAATAGATATAAGAAAAAAAGATATTTTATTCTTTTTTAAAAAATATAATTTTTAATATTATGTATGTTAATTTTATTAACTTTTAAAGGACATGAATCTATATACGCTTGTTAAAAGCTGATTTTTTTTTAATATTAAATGATTTATATGAAAAATTAAGAAATATTTTAGAATAAATAATAGACAATAGATTGTATTAACTAAATTAAAGAATCTATGTAAATCATGCCTTGTTTTAATATATGTGGTAACATTTTATAAACAAAAATTAGAATAAAAAATAATTTTTTAATAAATTTTAATTAGGTATCAAAGATAATAAAATAGATTTTCTTTTTAAAATACAAAACACAATAACTTTGAGAAAATTCACTATATAGAAAATTACAGTACATAAATCATTATTTAAAGAATATAAAAGCAACAATTTAGATGGAATGGCACATATCAATTACCACATCATCAATATCTTGCATTATAAGTGTTAGTGTATATAATCAAAATAATCTCATATAAGTTGGTGCAACTTGAATTAAATGTCAAATTTTTTTTTTTCCAAAATACTCTCATTAAATTAAAAAAGACTATTTAAACTTAAGTTCTAATTATTACAAATTATTACATTTTTTTCTTGCCTTATTTTTCTTCTCTTTTCTTTTTTAGATTAAACTATCTATAAAAAAATTTCTATAAGGATTATTTTTAAAAATATTTTTAAAATAATATTTTTTTTTTTTATATTTTATATTTATATTTATTTATAATTTATTTTTCTCTTAGTACCAAATACAATTAATACTGAACTAACTCAATTTACTTATTTTTTTTGATGTATAAACTTGTATGTCTTTAATATATTTAGTTATTTTTATAGCCTTATTATTTGTGTAATTTAAAATTTTATTAAAATTTTTGCTTCAAAATATTTATTATTAAAATTATATCTAAATTTTATTTCTAAAAATCACTTGATATGATTAGAATTACTTCTTGATGTACTTTCTAAAAATGATATTTATTTTATTTTGATATAATATTAAATTTTATTTTTAAATATATATATTTAATAAAAAAAATTCTAAGATAGATTGATCTTATTAAGAATTTTCTTATTGTATGTCTTTTGTATTATAGAAATAGATATTAAAAATATTTAAATTTATAAATAGATATTAAAAATATTTAAATTTATAAATAGATATTAAAAATATCTAAATTTATAATTAACTTGATTATTTTAAATAAACTAGAATAACTTGATTATATATTTAATATATAATTTTAAAATAATTAAAATATTAAATATTAATAATTTGATTACATATTTTTGAATATATTTTTTTTCTTTTTCTTTCTTTTTTGTCTAAGTCTAAAGAAAATTGCACCTTAAAAGGATTATTCTTGACTATCATCTATTTCTACTTAATATGTCTTGTCTTCTTTATGAGTGTATCTTTTGTTTTTTAGGTCCTTTAAATCTTTGCAAGCCTTTAAAAATTCTTAACCTCATGTTATATATATATATATATATATATATATATATATATATATATTAAAGAATCTTAATTTATTAAAGTTATAAGATTTTACTAGTGATTTGTATCTTTATTTGGATTTTTAAATTTTTTTAATATATTTCAAAGTTTTACCCTCTATGTCCAATTTGATCATGAAAACATTTCATAGTACTAAACTTGACTATTTTGACACCATATATATTAATCTTTCTTGAACCTTCATCATTCCTTAATAATAATCACTTATAGAATCTTTTTTAGAGAATAGTTTTTTGAAACAAGCTTAGAATGCTGTAATTCATATGTATTTTACAACAATGATCCTCTATAGTCTTCTTACTACTAAAAGTTGGCTTTACAATCCACTTAATTTTTTAAAGACATATTAGGGATTTGCTTTATATTACAATGCTTGTAGAACATATCTACACTATGGAAAAGAACACAATTATTGTGCTTCTCATCAAGCTTATCTTTAGTCTTGCCGCTTCTAATAGTATTTTTTTGATATGTAATAGTCTTCTTGTTATAACAAATCATCCTAAAATTACTTAAAAGTGACTTCTAAAGTCACAAGCTTATAGAGTATCTTGGCCTTACTAAGATTTTATCAACTCTAAACCTATTATTTCAAACTTCTAGAGAGAGGTGTGTATTCATTGTACCATTAGTATCCAAATCCAGGATAAAATATGTAGTGATTCAAATGGGCATTATATATTATAATATCAATAATCTAATCTAATAATAGATTATATAATACATGTATTAAAATAAATTATTTCTATTTTATATTATATCAAGACTAATGGAATTATAAAAAAATTCAAATGATCCTATTTATTTTAAAAGAGATAATATTAGCTATGTAATTCACTTGATAAAATAATAATTATTATCATAGATTATATATAAAACTCTTCTTTCATTTAGAAATCGTCAAATTAAGTTGAGTGGCATTAAAATCTAAAGATCAAATTTGTTGTATAGACTTAATAGGATTTTTGGAATCCTTGAGTTCATCAAAGCATCAACCAATATCAAGGTCATAGTGTACTCTATATAATGGATATTACAATGCACAATGTATTCCATCTACCTAGCCAAGAAAAAAGATTCAGATTTGTAGTTTTCAACAAATAATGAGAAGTTAATATACCATCTTAAATTTGTCATAATATAATGTAGAAGTTTATCAAGACTATCATTACTCATTAATCCTTCCAAAACCACTGTAGTAGTCAAATCAAGCACTACTTTGTTAATTGTTGGCCTATATTTTCATCTAAGCTTTATACTCTACAATGCAACTTCAACTACTTTTTTAAGCAATTTATTGTTTGAATAGTATGTTCTCACTATAAGATCTAGTATAGCCTTGATATTCCATATTTGCACCAATGTATAAGATATTTTAATTTATTTTGGCATCACCTTTAATTTAAGACTTCATCCATTTTAAATTCTTGGTTCTTATTTATTTTAGCAAGAAATGGAAGTAATTACTTTCTTCTTGGTATATTGATTGTAATATACGGCTCAATAAAAAATATGTAAAATATAAGATGAATCTTCATTGATTGTGGTAATGGCAATTAACATATAATTGAATAAATGGACTGAGCCTTTGATAATCTGACTTTTTACAAGGTCAATTGATCTTGATATTACAACAAAGTATCCATATCTTATTACTAACTTTGAATATAAGTTGTTTTTTTTGAAAACATTTGTATTAGCTTTTTATTGTTTTTGAACTTCTTTTAGTTGTATCTTTATTATTTTATGAAGTACTTCCATTTTACTTGCTAAATTATTTATTGTTATATTTTTAAATTTTAAAAAATTAAAAATATCAAATTATTGATAATAACCATAATTTATATAAAATAGAATTAATTAAATAATTTTTTAAATTATATTATTAAATAAATATTTTACTAATAGCAAGAGAGTTAATTAATTATCTTTGTGATATTTGATAGTATATTGTAATGACTACTTTAATATTTAATTCATATATTTTATTTATCCATCAATTTAAAGATGAAAAGTTGAAGATAATTTGATATCAATCTTTAATATGTTGGAGACTGTCCTCCAAAATCTTGATACAAATTGAAATCCTTGATTAAATATAATATTATTTGAAAGTCTATGATATTGATAGATATTTTCAAAAAAAAGTTTAGTTATTTCTTCACCTATAATAGATTTTATATAAGATATAAAATTTATCATTTTGATTAAACAATCTACTATTACAAAAATAATAGTTGTAAGAATTTGAAATTAGAAGATCTATAATAAAATCCATTAAAATATATGATAAAGGTTCCTTTAAAATAAGTAGAGGTTGAAAAAGTCTATATTATTGCTAATATGGAATCTTTATTCTATTATAAGTGTCACATAATTGAACAAATGCTTTGACATCTTCTTACATTTGAGGCCACCAAAACATTCTTGAGATAATCTCTTAAGTTTGTTGTATCCAAAATGTCTTATTGTTGGAAAGTCATGTTTTATTTGTAATATATATAATTGTGCTTGACCTTTTGGATATATATAAATGTCCTTTATAACAAAGTTGAATGTTCTTGAATTCAAATTTGCTAAAGTTATTATGAAGGTTATTTTTAATATAAAAAATAAGAGGGTCTTTTAATGTACTTATACAAGCTTTATTAAAAAAAAGTAGTCTCAACTAGAATTGTTGAATTAATAGTTCAAAGGTGCAATTGATCCATTTTCAACAAAATAATTTATTATTGATCATATATAACATCTATTTCTTTTAGTATAAGATAAGAACATCTAGATAAAGCATTTGATAAGCCTTATTGTTTTTTAAGATAATATGTAATATTAAATACAAATTATGACAAAGACATACTCTAATAAATTTGGCAAAATTTTTAGACATGTATTAATATGAAATATTTAAGATTCTTGTAATCAATATAAATTGTGATTAAATAAGAAGCACCTTCTACGTAGTGATGTCATTCTTAAAAAGAATATACAATAAATAGAAGTTTTTTGTTATAAATTTTAAGTGCTGAGAATTTTTTTTAATAAAGATAATAAGATGAAGTCTATCATTTGCATCTATTTGTAATAGAATTATATCTAATACAAAATTTGATGTATATATTTCTATACAATATTACTTTAAAAAATTTAAATAATATAAAATAAAAATTGAAGTAAAAATTATTTTCATATCTTAAAATGTTGTTTTTATATCTTTGCTCCTTTTCAACTTGTCTTTGGAAGTTAGTTGTATAAGCAAAACAATAATTTGAGAGAAGTTTTTAATGATTATCCAATAATAGTTTATAAATTCAAAAAAGCATTGGATATTATATACAATTCTTAAGATTATCTAATCCATGATAATTTGTACTATGTGAGCTCTAAATTATGTATTAAAATTTTATTTAATTAATTTTTGATATTTTAATAAGATATAATATTATTTTTTTATTAATTATAAGAAAATAGAATTTTTTTGTCTAAATTATATATCAAGATTTTAGATTATGAAATTGATTTTAATAAAATCTAGTTATAAAAATTAAATTATAACGAATATTAATTCTTTTTTAAAATGAGGTTGTTAGGAAATATGGAGTTAGTTATAATTGAAGTACGGTAAAAAAGTGATAGAAAGTTATTCTACTCTTTAAACCACAAAAGATGATGAAGAAAGGAGATAAAGAATTACTCTACTCTTGAAGCCACAAGAGATGGTGAAAGAAGAAGATAGAAAATTACTTTGTTCTTAAAGCCACAAGTGATGGTAAAGAAAGAAAATAAAGGACTATTCTACTCTTCAATAATTACTTCTATGACAACAAATCAAGTCAGCTCCTATCAAATCTGTTAGTGACATACATTTTGGAAGTTTACATAATGTGAGTCCTATCAATGGATCTTAATTGGTGGATTGGTTAAAAATATAGTCTTAAGTCATTTAGTTATACAAATATAAGAATTAGAGAGTCTTTTTGACTATTTAAATATTTATTAGAATTTAGAAGTATTTATAAATATAAAAGCCTTATTTAAAGGAAAGTTATAAAAATGAAGTCTTAATAAGTCTTGGAGGCAATTATTTTAGTTGGTTTAGTATTTTTACTTATTATTAAATATTGAGAATTAGTTATTAAGACCAATGTCTACATTGGCCTTCTAACTACATGTATTATTCATTGAAAATCTATAAATATTACTTAGTAGGTAGAAAAAGCATGAGAAAGAAATCTCATGTCTTTTTAATTATTTTTATAGAAAATAGGATTTTGAGTTGATTTTTATTGATTTTATTATTATAAAAAATTTACAAGGTAGAATAAAATAGTCTTAAATTGATATTATCATCTTAGAAATATTATAGAGATTATTAGAATTTATTTAGAATTTATTAAGAATTTTTAGAGCAATTTTGAAGACTTTGATAAAAATGAGTTTTACCACCTTGGGAGCGATTATGAAGAAATGGAGCAAGATTTGAAGGCCATACAAGGTTCTTAAGCTAGTAGGGTGTTTTTGAACACCATGGTGAAGTCAAAAATACAAAATTATTAGTCTACTAGTATAAAATAGGAGGACCAATAGTTACTGTAGTCCTTGTAGGTAGGGAGGTATAGAAGTCCCATATGGATTGTGGCACTTTGGATGTAGGTAGGAGGATAAGACTAAGGCCTCGTGGCCTCTCTAGGACACCCATATACACTACTTTTGAGCCTTGGTGAGGTTCGAACCCATGATCTTATAACAAGTTATCCTTGAGGTAAAACTTTTTACTTAATTTTTTTTATTATTTATCTTTTAACTTTGAATTATCATAACTTACTCATAGTAATTTAGATTTATATATTTTTTATATCATTGGAAAGATAAAAAAATTATCTACTTATAAATATAATATTTATTTTTTATTTTTATTTTTTACTAGATAAAAATCTAGTGAATAGACTGTGACTAGTTTTATAGTGTGCAATTACTTAATTGCACATATTTTACTTGTTTTGTGTTGTTCTTCTCTTTTATTGTTGTTTATTGCTCCTTATACTTTACATCACAATTTATAAGAAACTTGTAATTGAGGCCACCTTAGAACTTGGGTTGAGGAGTGAATTTTATCCTCACACAAAACCTTCTAGAATATTTTAGAGATTCTTGAATTAGTGAAAGTCGGTTGAGAAGCTTTCTAGTTGGTGAAAGTTGGTTGAAAAGATTTTTAGTTGATAAAAGTCACTTGAGAAGCTTTTCAATTAATAGAAGCTTCTCGAAAAGCTTCTTAGTTTGATAGAAGCTGCTCAATAAGCATCCCAGATAGAGGTATATATGGAAGTCAAGACTGAAGAGTTTTTCAATATCAATAATGCATCTCTTGGAGTTCTAATTCATCTTTTTTAATATTATTTGTCTATTCATTTAGTTTATTCAAGTTCTTGGTTTCTTTTTAAAATTTTTTTTTTAGTTTAAGTCTCTTGTTCTGTATTTTCATATCCTTGATAGTTTGTCAAGACTGATCTCATCTTAAATATTAGAATTGAATCTTTTTTGTTAAATAGTGGATTATCTCTCTTCTTGAAGGTATATTAGTACTTTAAAGATTGTGAATTATCTTCCTCTAAATTGATATTTTTTAATGATAATATTGGAGCTTTATCTCTCTTATAAGAAAATAAATCACTCCTCTCTTTGAAGATTTTAAAGTATTTTAGAAGTTGTAGATTATCCTGTTTTAAATTGATATTGTCTTCTTATAGATTTGTTTCTTCTTTTTCTTAAAATGGCTGGATATCAAGACATTAATATGATCAAATCTTTTGAGTCCAAGTTAGATGCCATTATAAGTGCTCTTATTATTTTATCTACTAGAACTGTAAAGATTAAAGGGATTGTTGCAAAACTTCATAATGATATAATATTTAGAGTACCACAATCTAGACTGCATCCACCTCTAACTTCTATACTTAAGGATGTACTACTACCTATGCTACACCAAAAAAATCTACCTATTCAGCAATATAAGGAGCTTTAATTAGTCTTTTAAAAAAATATGATGTTATACATTTAAAGTTTTAAAGGATTATCAACTAAATTCAATTGATAATAATTCTACAATATAAAACTTATTCAATAAAAGAATCATGGGTTGGATTGGTTGGCACCTTGCTTATGGGGCAAGCATTATTATAGTTTGTTTTTTTGTTAGAAAAAAAATCACTAATTTTGAGTAATTTTGAAGTTTTCACAGAAGTATTTGTAGAAGTATTTGAAAAATGTAACAAGGCTTGTTGGACAACATCTAAGATCAAAGCATTGAATCAAGGAGCATGTTCTACATCAATCTATGCATGCAATTTTAAGCAACTAGTATGTGACATCAATTGGGATGAAGAAGCCTTAATGAATCAATTTTATTCAAAATTAAAAGATGATGTAAAGGATTTGTTATTATTGCTTCCAGATCTATAATTGCTCAATGAAGTCATTAGCCAAGTTGTAAAATATGATAATTGATTATTCCAACATTGTCAAGATCAACATTTATGTACTTCAGCAAGACAACATGCAATCTAATACACTTTTGCTATATTGGCAAGCATTCTGAATTCACATTTAAAAATAAAAGATATACAATTTGATGTAATATGTTGTAAGCCTTTTAATCCACAAGAAAAGAAGCATTAGATGGAAGAAGGTCTATGCTTATATTATGGTGAGGAAGGCCACAAGATTGGCAATTATTCAAAGAAACAAAATTGAGACATCATCAAAATTAAAAGTGCAATCATTTAGATAAACAAAGATGTTCAACTATAGTAGAGACCATGCAGTTAGACAATTCAACATTATAAAATTATTCAAGTTCTTCTCTTTTTACTCAACCTGCTTGTTGTTTTATAATTTCTTTGTTTTTTGGCCGTCAAAAGCTTTAGACAATTGCCTTGTTGAATTTGGGGGCATCCGCTTGTTTTTCAAATGATACATTTATTAAACTTCATAAAATTCTTCTAATATAGAAATCCATACTTGTTCATATAAAAATAACAAATAGACAATCCTTATCCTTTGGTAGTATCATCTATGAAACAATGCCTATAGAAGTGTTGTTTAAAAATTATAGCAATTAAATTTTATTCAATCTTATTAGAACTCTTTTAAATTTTGTTATTATAAAATATACAAGAATACAAAGCAAGAGATTTGAATTGGAACAAGGTTTCAAGAAGAAACCAATAAGAATTTGAATTAATTAGATGAATATGCAAATAATACTAAAAAAGGTGAATTAGAATTCCAAAAAATGTGTTGTCAAGATTGAAGAACTCTTCAGCCTTGACTCATATATATATCCTTATCTAGGATGCTTCTTGAGTGGCTTCTATCAAACTAAGAAGCTTCTCGAGTAGCATTTACCAACTGAGAAGCTTTTCAAGCAGCTTCTACTAATTGAAAAGCTTCTTGAGCAACTTCTACCAATTGAGAAGCTTCTTAAGCTCCTTCTCCTATTTATGAAGTTTCTTGAGCTATTTTCATCAATTAAAAAGCTTCTCAACTGACTTTCGTTAATTGAAGAAGCTCTAGAATATTTTAAAAGGTTTTATGAATTTTTAAAGTATATGTTCCTCTTTCTCTAGCAAAGAATTCTAAAAAGAGCTCATATCATTTAAAGTCTTTCTACATACATAAAAAATCAAGGATATGATGTATTAATAAAGTAATTATTTTATTCATTTATTCTTAGACAATAGATTCTATTGGTCCTTGAAGAAATTGCCTATGGCCTTGAGCTAGTACCTCCATTATTGAAACATCCCATCTAAGGATCTGATCTTCATTGCGGCCTTCAAAATATCCTCCAAACAAGATCACAGGCTTAAAAAGATTCATCTTTCCAAGCTCAAGCAATATCATTAAAGCTCGAGCATTAGAATTGAGACTTACATGGTTGGATCTTATTTCTAATGTTTTCAACCAAAGTCGTACTTGGTGTTGAAATGTATCATCTTTACTTTACTCAATTGAAGATTGTAAAAATTACAGTGATTCGTTCAAAGCTTGTATAATAAGTGAATCTTCTAAATCTTATTTTTTCAACCCTTGAAGGTTTGACATGGTGATTGACTTGCTTATACTATTCTATTCTATCTTGGAACAAATGATTACATATTGATGAAAGTTTCAGTTTAACTCTCTCTTTCTTATGAATTTTCATTGAATCCAATCTTCACCAAGAAGTTATCATCAAATATATTTGAATTTATGAAAATAGAATTGATAAAAAATTCTTGTATCTTTTAAGGCACATTGGCAAGATTTTTGGCCTATTTTTATGTGTGCTCATTAATATTGTAGTCCTATCAATAAACAAGATATTTCAATTTATACTATCTTTATTGTGAATCAAGTATCTTTTCAACTTTATATTCTTTATGGTCTTTAATTTTGATATTAGATGGCAATTATTGTATTCTTTCCAAAATATATGATTCTTCATAAGGTTTTAAAAAAGAGACATGAAAAATTAGATGTACCTTTATAGAAGATGGTAATTCCAAGTAATATGCATTGGATTGATTTGCTTTTGAATAAAAAATGGTCCTAATCTTTGATAATCTAACTTATTGCATGGCCGCTTGGTCTTGATGTTCTATAGAAGAATCCATATTTTATTTCCAATATAAAAAGCAAGCACTTAATTTATGAATTTATTTGCAGATACCTTGTAAGTATCTTGAACTACTTGCAATTGAAGCTTCAAGGTTGTTTGGTGTTGCAATAGATACTTTGCAAAACCTTCAATTATTGAATTATTTTTCTTTGGCGTATTCTATAGATTAAGCTTTGAATGATATCTATAGTTGGAATAAAACAGTGTTTGCTGAATTGAGGTATAAAAAATATTATTATATATAAATTTTATTAATAATAGATACGACATTCAATTGTCTTATTGATAGTTGATGTTGCATCGTAAATACTACTCCAAAATTTAATTAACTTATTTTGTTTGGTCGTCAATTTGAGGATAGAAAGCTAAAGAAAATTTATTATCTACCTTTAATATTTTAAAAAGACATCTCTAAAACTTAGATATGAATTGGGATCCTCAATCAAATATGATACCATCTAGTAGGCCATAATATTGATATATATTGTCAAAAAAGAGCCTTGCCATTTCTTTACTAGATGTAGTCTTCTTGTAAGGAATGAAATGAGCCATCTTTCTAAATCCATCAATCATTACAAGGATATTGTCCAATGAATTGGATGGTGGTAGATCCATGATGAAATCCATCAAGATATAACACCATAATTACTTTGGAATAGGCAAAGATTATAAGAGTCTATAAAAGTAATGTCAAGGATTTTTAGGCCTTGAACAGATGTTGAATGAGAATACAAAGTGCTTTACTACCTTCTACATTTGAAACCACCAAAAATCTTAAGAAATAAGTTGCAAGGTCTTATTAAATCCAAAATAACTCACAGTTAGAAAATCATGGCGAGATTGAAGAATATGCTGTTATGTTGGTCCTTCTAAGATATACAAATGTTCTTCAAAGTATAGAAGGTCTTTCTCAAGCTTAAACTTATTAGTATTTTCTTTCAAGCAACAATTGATATTAAAGGCCAAAGCATCATTAATAATTGCAGCATGCACCTTATTGAGGAAACTAGAATCAATAAGTGCCAATGTAATAGTAGCACAAAGGAAAAATTGCTCTGATTTCAACAAAATTGTATATTATTAATCAAACATTACCTTCTCTATTCTTGATACAAGATATAATTTCTTTGATAATGCATTAGACAATCCTTGTTGCTTCCTAGGTTGATAAGTGATAACAAAATTAAATTGAAATAGCAACATATTCCATCGAGCTTGGTGGCAATTAAGAATCTAAGTTCACATAAATTATTTCAAGTTCTTGTGATCTATATATAAAGTTATAAGATGCATTGGTCTATTCAAAAAAATACCACCATTCTTGAAAAGAATCCACAATGGTAAAAAGCTCCTTATTGTAGATTCATAATTATCTTTGATAGCAGAGATTTTTTGAAAATGAAATATAACACGGTGGAATTTATCGTCTATACCTATTTGTGAAAGTATAGTCCCTAGTGTAAAATCCAAAGCATCAGTCTTCATGTAGAATGTATTTGTAAAGTCTGGATGCACCAAGATTGGAGCTATAGTAAATGTCATCTTAAGGTCTTGAAATACCTCTTTTGCTTGAGGCCTCTATTTTAACTTGTCCTTATATGTCAATCAAATAAGAAGAATATCAACTTGAGAATAATTTTTGATGAAGATCCAATAGAAATTAGCAAATCCAAAAAAATATTATATGTCTTTTATAATCTTTGGCATAGTCCACTACATAACTATCACTGCTTTCTTGAGAACTATGATTTTGTCATTTTATTTATTCTACCAATACTGCTTAGAATAAACATGTAAAGGGGGATTCAAATACAAGAAATAATTAATCGCATTGAGTTAAACTATTAACATCACACAACTAACTGCCTTCGAATATCAGAGTCCAATACACACGTAAATACTTAAAAACAATGCCATCTACTCTATTGGTATTGCTATTCCGCAACTAAGATTAAACTTCATGATCCAATCTTCTACAAATTTTCCTACTATGATCTATTATCTTCTTCCAATCGCATAACAACATCCGGCAATGTTACACTATCTCAATAGACTGCTTACACCTGCTTCACTCTCCAATCACTAGAAATAACTTCTCACCAAAAACTTCTTCCAAAATAAATCATCTCTCTAAAATTCTCTTTCATCGCTCAACTCTCACAGCCAATACAATATAATATTTTCACTCACAATCAAACTGCATCAACATATCTAGTCTTTGACTACCAATTTGCCACACCAAACTCAAGCAATAATCAATTACAATTCTTTATTCATCTATATATCATTGAATTGAATCATCTATTTTTATTACTGTACTCCATGATCGACATGGTTCAATCAATCGGAATGAAATTTGAATCCCTATTGCAATTTAAATATGTGTGGCCGAATGATATTGGCCAAATTGCCCTCCAACTTTGCCACTTCATCCTTCAAGGAATCAATTTCTACGTGTAGCTTATCTGTTTCAATTCTGTATTGGTCTCCTAATTTCACCTTTTTTTGTTTCAATTTCACTGCTTTTTCATGTTCTCTTTGTAACTGGCACTTCAGCGCCTTTCTTTCTAAATCCCATGTCCTATAATTCTGTATTAATTCTTGCTTTTGGTTGTTTACGATTCTTTGAGTGCAATCTTTATCATTTTCCTAATTATTCTTTTCTTCCACTAATTTCTGCTCCAATGCCAGCTTGAATTCCATCTTTGCTCTAATAAGGTGACCCTGTTCCATAATTCGGCGGCTTTTCTTTATTATTTCCTTCCTGCTCGACTACAATTGTTGCCTTAAATTTCCTTCCAATTGACTCACCATATGCTACAAGTGGAAAATTTGACCTAATATTATTTTTGTGAAGTTTCCTCCTTCCAAAATTCCGGTGTTGAAAATTGGAGCCTCAACAGCCCTTTCAATCATTGTACAAATTGGAACCTGCCGTAGTGTAGTCTTCGGGATAGCCTCCCATTCCCCCGATCTACTTGATTCCCCAATTTTGTGCACCACTATCCCTGGACTAACTGGTAAACTCCACATATCTTGTTGCGACACTAGAGAAGGTACATTTTTTTCCATTGTTAATTGACTTAACGTATATGTAATAATAGAGTGCACATAGTTGGAGCATAGCAAAGATGCGAATTTATCCGTTTTTTGCTTAGCTCCTATCTGTGCATAGATACGGGTTGCTACAAAGGTTGTCCAATTAAACACTGTGCCTTCAAGTATTCCGATTGCAATAAATAATAAGCATTTGGACATATATGTGGTATGCCAATTCAAGCCTAACTGCTTCTGAATGAACCGCATCCACTCCACAAACTCTAGTATAAGTGCCTCTACTACTTTGCAACCTTGATTTTTTTCAAATGATGACATGTCTTCCTTGAAGTAGCTTCTTGGTCTGAAGTCACTAGACACTCTGACACTTATCGCAAACTCACCTATTAGTAGATGTAATACCTTTTGTAAGATACTCTCATCGATTCCAATTAATCTTTCCTTTATTACACTCAAACCATCCTTAGGGTCGTAATTTTTTATATATTCTGCCACTAATTCTATATCAATTGGTGGCAAGTTATCTGACCCTCGCAAAAATACATATATTTGTACATTTCTAAAATCTCTTTGCCTTTGTGGGGACCAATAGATTTCCAATTTCATTGGCTCCATGTTGGTGATGACCACTAGAGACGGCAATTGTAAGTTATTCTTACTTCTCACATTTCAGACATTTTCTTCTCTATCTGCAGCTCTCTTCAACCTTTCTATCAACATTGTGTAATACTTACTATGCACCTTTTGCTTGTACTAATATTATTCTCTGATTATAAAAAATTCTATACTCTAATAATCATACATTCAAATAACCAAGTTCAGAATGCTAACAAAAACTTCCACTAAGTGGCCTGCTTCTAACCTTTTATTCGGAATCTGAATCAACAATCCTTAATCTAATGTACCAGAATATCACTTCCGATTTGCCTGACTAGTTCGTATTAGGACCCAAAACTAATCACCAGCCGTCTTTTTTAACCATCATGCACCTTCAATAAAGGTAATCTATCATGAACATGTATACCTTCTTTCCTCCCAATTTTAAAAATCCATCCTAATTTTACATAAAATAAAGACGTAACCGATTTTTGTTAATTCAGGTGGTAAATTGAGTATCCATAAAATCTTTCAATTGAATTGAATCATTAGGAAAGGCTTCAACTACTTGATACGGTCCATGCCAATAGACTTGGAATTTCTTCAAAAAATTGTGAAAGCAACTATTATAAAGAAGCACTAGATTATTAGGTATAAAAGATTTAGGATGTAATTTACTATCATAATAATTCTTATGGCGGCGTTGTGTAGCTTCTATAGTTAAAAGAGCCATAGTTCTAATTTCATCCAATTTTTTTAATTGTACTAACCAATATTAGAGGGATTCTTGGTCACCAAGATGTTCATCAAATGCAATTCGTAAATTCAGAACTTCTAATGCAATTGGTAATATTACATCTTGCCTGTACACCAATTGGAATAGTGTAGAACTGGTAGTCACTTTATATGCAATATGATACGCCTACAAGGCTGCAAACAACTTTGTATTCCAATCCGTTCCTACATTAGATATCATCTTAGTTAAAATTTTATACAAAATACCATTGGTCTTTTCAATCTATCCATTAGCCTGAGCGTCATATGGGATCCGATATTTGATCTTGTATTTAGTTGTCAAAATCGCAATTGTAAAATTAATAAAATAGATTTTATAATCACTAATCAATTCTTTGGAACATCCAAATTAAGTGATAATATTCTTATATAAAAATGTGGCTATTGAATTAGGGTTATCATTTTTTGTTATCATTGCCTCAACTCATTTTGTTATATAATTGATTGCTACCAAAATATATCTTTTATGGCCATTTTGTAAGGCTGGTGCAATTGGTCCTACAAAATCAATATCCCATTTTTCAAACGGTGCTTGAGCCAAAATTGGTACCAATGACATGGGAGAAGTTCCAATAGGTCTACCAATACGCTGACAAGGATCACAATGTCGGACATATTGGTGTGTATCCAAAAACATTATTGGCTACCAATATCCAATCATTAAAGCTTTGCGAGCAGTATTGTCATTGGCAAAATGCCCTCCACAATTATCCAAATGGCATCCTTCCAATATGGTACATACTTGACTTTGAAAAATATAGCGGCATAGAATTCCATCTCTTCCTTGCTTATACAAGGCGTTTCTAATCATCGTATATGGTGTACTTTTCAAAATCAGACATTTGTTAAGTTTCTCACTATATGTAGGTGGAAATGTCTGAAATGTCAAATACTGGATCAATTCACTATATTCTAGGATGATCATGTCAACGGCAAATAATTTTGTATTAGAAAGTGCATCATTAATAGGTTCATTATCTAATATATTGGACAAGTAGGATAAATGATCTATATTGGCATGTTTCTTTCCTGATCGAATATTAATAATAAAATTAAATTCCTGAAGGAATAACATCCATCGAGCAATGTGTCTATTCAATTGAGGTTAAAAATCATCTAAAAATATCTCCATCAATAATCGTAAATAATCCTAAAATGCTTGCATCATTATCCTTTGAAATGTGGCACGGGCATTATATAATCCAAATGGCATCACTTTATAAGCAAATGTGCCCCAATGTGTAGTAAAAGTGATCTTCAATTGGTCTTCTTCTATAATTTTTATTTGATTTTAATCCAAAAATCTGTCCAAAAACAAATAACATTCATGCCCGACTACTGTATCTAGTATACTATCTGTAAAAGGTAAAAGAAAATAATCCTTCTTGGTAGCCGCGTTTAGTTTACAAAAATCTTGACAGATTCAGATTTTTCCATTCTTCTTTGGCACCATCATAATCAGTGAAACCCATTCACTATATGAGATTGGATATATAAAGCCCACATCTAAAAGTTTATCTATTTCTTCCTTGACTATGAGAGAATATTTTAGATTAAGGCGGTGTTGTCTTTAACAAATTGGTATAGTATCCTCTTCTAAGGTAATTCGATGCTCACAAACTTTGGCAAGAATACCTTTTAAATTTGCATATGATCAAATAAAAGCAGATTTATGACATAGAAAGAATTCTTTCCAATTTCTCAGTTCTATATCCATAATACTGGTGTATATTTTAATAATTTGGAATATTTCATTGGAGCCCAAGTTAATAGATTGGCATATACGTTCCATATCAACCTCCGGTTTGATTTGCCTCTCTTGCTCTAAATCCTTCATATGATCCGTTACATTGAAACTATCCAACTCTAGTTCCAATGTATTGACTTATTCATCCAGTCCGCAATGACATTGTTAGAATTCGTTGCATCCTCTTGATATCATAAATATTCCCCGAGTCCTCCATACTGATGTAATACACCCTGCTTCTGCATGTGAATTGGATCCTTATCAACTTGCATTGCATTGTTAACTTCGTCATATTCTGCCTCAGATTGGCCCTCATCATCAGATGTTGCTTTTGAGTCCATAATTTGAGACTCCCCATGATATCACACTGGATACATTTATAAAATGATCTAGTCACTATCCTTCCTAATAGTTAACGTTCCTCGGCCTGAATCATTCCTAGCTTTGGCTTGATATAGCCACGGCCGACCGAATAAAATTAGATATGATAAAATAGAACTCTGTAATTGAAAAATAGTATAATGAATTTCATATATGATTTTTGCAATTACGGTGTCAATACTACGTAAGATACCTATTGATTTTATCCTATTATGATTTTCCATTCTCAATACCAATGTCGTAGGTAATAATTGTTTTAAATCCAACTCCTCCATTGTATCGGCATTCATTAAGTTCACACTAGAGCCACCATCTACTTGAACTCTAGAAATGAGAATACCATCAATTGATACATCGATAGTTGGTACTTTTGGATCGGGATTCAAACTAACCTCATGAATTTCTTTATTACAAATTCTACGTTGTATTAATAAAGAATTCAATGTAGAATGACATTCGGGCACAACTGCTAACAATTGCTTCATTGTAATAGAAGGTTTAATTTCATCCAAATCTTTCATAATATCATATGGTTTCATATTGGCATTGATTTCCAAGGCCCTCTTCTTTTTTATGGGTTTCAATTTAATCCCTTCAGATAATTTTCTTACGAAATTCGGAATTAGAACTGCTGAATGGACTTTGTCAGAATTCTTGTCTATGAGAGGATCTTTTAATGGATAAGATGGCTCCTATAACTTTGCAAGTATCGGTATTAGTTTTAGTTGAACCAATACCTTGGAACTAGGGACATCCTCAAGTTACACAGACAAATTGGATCCCAATATTGATAATATCTTCGGTACTGGTGTTGGATTTGGAGTACCATCCAATGAATTAAATTGGTCCGTCGCAATTGGTACTCCTAAGTTTTGAATTGGATCTTTTCTTTTTTGCTGGGCTTGAATAAGTACTGCATGGACGCATTCCACCTGATTTACCAAAGAATCTTGTGGAACTCGAATATTGTCTTTCATCTTATTTTGTAGCTGGATACATTGATCTTGATTATTAACATCAAACGGAGCATTGCACTGCTGGTAAGTGTGTCCACATTGCTTACAATTTCTACATATTTGAGCATAATCATCAATGGCTCTTGGATTGGGACATTCACTAGCATAATTTCCTATCTGCCTACAATAATAATATTAAAGTGGTCTTCTTCCACCTCCATCAAGAATATTAGGCGTTTTACATAGTATATACCAGCTAGGCTTGTTCTTGGTTGGATGGATAAAGGATCCCGATCGACCAATTGGTACTATAGGATTTGAAATTGGATTCAAAATGGGTGGATATTGGAAGTGTTCTTACTGATTTTGTACAAAACCTTGAAAATTGGGATCACCTTCTTGATTATATTCAAAATTTTGAAAATTAAAGAAATTTCTATTTTATTTAGTCAAACAATTTTTATTCCAATCAAACCTATTTTTTTATCTAAACTTGATTAACATCCCACGAAGTTTGTTGAATCATAGTTTGATTACCAAACTGTTGTTGCTTTCTTAAATTCCAATAATTGGTGATTATATGCTTATCTCCACAAATTGTATATTGCACAATCATTTGGGGTGGTGAAGAGCATTCTGTTATCAAATAGCCTTGTTCCTTATAATTATTGCACCAAATATTGGGACACATATTAGTCGGTTTATGCGTCTTTTCTTTATCATTTACCAGATTAACAGCCAATTCATCTATCTTCATTGTTAAAATTAACAACAAAGTTTCATTTAGATCCTTTGATACTAATTCATTAGATAACTCTTTTATATGTATTGGTTTTTGATATGGAGAGTATAGGAAATATGAAACTATAGTTGTTGGTGGTATAGCTTATAGTGAAATAGCATTCACTATCCCCTACAGATTAATACTAAGATTTACACCGTAATCAATTGTTCTTGGATAATTGTCCATTCTTTCATTCCAGGTTGGTATTTGATATCCTCTTTGAGATGGAATCATCGTGACTCTTGTGGTTAAGAATTAGTCATAATGACATTCTTTCCATATCTTAGCTTGGTATATAAGGATATCTTCTACTCAGCCATAATATGACTATACCGCTTCTCTTGGTAATATTCTACTATTCATTAATCATTTCCTAAGACGTTCTTCAAATCCTATTGGTAAAAAATGAGTCAAAAAAATAAAAGATAGCACCAAGCTTACCTCGGCTCAAGACTATCATAGTCTGGCCCTGACTCCTCCATATCCAATCAATTTATATTTACCTTGACTATGTTAATTGCTATACAATCGATGATAATTACTTATTCTAACTTCTTCATCCATTCTGTCTTCTAAACTGGCCATTCATTGGCTTACTGCCTATTCTTAATCTTACAAATTATGTATCGTAAATCATAAAATTCCTACCCATTCTATAAGATCTATTGTCAAATCTACAATAGATATGATGTATTCTAAAAATTCCATCTTAGGTTGATGAAATATATATTTTTTTAGTTTGGCATACAAACTTGCATCTCGCAGCTTTTATAATACCAACTTGACATGCCTCTCATGTTCTTCCAGATTTTTTAAGTAAATTAAGATATCATCAAGATAGATCACTACTTGTCCAATTGCTCTAAAAAGATATCATTTATTAAATGTTGAAAGATAGCGGGAGCATTTGTTAATCCAAAAGGCATGACTTTATATTCAAAATATCCATACCTTGTCCAAAATGTGGTCTTCCATTCATCTCTCTTTTTTATCCATATTAAATTGTATGCTCTACAAAGATCTATCTTAGTATAAATTTTGGCTTGGCCAAGTTGTTCCAAGAGTCTTGAGATTAATAGTAGTGGATAATAATTCTTCACCATTATCTTATTCAATCTCCAATAATCAATGCACATATTTAAAGAACCATCTTTTTTCTTCACAAAAAATATAGGTACACCTACTGGAGACTTTGAATGTCTGATAAAATTCTTTGTAAGAGTTTCATCAATATAATCGTTCAATGCTGTAAGCTCATTTTGAGAAAGATTATAGATTGGACTAAAAGATGGTTGCATTCTTTTCTGAAGGTCTATAGCACAATCGTATAATAGATGCTTCGATAATATATCAATATTATTCTTTTAAAAAATATCTTAAAATTTGCTATATTGCTCTGGAATACTTATCAATGAAGTCATATCTTCTTTGATTGGAGTTGCATAAATATAAAATAGTGTATCTTTTTTGGCCAATCTTATAAGAATATCTATTCCAATAAATAAAGGCTTATTAATTTATGACTTTTTACAAAATTTTTTTACAAGGATTTTTATTGGAAATGTTATTTTTTGCAACCTCTAATCTATACATGGATTATATTTTTTCAATCAAGATAATTTGAGAATAACAAAATTTAAAGAAATTCTAATAATATTAAACACAATTTGACTTCTATGATCTTTAAATGACACTTCTATATGCGTGGTTTCATAGATGATATTAGTAGAGGATAAGGGTCATCCATCTATTACCTCTATATGAATAAGTTTGGATTTTTATACTAGAAGAATCTTATAAAGCTTAGTGAATGCTTCATCTATAAAACAAACAAATACCCTCAAATCCAACAAGGCGATCATTTGAAGCTTTTGAAAGCCAAAATATAAAAGAATTATAAAACAACAAGCAGATTGAGCAAAAAGAGAGGAACCTAAATAATTTTGTAATGTTAGATTGTCCAGCTACATGGTCCCTACTGTAGCTGAATATCTTCATTTTCTTGAACAATTGCACTCTTAGTTTTGGTAATGTGTTGATTTTTTTTCTTCAGACAATTGCCAATCTTGTAGTCTTCCTTGGCACAATACAAGCATAGACCTTCCATCTAATGCTTCTTTTTTTGTAGACTAAGAGGTTTAAAGTATATTGCATCAAGTTACATATCTTCTAGTTCTAAATATAAATTTAGAATGCTTGTCAATATAACAAGAATGTATTGAATTGCATGTTGTCTTTCTAAAACTAATGAATGTTGGTCTTAACAATATTCAAATAATTGATTATCATATTTTATGGCTTGGCTAATGGTTTCATTGAGAAGTTGTGGATCTCAAAGTGATAATAATAAATCCTTCACATCATCTCTTAGTTTCTAAAAAAATTGATTTATTAAGGCTTCTTTATCCCAATTGACATTATATGCTAATTGCCTAAAATTGAAAGCATAGACTAATGCAAAGCGTGCCCCTTGACGCAATGCTTGGATCTTAGCTATTGCTCAACAAACCTTATTATGTTCTCTAAATGCTTCTATAAATGCTTCTATAAATACTTCTATAAATACTTCAAAATTGTTCAATATTCGTGATTTCTTTTCAAACAAAGGAACAAACTATGATAATACTTGCCATGTAAGCAAGGTGTCAACCAATCCAATCTATGATTCTTCTATTGAATAAGTATCAGGTTGTAGAACTATTATCAATTGAATTTGATTAACAAATCCTCAAAATTTTGAATGCATACCATCATATATCTCTAAAAGACTAACTTGAGACTCTTTACATTGTTGAACAAGTGGATTTCCTTAGTGTAGTATAGATAATAGTGCATCCTTGAGCATAGAAGTTGGAGATGGATGCAGTTTAAATTGTGGTACTTTAGATGTTGCATCATTATGAAATTTTGCAACAACTCTCTAACAAAAAGGATCCAATTTTAATATTTAAGATGAAGGTAGTCTCAACAAACTGTCAAAGACACAAGAATACAAAGCAAGAGACTTAAATTAGAACAAGGTTTCAAGAAGAAACCAACAAAAACTTAAATTAATTAGATGAGTACTCAAACAACACCAAGAAAGGTGAACTAAAATTTCAAAAGATATATTGTTAAGATTGAAGAATTCTTCAACCTTGATTTCTATATAAATCTCTATCTAGAATGCTTCTTAAGTAGCTTCTATCAAACTAAGAAGCTTCTTAAAAAGCTTCTACCAACTAGGAAGCTTTTTGAACAACTTTTAGCAATTGGGAAGTTCTCGAGCAGCTTCTACCAACTAGGAAGCTTCTTGAGTAGTTTCTATCAATTGAGAAGATTCTTGAGCTCCTTCCACTAACTATGAATCTTCTCAAGCTACTTTCATCAAATAGGAAGCTTTTCAATCAACTTTCATTAACTGAGGAAGTTGTAGAATATTTTAGAAGGTTTTGTAAACCTACAAAGTGTATGTCTCTAATAATTATTCTTGAATTTATTTTAATTGGAAAAGAATAATTCATGTATAGATTAGAGGTCATGAAAAATGGCATTTCCAATAGAAATCCATCCAAATTTTTTTATAAAAAATCACAAGTTGATAAGCTTTTATTTGTTCAAGTAAAGGTTTTTATAAGATCAGCCAAAGAAAGTATATCATTTGTTATTTATGCGACTCCAACTAAAAAAGATATGACTTCATCAATAAGTATTTTAAAGTAATATAGCAAATTTTAAGATATTTTCTAGAAAAAAAATATTAATACATTCTTAGAGCATTGATCATACAATTGTGCCGTAGACCTTTAAGAAAGATTGCAACCATCTTTTGGTCCAATTTATAATCTTTTTTAGAACGAGCTTTTGGCATTGAGAGATTATATTAATGAAAACCTTGCAAAGAACTTTATCAAGCATTCAAAGTCTCTAACAGATACATTTATATTCTTTATAAAGAAGAAGGATGGTTCCTTATATATGTGCATTGATTATTAGGAACTAAATAAGATAATAGTGAAGAATTATTATCCACTATTATTAATCTCAAAACTTTTAGAACTCAGCCAAGCCAAGATCTATATCAAGGTAGATCTTCTTAGAACATACAATTTGGTACGGATTAAAAACAAAGACAATTAAAAGATTGCATTTTGAATATAATGTCATGCCCTTTGGACTAACTAATGCATCTACTATCTTTCAGCATTTAATGACAAGTTTGTGATGATCTATCTTAATGACATCTTGATCATCTCAAAAAATCTGGAAAAACACAAGAAGCATGTCAAATTGGTATTAAAAAAGCTACAAGATGTAGGCTTATATGCCAAGCTAGAAAAATATGTATTTCATCAATCAAAGATGGAATTTTTGGAATACATTATATCTACTAAAGATTTGATGATGGATTCTAAGAAAGTGGAAGTTATTATGTGTTGTTGTCATCCGTCTCACTTACTCTACCAATACTACCTAGAGTAAATCTGTAAAGGGGGATTCGAACACAGGGAAAGACTATTTGTATTGAGTTAAACCGTTAGGGTCACATAACTAACTGCCTACTGAACATTAGAGTCCAATGCACACGTACACGCTTTTCTCTAAAATACTGCTGTCCACTCTACTGGTTCTGCTATTCCGCAACTAAAGATACTTTGTGACACAATCGTCCACCAATACTCCTACTATAATCTTCTGTCTTCTTCCGAATTCATAACAACAATTGCCAATGTCACACCATTTCCACAGACTGCATACACCCGCTTCTTTCTTCGATCACTAGAAATAATTCCTCACCTACAACGTCTCTCAAAACAAATTGTTACTCCAATATTCTCCATCGCTCAACTCTCACAATCAATACGGCATGACTTTCACATCCACAACTGAATTTTATTGACATAGCCGGTCTCAACCTCTAATTCACCACAAAGAACTTCACGTAACAAACAATCATAATTTCTTACTCATCCACATATATATAAATTTTCTATTTTATTACTGTACTTCATCATTGACATGGTATAACCCTTTGGAATAGAATCCGGATCCTCCGCTACAGTCTAACAAAAGAAAAGAGAGAGAGGTAGCACCAAGCTTACCCCGGCTCAAGACTATCACAGTCTAGCCCTTACTGCTACTGTCCAAATCAATTTATACTTATCCCAATCGGTATTAACCGCTATACAACTGTCGATAATCACTTTTTCTAACTCCCTTATCCATGCTGCCTTCTAAATTGGCCATTTATCGGCTTCTTGCCTACTTTTAACCCTACAAACTATGTATTGTAAATCCTAAAATTCCTACCCATTCTACATTATGTAATAGGCCATTCTAAAGACTATGAGAGACATACAATATTTTCATAGATTTGCTAACTTCTATCGGATCTTCATTAAAAGTTATTTTCATATTGTTGCCCTTCTTATTCAATTGACATGCAAAGATAAGTTGAAATGGAGGCCTCAAGCAAAGAAGGCATTCGAAGACCTCAAGATGGCATTTATCATAGCTCCAATCTAGATACATCTAGACTTTGTAAAAGTATTCTATATGGAATCCAATGCTTTGGATTTTGCACTAGAAGTTGTACTTTCATAAATAGATATAAATAATAAATTCCATTCTATTGCATTTTATTCTCAAAATTTTTTTGTTGCTAAAATTAATCATGAAATCTATAATAAAGAGCTTCTTTTTGTTGTGGATTCTTTTCGAGAATGGCATTATTTTCTTAAAAGAGCAATGCATCTCATGACTATATATACAAATCATAAGAACTTGAAATATTTTATATCAACTCAAATTCTTAATTGCTGCCAAGCTTGATGGAATATATCATTATTTCGATTCAACTTTGTCATCACTTATCAACTTGGGAAGCAATAAGAGTTTTCCAATGCTTTATCAAAGAGATCATATCTCATATCAAGGATAAGAGAGGTAGCGTTTAATTAACAATATGCAACTTTGTTCAAATTGGAACAATTTTATCTTTATCTTATTATTATATTAGCACCTATTAATTCTAATTTCTTCAATAAGGTGTGTGCTGTGACCACTAATGATGCTTTGGCCCTTGATATCAAGCATCGCCTTAATGAAAATATTAATAAGTTTAAACTTAAAGAAGACCTTCTATACTTTGAAGAAAATTTGTATATTCTAGAAGAACCAACATGATTGTATATTCTTTAATCTCACCATGACTTTCCAATTGTAGGTCACTTTGAATTTAACAAGACCTTCAAACTTATTTCTCAAGATTTTTGATGGCTTCAAATGTGAAAGGCTTTGAAGGACTTTGTGATTTCTTGTGATATCTGTTCAAGGTCTAAGAATCTTTGACATCACCTTTATGGATTCTTACAATCCTTATCTATTTCAAAATGGTCATGGTCTTCTAGCTTGATGGATTTCATTACATATCTATTACCATCCAATTCATTAAACAACATCCTTATAGTGGTTGATTGACTCACAAAGATGGCTTATTTCATTTTTTGCAAGAAGATTGTGTCTAGTGAAGAAATTATAAGGTTCTTTCTTTACAATATATATTAATATTATGACATATTGGATGATATTATATATGATAAAAGATCCAATTTATATCTAAGTTTTGGAGATGTTTTTTTAAAATATCAAAGGTGGGCATTAAATTTTCTTTGGCTTTCCATCCTCAAATTGACGGCCAAATAAAATAAATTAATAAATTTTTGAAACAATATTTATGATGTGGCATCAACTATCAACAAGACAATTGGATCTTATATCTACCATTAGTAGAATTTGCATGTAATAATATTGTTCATGCCTCAATTCATCAAATATCATTTTATTCCAACTATGGATATCACTTGAAGCTTGATCTATAGAATATGTTGTTATGTAGCATGATTTTTAAGTTGAAAATATATTAGGTACTCTGTTGTAGAGAATTTATTTGTAACTTATTAGCAAGATTATATTAAATATTTTATCTTTTATAAAAATGACAAATAATATGACAATATTACAAAAGAAAAATTATATTGATAAAATCCTTCTTGTATTTAAGTAGTTTTGTACATAAAGTCCTTCTATAGCATATAAAAAATCCTTAACTTTTTTTTTTTTTATAAACTCACAACTAACTAATTGTTGATAAGTAAGATTGCTAATTATTTTTAAAAAAAATCCATAATCTTCTTTCAAAATTCCATCTTTATATCAAAATTTTGTTATAATTCTATATATCTATTTTTCTACCTCTTTAAAGACTTGTCTCCTAAAAAGTCCCTTTAATTTGTATAAAAAACTCAAATTGCAACAAAAACCTTCAATAGCTTATTCATTAGCAAGGATTTATTTCTTTCTGAATTTTAGAGTTTATTAACTCTTGATCTAATTGTTCAATTTTTATAAACTTTTTTTCAAAGTGTTAATAATATCTTTGAATTTTACTATAAAAAAATCAACTATAGATTCTATTCCAATTGTCCAATATCTTAAAACCAAAGCAATTGCTTAAAACCCTAGTTTAGAGACATCCAAGCACTATTTTTTTTATATCTTACAAAACCAAAATTTTAATGCTACAAAATTTTTGCATACAATCTTGTGGCATAAATATATATACTTCTAAAAATTTTAAGCTAAAAATTTATCAAATTGTCTAAAATACAATTCAAAATATAACCACTAGTTAAGTAGGATCACTTACTATTCTTTGATTACAAGCACTAAATTCAACTTCCAATATCTTCTTTATTCTAGCTTAGATTTTATCAAGCTGCATATAAAAAAATATAGCCAAAAAAGTGTTCTTTTTTGCTAATCCTCTATTGCTTTCTGTATATACAAGTTATATCCAAAAGAATGTAATAAAATCTTAGTTAAAAATCTAAACTTATTTATCCTAGCCTTTGATATTTAAATCTCCTTGAAAAAAAATCTTAATCTCTAATAAGGCCTTAGGCTACCTCCTTGAAGTCTATTAGACATGACTTTTAGCTAATAAGAATAGAGACTTCTATCATCCATCTGTATTCATCCACATGGATGGCCTAACTACTCCATTTCGCACTAAAAATTCTTTTTTATTTCTTTTTTTTAATAGGATTTATATAATATGTTCTCTAAACACCAAATAAAAGAAATAAATAAAATATCAAGGATCACCAATGTTTAACAAAGATGACTTAAAATATATAAAAGTTATTATCAATATAAAATCAATTTCAAAATTATTATCAAAAAATAAAATAAGACTATATAAACCTCAATAATAGTCCTTTTAAATAGATTTTTTTTAAATTGACAATCTAATCATATTTTATAACTAATAAAAATCTATTGATATGAATCTTATTTAATTGTGTAACAAATTATACATTAAATATATATATATATATATATATATATATATATATATATAGCTAAACCACAAGATAATAATGTCAAAAAATAATAATCCAAATGTTAAAGAATTTACAAAGTATCTATTGTAGCACCAAATTATCTTGAAGCTTCAATTGCAAGCAACTCAAGATGCTTACAAGGCCTCTGTAGATAAATTTAGGAATCAACTACATACTTTTTATATTACAAATAAAATATGGCTTCTTCAATAAAACATCAAAATTAAGCAGTCATACAATAAGTTAGACTATCGGAGGCTAGGACCATTTTCCATCCAAAAGCAAATTAATCCAATGGTATATCGCTTAGAACTACCATCTTTTATGAAGGTACATCCAATTTTCCATATATTTTTTTGGAGCCTTATAGAAAGTTGCATATTTTGAAAAGAATACAACAATCACTACCTAGTATTAAAATTAAAAATCATAAAGAATATAAGGTCAAAAAGATGTTGGATTCATATCAAAGATAGAAAAAATTGAAATATCTTATTCATTGGCATGGCTATGATATCAATAAACATACATGAAAATCAACCAAAAATCTTGCCAATATATAAGAATAGATATAAGAATTTCATTGAATCTATCTCCACAAATCCAAACGTATTCAATGATAATTTCTTGATAAAGATTGGATTTAAGGAATACTTATAAGAGGAAGAGAATTAAACTAAAATCTTTATTAATATGCAATCATTGTTCCAATATAAAACAAAGTAGAAGAAGAAAATTAGTCATTATGTCGAACCTTCAAGTGTTGAAAGATTTAGTAGAATAAGATTCACAAGATTCACTTGCTACACAAGCTTTGATCAAACTAATTTAGTTTTCACAGCCTTCAATTGAGCAAAGTAATGATGATACGTTTCAGCGCCAAGTATGACTATGATTGGAACCATTAAGAATAACATCCAACCAACATAAATTTCAATTCCAATGCTAGAGCTTTAGTGATATTATTTGAGTTTGGAAAGGTGAATCCTTCTAAACTTAAGATCTTATTTGAAAGATGTTTTGAAGGTGACAATAAAGATCAGATCTTTGAATGAGATGTTTCAATAATGGAAGTACTAGCTTAAGGTCATAGGTAATTTCTTCAAAGATTAATAGAACATATTATCCAAGAATAAAAAATTAAATATATAGCTTCATTGATATAATGTATTCTTAATTTTTTATATGCATAAAAAGATTTTTGAAGGTATGAACTCTTCTTAGAACTTGTCGTTAAAGAAGAGAGTGATGTTAGAGATATACACTTTAGAAGTTTGTAGAACCTTCTAGAACATTCTATAGCTTCTTGAATTAATGAAAGTCAATTAAAAAGCTTCCTAATTAGTAAAAGTAACTCGAGAAGCTTTGTAGTTAGTAGAATGAGCTCAAGAAGCTTCTAAGTTGGTAGAAGGAGCTCGAAGAGCTTCCTAGTTGGTAGAAGCTTCTAAAAAACCTTCTTAATTTGATGGAAGATATTTAAGAAGCATCCTAGATAGGGATATATATGGAAGTCAAGGTTGAAGAGTTCTTTAGTCTTGACAACACATCTTTTGGAGTTCTAGCTCATCTTTCTTGGTGTTATTTGTATATGCATCTAATTAATTTAAGTTCTTATTGGTTTCTTTTTTAAACCTTTTTTCTAGTTCAAGTCTCTTGCTCTATATTTTAGATCCTTGATAAAATCTCTTTTAAAGATTAATATTTCTATTAATAAATTAATAAATTATTTTATATAAGTTTTAAGTAATTAAATTGTCAGAAATTAAAATTTATTTATCAATTAGTATCTTTGGTGATTTATCATCACTTTGTAATAAATAGATGCCAATTATTAATCTTCTCTATAAATAATATTAATTGGAGATTATGATGAATATAGATTAACTTCTTAATGATAAGTGGTACTAAAAATAATAATTGGTAGTTAGAAATATTTAAAATAAGATAAAATAGCATGCAAGTAATACCACTTATATAGAATAGTTAATAGAAAGGCTCCCAAATTAGTTGTTTCTTGTAAATTATCAGCAATGGTAATTGCCAATAAATAGCTTGACACCTTAGATATATATGACCTTCTCAAAGCCTTGTTTTTCATCTATCTATTAATCTATCCATCAATCTATCTATCTATCTTCCACCTTTGATTTGAATCCTTAATAAGGACAACCTATTGAAGCACCAAAGAGTTGTATTATTTTATTTTTTATAAATTTGTGTTATTAGTTATTATTTTTTATCCTTGTTGGTTCTCTTAGTGAGAGGATAAATTTCACCCTTCAACCCAAATTACAAGATGGCCTCACTTAAGAATTTCTTATAATTAGTGGTATGAAGTAAAAAAAACAAATAGTAAGAATAACAAGAAAAACGACGACAAAACAAGTGAAGTAAATGGTATCACTCAAGTGCACAATTCAAAACTATGTCACAGTCTATTCACTATATTTTCATCTAGTAAAAAATAAAATTAAAAAATAAAAGATATATTTTTATTTAGATAATTTTTTTATCTTTCCAATGATGTAAAAAATATATAAATTTGAATTACTATGAATAAATTATGATAGTTCAAAGATAAAAGATAAATAATAAAAAAATTAAGTAGAAATTTTTTATGTCAAGGATAACTTGCTCAAGAGATCAAGAGTTTGAACCTCACCAAGGCTCACAAGTAGTACATAAGGGTGTACTAGAGAGGCCACAAGGCCTTAGTCTTATCCTCCTACCTACAATTAAGATGCTACAATCCATATGGGACTTGTACATCTTCCTTCTTACAAGGACTATATTAGTTGCTGGTCCTCCTATTTTTTACTATTAAAAGTCATTTTTTTAATATTTTTGACTACACTATAGTGTTCAAAAATATCCAATTAGCTACAAAACCTTGTCTGGCTTTCAAATCTTGCTCCATTTCTTCATAATGGCTCCCAAGGTAGTAAAACTCATTTTTATCAAAGTCTTCAAAATTATTCTAAAAATTCCTAAAAAATTCTAAGTAAATTCTAAAATTTCTTATAATATTTTTAAAATAATAATATAAATTTAAAATTATTTTATTCTACCTTGGTGATTTTTTTATAATAATAATATCAATGTTAATCAACTAAAAATTCTATTTTTTATATAAATAACTAAAAAAATATGAAATTTATTTCTCATGCTTCTTCTACCTATTAAGTAATATTTATATGTTTTTAATAAGTAGTATATAGAGATAGAAAGCTAATATAGATATTGGTCTCAATAATTAAATACTAATCTTTATAATTTTAAAAAATATTAAATCAACTAAGATAATTGCCTCAAAGACTTATTAAGATTTTATTTTATTTTAATTAATACTATTTTCTTTTATTTAGCATCTTTTAAACACATCTTTACTTTACAATTGTAGTTTTGGCACTCTAAATGTATTCTTTTTGCCTAAAACAACTAATGAATCAATTTGATGACTCACACTTAGAGCTCATTATTAATAGAGTTATTTTCTTATTTATACACATTTATTATGTAGGGAAGAAAAAATTAGTAAGGCTAGGTGAAAGAATCATCAAATTTGGAGTTGAAATGGAAAAGTTATAAGGGTTTGAAGTTGGGAAGTTTTTTGTTGCTACTACTGCTCTACTCTAGAGGTTTGCTATTGCTGTTGCTGCTTTGTCTTGTATTTTTTTTCATCCAATTGCACTATTTTCACCAAATTATGATATTTCCATCCAATTATGCTTATTTTTATTTAGCTATATTATTTTCATCTAATTATATTATTTCCATCTAATTATATTATTTTCATCTAATTATACTTGTTTCCTTTGAATTGCATTGTTTCTATCTAGTTGCTTTTTTCTATCCAATTTTTTTCATCCTACTACTTTTATTTTATTATATCTATGTAATTCTTATTTTATTTTTTTTTTTTATCACTTATTGTAAATTAAATCAAATGATAATCATCGCTAGGAATGCATTATCTAAAAAGTTGGAACTACAACCACTTAATTAATTAATTAATCATTAAAGTAATTACACAATTAGTCTTTACTACCTTTCAAACTTATTTTGTAGTTATTTTTCTTCTTAAAGTAGATAAGAAGGAATTTTAGCTCACATACTATCTTAGAATCTATTTGCAAATTATTATTTGAAATAATATATTTCAAAAATTTTACTTGAATTATATGAAATACATATTTTTTTATTTTAGCATATAGTCTTATATTTCTACATTTTTGTAGTATAACGCAAACATGTTATTCACGTTCCTTCATATTCTTGGAATAAAGAAAGATGTTATCTAAGTAATATATAACAAAATTATCTAGATATTTGTAAAATATATCATTCATCAAATATTCAAAAGCAACTAAAATGTTTTTAAGTCCAAAAGATATAATAATATATTTAAAATGGCAAGATTTAGTTTAAAATATAATATTTTATTTATCTCTTTTTTTAATAGGTACCAAATTATAGGCTCCTTGTAGATCTATTTTAATATATATCTTAGCTTTACTCAATTGATTAAGAAGCTCTAATATCAAAGACAAAAGATATCAATTCTTGATGGTTAATTTTTTTTGTCCACAATAATCTATATACATTTGCAAGGATCCATCTTTTTTTTTATAAAGAATATTGACGCACCTGTAAAAAATTTTGAATGTTGATTAAAAAAATAATTTTAAAACAAGATATAGGATTTGGTGGTAGTATGAAACTTATATTTAATGGTTGTAGTCTAGAATTATACAACTATAAGGTCCCTACTACAATTGGATGTCTTTATTTTTTAATTATTTTATGTTTGAATTTGTACTCTTTGCCCTAAATCCTATTTATTTGATATAGAAATTTTGTATCTCATGACTTATTTTTTTATAATATAATTATAAGTTTTCATGAAAGTGCCTAGTTTTTTTCTTTTGATATTAATTGCTTGAATTAAGTTGCATCAATTTACAAAGATTTTGGACTTAATAAATAGAATTTTAAAATTTTGGGAGTTGTTGTTATGACTTGATTTATACTTCTTCAACCAAATATGTATTCTTGGTGCTTTTTAAAGAATCAACTATAATATGTAATTGCTTGAGTAATAAATTATTTCAAAAAATTTACTTTTAATATTATTAATAATAAAAATCTTTGATATTATTATTTAAACCATATCAAAATTAATTAATAAGAGCCTTATTAATTCAATCCATGTCACAAGTAAATTATTGGAATTCAACAATATAGATAGCAATTAAATGTGATATTTTTTTATAAAGATTGGAATTTTGTTTTTACTACCTTTTTTCAATCATTTTTTTAAAATGTGGCCAAAATAATTTTAAAAATAGATTTAAATCATATAAAAGTTATAAATTGTTTTTCATTAAAGGTGAAAATCAATAAAAAAAAAGACTTTCAAATAAAAGTGTGCATATGGATCCTATTTGAGTGATCCCGTTAAGATATCAAGAATGATGTAATCTTAAAAAGAGCTTGACTTATTATAGAAACCTTCAAAATTTTGATCTTATTTCATCAAACTTTTCTAACATATTAATGTTTACTTCCTTTATATTTGTAGTAGAAAAATTCTTAAAATTCACTTATGAAGATGATTTATTTATACTTGTACTTATTTTTTTCAATTGCACAATTTCTTAATATATATATACTAGATCTTATTTTTGACTTCTTCTATAGCTATAGGAATAGTACTTTTATGGTTGAGATAGATAATATATGAGATTTTTGCTTAAAGAATATTATAAAACTCATGAAGATCTATAATAGTTGCAATTCTATTCTTACTTCCATCAAGTGTAATATCTATAGTTTATTTTTTTTCTATTTTAGTAACAAATAATACTAATAAATATACAAATCAAATTAGAAGAGGATAATGTATTATCTCAAATATAAAATAAAAATTTCTACAAAGAGAGATAGTCTACTCTCTTTAAAAAAAAAAAATCAATGTTAAAAAATAATAAATGTTAGTTTAAAAGTGAATAATCTATAATTTTTAATAACATAACAACAACTCTTAAGAAGTGAATAATCTACTCACTTCTTTAAAAAAATTATTATAATAAGTTAGTAATTTTATTTAATTGTCAAAGACATGAATCATGATAGAATCCTAAAAAATTAATACACTCATATATTATTGAAGAAGGAAGATAATAATGAAAGGAGAGATAGTTACAAAAACTAGAATGACTATTATCAAATACAACAAAATTAGAGACCCTTAAATTATAACAATAATATAAAAAATATATTGATAAGATAGAGAATAGTCTCAATCTTCCTTCAATATATATTAGCTATGAAAAAGGACACAAGAATATAGAACAAGGAACTTGAAATAAGACAAGATTTCTAAAAAAAATTCAAAAACTTGGATTAAACAGATGAGCACACGAACAATACCAAGAAAGATGAGTTAGAACTCTAAGAAATACATTGTCGAAATTGAAGAACCCTTCAGTCTCAACCCCTATATATATTCCTGTCTAGGACACTTCTTGAGTAGCTACCATCAAACCAAGAAGATTCTCAAGCAGCTTCTACCAATTGGGAAGCTTCTTGAGCTCCTTCTACTAGCTGGGATACTTTTTGAGCTCTTTCTACTAATTGGAAAACTTTTTGACCGACTTTCATCAACTAGAAAGCTTTTCAACCAACTTTCACTAACTCAAGAAGCTTTTAGAATGTTCTAGAAGATTCTGTGAACCTCTAAAGTATATATCCCTAATATCACCGCCCTCTCTAGCGACGAGTTTCTACAGGAGTTCAGTCTTATTACATATGTAAAAAATCAAGAATATGTTGCATTAGTGAAACTATATATTCTATTTTCCATTCTTGGACAATAGGTTCTACTCGTCCTCGAAGGAATTACCTATAGCCTTGAGCTATTACCTTCGTTGTTGAAATATTCCATCCGAGGATTTGATCTTCATTGCGATGTCATATTGTAAATTAAAACATAGTGTGAAAGATATAAAAGAATGTGTTAAAATAAAAAGATTAAGATTAGAAGAAGAGAGGATGAAAAAGAGAAAGGGTTGTGGTTATAACCACATTATCTTGAAGGTTATAATATTTATCACAAGCTCAGGGATGATAGGTAGGCCAAACTACTAATTTCCTGCTGAAATTCCCACTAGCAGTACCAAGTCATGAAGCCAAGGAATTCTACAGTGAAGTCAAGTGGATTCAAACCCACGTCAACTCCAAAGTAGCTAAGAACTTAACCACACAAGCTTCTTTGACTTGGCAGTGAAGGATGTAGTTCTTTCTCTTTTATCTCTAATCTAATCTTAATTATTTTTTCTACTTATTAGATTTTTTTTCTATTTTATCTTAGATCTACTTTACCTTTATTCTCTTCTATTTTAGATCTAAACTTAAATGTTGTGGGCTGAAATTAGAAGAGAAGTTGGTAGAAAAAAATGGTAGTAAGAAGGTAGAATAGAAATTTACCTCAAAAAGTGAGATTCCTTCAAATTAATCCAAAAGAAAGGATTGAAGAGGTGGAAAGACATGGCTGAGGTGTCTCTTTGACCAAGGGAAGAAGGAAGACCAGGCCGGGAGGACAAGAAGGGGGTCGTGAAGAAGAAGAAGGAGGTTCTTTTTGGAGAGATAGGGTTTCCTTTTGATAGGCAGTAGACGTTTTTGTGTGTAGAAGAAGCTTAGAGAGGATTTTAAGTGCAAGATAAGGAACATATAGAAACAATTTTGTCTTTTGGTTAAGTATCAAGGGAGATATGAGTCGTCAAAGTTGCAGGTGTTTAAGACTAGGGCAGTGAGGTTTACTAAATTTCGGGCCTCGGCTCTTGAGAACCATTTGGACTTTAGAGGCAAAATTTGTTGGGGTTGTGTTCCTTATAGAGTTTGCTACTTTGAATCAAAATCTTAAGTCAATATGATCTTTGAGCAAAGAGTTATGAGTGAAATTGTAACCGGATGTAGGTGAATAGAGAAATAGAGTGAAAGCAGAATTGGGGTTTGTATGGGCAGAGTGTGTGTGTGGGTTTTTTTGGTATGAATGGAGTTAGGGGATGAATTTGAGTGTGAAAATTGATAGACGTGATCTAAGCAAGTTAAGAAAGAGATGAGAGTAAGTTTGATACTCATTTATCTTATGAAAAAAATGTTATGCTCTTTCAAAGTGATAGGGGTCTATCTCTAAGTCAGTGAAGTTTGGGGGAGCATATCTTTGTGATCAAAGTAGCATTTTGAGTAAAATTTATTGGGGTTTGTAGATATATGAGTCTATTAAGTTGTGTAAAAAACTAATTGCTATTGGAGTTATGTTTAAATAATTATGAGGAAATTTGTAGTCGGATCCAGAGTTGGTAGAAGACAGAATTAAAGGAGAAGGGTAGAGTCTATAACTCTATTTTCAAGAGGAGTTTTGGAGCAAAAATTGGAGGATGTTTACAACATAAAGCAAGCAACAAGCCTACCAAATTTCAATACTTGGGGTTTTGATAATGAGGAGCAATGAAGGTGTGAAGCAAAGGGGGTCTAGAATCAAAGGCAGCATGGAGGGGTTTCTTTGACAACATGGTTCTCTCTAACCACATGAGCTATAATCAAAAGGATTATGGGGTTTGCTTCCTTACTTCCTTAAGTACTTTGTGTTCAAATTTTGTTTCAATTGATGTGATATCCTAGGATTTATGGGCAAATTTGAAGGCGGGTTTTTAAAGGCAGAATATGGCAAGATTAATAAAGTATGTTTTTATGTAAAATCTTCAGTTTTATGAACATTATGAATCTCTTCTTGCACTTAAGAAATGAGAGGCACAAAAGACCCAGTGTTTCTTAGGGCTAAGACTCTCACCACGATAGTGGCCTTCAAAACATCTTCCAAACAAAATCTCAAGACTAAAATTATTCACCTTTGCAAGCTCAAGGAATATTACTAAAGCTCGAGCATTAGAATCGAGACTTACATGATTGAATCTTGCTCCTAATGGCTCCAATCGAGGTTGTACTTGGCGTTGAAATGTATTATCTTCACTTTGCTCAATTGAAGGCTGTGAAACCTATATTGGTTTATTCGAAGCTTGCGTTGGAAACAAATCTTATTAGTCTTGTTTTCTCAATGCTTGAAGATTTGACATGGTGACTAGCTTGCTTCTACTACTCTTTTTTGGACAACTACATATTGATGAAGACTTTAGTTTAACTCTCTCCTTCTTTATGAGTATTCAATAGATCCAATCTTTATTAAGAAGTTATCATTGAATATGTTTTGATTTGTAGGAATAGACTTGATGAAATTTCTGTACCTTTTGAGGCATATTGGCGAGATTTGTAGCTGGTTCCCATGTGTGCTCATTAATGTCATAGCCCCGCCAATGGACAAGATATTCTAATTTATTCTATCTTTGCTATGAATCAAGTATCTTTTCAACCTCGTATTCTTTATGGTCTTCAATTTCAATATTAGGCTGTGATTATTGTATTCTTCTTTAAATGTACAATTTTCTATAAGATTCTAAGAAAGAGACATGAAAAATTGGATGTACTTTTATAGCAGTGTCGTGTTACAGCATGTTTATATAGTGAAAGGTATAGATAAGAGTAATTTATATTTAATACTTGATTATCTTAGTTCAATAGGAACTTAGGATACTTAAAAAAAGAGTTATGGAAGCCTCTTAGATTATTTTCTTGTTTTAATAGCTAATAGATAAAAGTTAGTTGTTAAAATTTTCTTCTAGGCTATACAAATTCTATTATTGATTTTGAAAAGCCATAAGTTAATTAAAATAGGATAGAAAGGAAAAATAGTTATTATGGTTGATACTAAGATTAAATTGAGAATAGGATTCAACTTAAAAATCCTTAGAATTAGTTGAATTAATACCCGGAGTAAGACCGAGTATGAGACAGGGCCGAAATCAGACCTCTAGGGATAAAAACGACTGCCGAAGGGAAGGGACGGGAACATTCAAAGATCAATGATTAGGATTAGATAGCTAGCTTGAAGGAAGCTCCAAAGGCATTTAGCTTGCAACCATAAGGTTTTGGAAGACTTAAAAATTGCTATTCAAAGTCAGGGTTTGTATTGGTGATTTGGGTTTTATATAAGACAATGATGGCTTACATTGTTGAGTGATTTGTAAAATTTGTAAAGCATCTATGATTCAAAATTTGATATTATTTGGATTGTTGAGTGTGCTAAGTGTATACAAAAATTTGTATTAATCTAGCAATGCAATCAAGAGATATTTGAGTTTTGATAAAAAGGGTTGTTAGAAGTTGGCAGTTTAGGGTTGGATAAGATTTCTATGATAACTAAAGATCCACTAATCAGATCAATGTAATTTTTGGTATGCTGATAGAAGACTTGTAGGTTGAGCTACACACTAAGTTTGAGCTGAAGTTAATGATGAAAGAAGGAGAAATCACTACTAGAGTTTCTGCATCAATCTTCAAGTTGGCCGCTGAGTGTCATTAGTGCGCTTTTTGGGCATTTTCTTGCAATCTGTAAGTTGGATTGGGCTAAATTTTTCTAAGCATGTAAAAAGCTTATACCAGCATTTGTGTGAAATATTTCACATTAAGTGGACAGTTAGATTAAAAATTATAGCTTGTCAAAGCTCACTAATTAGAATTAGGGCTTATAAACAAAAATAAAAATTGCTTAATTATAAAAGAAACGAGGTAATTGGGATATATATATATGGTTGATTTTACTAAGAGGAGTATTTTTAAATACTTTTGAATTGAAGATCAAATTATATTCCTTATACATGGATGAAACCTATTAGGATTTCTTGAGTATTTGCAAACAATACTTTACCTTCTACAGCCAAGTGCCCGGTGCATTCCCAAACAAGACAACACATAATACAACATAAGTGGTGAACCCGACATGAGAGTTTGAGGTGGAAGATATTGGCTTTTGTTTTGGTTATTTGGAATTAATGGCACAAAAAAATAAAAAGATGGATTTTGGAGCTATTGATGGAGCTTTGGGTGGAGCTTCAATTGGATCTTCTAATGGAGCTTCTTCTGGTGGACAAGGTATGTATCTAGACCCAAACATTGCAAATATGTTTCAAGCTTTTATATTAATTATACAACAACAACAAGAAAAGGATCGAAAGGAGGCTTTGGCAATCAAAGCACTGCAAGCAATGGTTAACAAGATTGACCAGTTTGATGGGAAGGACATATCTAAGTATTTGAGGTGTTATATGTGGAAAATGGAATTGAATCGAGTCTCTGAAAGGAACATAATTTTATTATTTGGACTTGCTACGATATCGAAAATAAGAGAACATGTGAAATCAAATACAGAGCAATTTGGAAGCTCTTGGGAGGAATTCTCTCATGTACTGAGAAATAAGTATTTCTTAGAAGACTCTAATCGAGTCACTAAAAAATCATTTTTGGAATGGATTGAGCATCCTAACAAGAAATTATAAGCTACTGAATTATTAAGAGAGTTTGAGAGACAGTATTCTCGGTTATCGAAAATAGAAAAGATAACTTTGGAACCAAACAAGGTTGAGTTATTTCTTCAAGCAACAGATGGAGAATTACAAGAAAGGTTGGAGATTTCTCTTGAAGATACATAAGAAGATGAAGGATTAACAACAAATTGGAAGAAGGTTGAGGATGCAATAGGGTTGTTGGCAAAAAAGGAAAGGAGGAAGGTTAGGGGGGATATCCAAAGAATGGTGCAGGTATCTAAAACTCAAGTGTCTACTTCACGGTTGACGGTACCTATTGTTTAATCTTCAACAACTATGTCAAAGAAAGAAGATATGGGGATTGAAGAACTTATATGCGGAATGCGAGATCTTCAAATTAAATTTACAAGGTTTGAGGAAAAGACTTCTATAATGAATTCAAAATCTATATTTAAGCAAGGGTATGTGCAAAGATGCATCTGGTGTGATGATGATTTCCATTCTTGAAAGGATTGTGGTGAGTTTAATGAAATGGTCCAACAAGGCATTATTTTTGAAAAGATGGAAAGGTGGCGTTAAAGGATACTGGTGATATTTTCCAAACCAACTTTGGTAAGGGAGGTATGAAAGCATTGGTTAAAGATTATTTGGCAGCGAATGGGATTGTAGTAATGGAAATTACAAGTTATGGTACTAAAGTGGATGATAATGCTAAGCAAGAATTTTTTGGAAATATTGAACCAAGTAGGAATTGGTCTTCTGCCATTTCTACAATGCATAAGAAGAAGATGCCATGAGAAGCTTTATTAAGAACTACTGCAATAATTTGTAGAACTACGGGTTGGGAGGATTCTATAGAAGCTTTATCAATATATGCCTATACTGCTAAAAATCAATATGAAGCCTTAATAGAAGAAAAGAGAAGACAAGATTCTAACGATACAAGAGAAGGGAATTCTTCAAAAAGACATACTCGGGGAGATAAGGCTCGTGAGATGGTATCACAAGAATTACCAACAAAGGATGCTTCAATATCTTCAAAAAAAAAATCAAAGAACTTAAGAGAAAAAGGTAAGTCAACAGCTTACAAACTTCTCTCTGATATTGAAGCAACAATAAATTTAAAGGGGGTACTTGAAGAACATGTCTTCAATGCTATAGTTGAATTCACATTGAAGGAAATATTGGGTATTGCAAAGAAAGAATTTCATGATGTCATTATTGATAGTATTAAGCCAAAGAGGCAATTAATGAGTGAATCTGGATCAAATCATATTATTGATGCACATATATGTGAGGATGAAGAAGATGAAATTGGCAACTATTAGAAACAATCAACAAATGGAGGAAGGAGTTATAATCAAAAATCATGTTTTGATGATCCAAGTGATAAGGAGAAAGAAATTTCGAGTCATTATACTTGAAAGTATTGGGCTAGAGCAACTACAGAGGCATTAGTAAAGATTGGAGATATGGATGAGCCAATTATTGCCTTGATTGACCATGGTTCAGAAATAAACCTTAAGTCTAAGGATCTTTACATGAAACAAAAGTAGCCAATTGATATGGAATATGGATGGATAATATGAGCGGCTAATAATACATGAGGTGAGTTGTATGGTACTTGCCTAGATGTGAAGATTTGGATTGGTAATGTTGCAATGGAACAAAATTTCTTTATTCAAGATGCAACAACTTATCCTCTTATATTGGGACAACCGTATATTATTGCGACTCGAATGGAAACAAAAGTCCTTGATGATGGATCAGCTTATGCACGGATTCGTAGTAAAGATGGAAAAAAGACAATACAATTTTTGACTGTTCCTCCAAATTATGAATGTAATCGAGACAAATTGAGAGAGAAACCATTGCTAAGAGTTGTTGAAGAATTTACGGATTTTTGAAGAGTACCACTATAAAGTGAGATTATGGAGGTACAAAAGGGGAGGTACTCTTGCAAGATATATGTACCTTTGATGCAGGATTTATTGGCATTTTTGAAAATAGGAGTGTTATGTATAAGAGGATTGAAGATCTAAAAAGAAGTGAAAGAAAAAGACTATGTGCTGTTGAAAGAGAATTATATGGGTTAAAAATATCAGAAGATGATGAAAAGATTATTGGTATTTATAAAGAAAATGGATTGGAAGATCCTTTAAAACTGATTGCATCTATGGATTAGGTAATGATGATAAAATTATACAGATTTATTCGAAAGAAGTTTATGATATGATTGAATCTTTTCAAACACCAGAGGTTATGGTTGAAACAAAATACAAGACAATAGATAAGAAGGTAAAATCCATTGCTGGGCCTTTGCCAAAAGATTGTAAAGAACAAGTAGAAGGAGCATCAAGAGAAAAGAGCTTGAGGGATCTAAGAAATATTGAGCATAAGTTTACTGAAGAAACTTTTGAAGAATTAAAGATTGGTTCTGATGGTTCTTTGTTGCTAGAAAAAATTATGTTCTTCAAAGAAATGCCAGCAAAATGAGATAAATCATTTGCCTTTAAATCTCATGAAATTAGGTGTGTGGATCCGAATATTGTAATTCCTATGGTTATTTTCACTATACCACATATACCTTGGAATTTGAGGCCAATTCCAATGCCAAGGGCGCATTTACCGAGTTTGATAAAATTATTAAAAGAAAAGATGAAGATGAAGATTTTGGAGCCTTTTTTTGCACCATATTCTAGCCGATGGTTTACAGTGCCTAAGAAAAATGGATCATTACGATTTATTCAAGATATGCAGCTAGTAAATGCAGTGACTATCAAAAATACAGGAATTGAACCAATAGCAAATGAATTTGCTGAAGCATTTGTAAGAAGGGCAATTTATTCGATGGGTGACTTGTATTCAGGCTATGACCAATTTCAACTAGCAAAAGAAAGTAGAGACATGACAATAATGAAAACTCCACTTGGATTGGTTAAAATGTGTACTCTTCCTCAAGGTGCTACTAATTCAGTTGCACATATGATGAGCGGGATGAATAAGATATTGAGGGATTTTATTCCTGAGAAGACTATGCCTTTTCTAGATGATGTTCCTATTAAAGGGTGCAAAGAAGAAAACAAGGATGAAACTTTAGATAAAAGTGTCGCAAGTATGTTGTCAATCATATACAAGATTGTGAAAAGATATTGACTTGGCTTGAAGAAGTTCATCTTACATTATCAGATATAAAATCTATATTTGAAGTATAAAAAGTTATAATTATTGGACATTTATATGGATTTTATGGAAGAAAATCAGATCCAGCCAAGGTTGATGCAATTAGAAGAATAAAAGAAGATTGCAGTTTTTTAACAGAGGTGCATAGATTTTTGGGTGCATGCATGTTTTATCATATTTGGATTCCTCACTATGCTCATATAGCGGATCCATTGTATAAATTATTACGCAAAGGTTATCATCTTAAATGGGAAGAAAAGCATATCAAAGCAATGCAAATATTGAAGGAATTATTAATATCACCTCCAGTATTGAGAAAAATTGATTATAAGTACAATAGACCAGTGATTCTTACATTGGATACTAGTCCAATTGCCATTGGGTGGGCAGTGGGTCAAGATGATTCAAATGGACATAGATTTGCAGTTCGATTTGGAGCTAAGGTTTTAAGTGCATGCCAACGTGCATATTCTCAAGTGAAAAGGGAATTATAGGGAATTGTTTCAGCTATGAAAGCTGAAAGGGATTATTTAATTGAGGCAACAGTAGTAGTGGAAACAAATTATTTGCCTTTGCTTGGAATGATTACTAATTGCACAACTCTAGACATTGCAATGTTAAGATGGATTGCTTATATCAAGTCATTAAATCCAAAGTTTAAGCATGTTGCAGGAAAGGACAATTTCATAGCAGATATGTTATCTCAAGCAAGATATAATGGAGAAGATGAAATGATAGAGGATATTGATGATGTGGGTACTAAATTTTATTCAATTTCACAGTTGAACAAGGAAAATAAGCCATTTCATGAAAAAAATTATGAAAGAGATTTATTGGATATTGGATATTATTTGAGCACGTTAACCAAGCATGCTAATTGGTTAGTTGAAAAATTTAAACAGATCAGGAGAAAAGCATACAGGTTCATATTACAAGGGGGATTTCTATGGAGGAGGCCAAAATCAAACATTGGTATGCCACAATGAGTAGAAGGTATCAAAGAAGATCAACAAGAATTATTCAAGGAATTTCATGATAGTTTATGGACAGGGCATAGAGGAATTTGGGCTACTTTTGCTAAGTTGAAGGAGCGATATTGGTGGAAGAATATGTATCGAGATGTAACTTCATTTGTAAAATCTTGTGTGGCTTGTCAAATGTATTCGAATATATGACATCGAGATGGGTTGCATCTAACATATCCTTTGGCTATTCATTTTAAACGGGTTGTGGATTTGGTTATTATGCCAATGGGACTATGGCAAATGAGGTATTTAGTTTTGGCTCGTGAGGATTTATTAAACCAAATGGAAGGCAGGGCTTTAAGGATAAAGTCTACAGAAGGAATTTGCAGGTTTTTATTTGAGGATGTTATTTGCCGCTACGGATGTGTGGAAAAGATCACTGCAGATCATGGAGAATTAAATGCACATGAAGCTCGTGAATTCTTTAAGAGATGTGGAGTTAAATTATCATTAACCACGGCTTATAATCCAGAAGGGAATGCAAAGAGTGAACGTGGACATCCACCAATTGTAAAAGCCTTGGTTAAAGCTTGCAATGGAAGAGTGAGAGAATGGCCTCGACTTCTACCTTATGCATTATGGATTGATCAAACAACACATAGTTCGGTGATAGGATATATGCCAGTGGAACTCTTGATAGGTCAAAAATCTATTATGCCAATTGAAGAACAAGTGCCAACTTGGAGTGTACTACGTTGGAAAGATGGATTAACAAGAGAAGAGTTACTGGCTATTAGAATTTGACAGCTTGAATAAAGATCAGAAGATGTAGAACTAGCATTAAAATGGTTGCAAAAGGCAAGGCTAAAGAACAAGGCTTGATTTGATAAACAACATTGATTGAGGCCTAAAGCAATAGAAGAAGGTGATTGGGTACTTGTTTATAACAACAATTTGGATAACCAGCACAATATCTTACGAAAATTTTCAAAATGTTGGTTTGGACTTTATGTAGTGGTAATAGTTCAAGACAATGCCACATATTTATTGAAGGAATTAGATGGTACAAGGTTAAAGATACCTATTGCTGGGAAGTGAATAAAAGTTTTCAAAAGACGAGATGGAGAAATAAACGTGGAAGATCATATTGAAGACATCAATGACTTTGAAGAAGACAATAATATTGAAATGGATGATGAAGAAGAACTTGGTGCAGAAAATGAAGAGATGGTATGATGCCAACTATGACATATGCTTCATTGGCGCATACCGGAGGATGCACAGGTTCAGAGGGGGTGGATGTCGTGTTGTAGCACATTTATATAGTGAAAGGTATAGATAAGAATAATTTATATTTAATATTTCATTATCTTAGTTCAATAGGAACTTAAGATACTTAAGAAAAGAGTTATGGAAGCCTCTTAGATTATTTTCTTGTTTTAATAGCTAATAGATAAAAGTTAAGTGTTAAAGTTTTCTTCTAGGCTATACAAACTCTATTACTGATTTTGAAAAGCCATAAGTTAATTAGAATAGGATAGAAAAGAAAAATAGTTATTATGGTTGATATTAGGATTAAGTTGAAAATAGGATTTAACTTAAAAATCCTTAAATTTAGTTGAATTGATACCCAAGGAAAGACCGGATATGAGACAGGGTCGAAATCGGACCTCTAGGGACAAAAACAACCGCCGAAGGCAAGAAAGGGGGACATTCCAAGATCGGCAATTAGGATTGTATAGCTAGCTGAAAAAGAGTTTCAAGGGCGTTTAGCTTGTGACCATAGGATTTTTGGAGACTTAGCAATTACTATTCAAAGTTAGGGTTTGTATTGGTGATTTGGGTTTTTATATAAGACAATGATGGCTTGCATTGTTGAGTGATTCGTAAAATCTGTGAAGCATCTATAGTTCAAAATTTGATATTGTCTAGATTATTGGATGTGCTACATGTATACAAAGTTTTGTATTAATCTAGCAATGCAATCAAGAGATATTTGAGTTTTGATACAAAGGGTTGTCGGAAGTTGGCAGTTTAGGGTTGGATAGGATTTCTATGATAACTAAAGATCCACTTATTGGATCAACGTAATTTTTGGTATACTGATAGAAGACTTGTAGGTTGACCTACACACCAAGTTCAAGCTGAAGTTAATAGTGAAAGAAGGAGAAATTGCCACTGGAATTTTTGTATCAATCTTCAAGTTGGCGGCCGAGCGTCATCAATGTGCTTTTTGGGCGTTTTCTTGTAATCTGTAAGTTGGATTGGACTAAGTTTTTTTGAGCATGTAAAAGGCTTATACGAGCATGTGTGTGAAAAATTTCACACTAAGTGGATGGTTCGATTAAAAATTATAGCTTGTTGAAGCTCACTGATTAGAGTTAGGACTTATAAATAAAAATAAAAATTGCTTAATTATAAAGGAAATAAGGTAATTGGGATATATGTAAGATTGATTTTACTAAAAGGAGTATTTCTAAACACTTTTGAATTGAAGCTCGAGTTATATTCCTTATATATGGATGAAACATATTAGGATTTTTTGAGTATTTGCAAACAGTACTTTACCTTCTACAGCCAAGTGCCCGGTGCATTTTCAACTGAGACAACACGTAATACGACAGCGGATCGAGAGGCTTTTGGAGATCAAAGGGTGGAATTAGAGATCAAACAAAAGGATCTTTTTTTAAGCATTAGTTAGAAGTGATTTAAGTTGGTAATGACTTTGTAATGGCTTTGCAAAATCAAGGTTGATTTTGGTGACTCTAATTTTGTAAAATATATTGGGATTTATATTTTTGAGGATTCTATGAGATTGGTTGTAGATCTACAAGTGGTATATTGTGGATTGGTGCATACAATAATACTTGTAGGATTTTGTGAATTTGAAATTGATCTAATAGTTCAATCAAAGATTATTGAAGTTTATATAGGTTGAGGTCTGAAACATTGGAAATTGAAGGTCAATTAGGTTTCCTAAGATTTCTAGCAATTTTTTAATTAGATTGGAGTAAAATTTACGTGTATGTGTAGAAGACTTAATTTCCTATATGCATGTGAAATTTAGAAGCAACTAAACAGTATAAAAAGAAGATATTGGCACAGGACAATTAGTATTAAGGTAGTAGAAGGAGGCCAGCGGCCACTTGATTGAAATTTTAGATTGAGTTTCTTGCTGGTAAGTTTAATCTTCTTCAAATTTTATATGCTTGCTGCTAACTTAGTTTTTAAGGAGTGTATAAATTTTTAAAGAAGATCAATGGTTTACTCAATAGTTATTGAAGTTCTAAAATTATCTTAAGAATTATTTAGGACTTGGTTAGGATTTGATTAGGGTTTAGGATTGGATTTAGTTAGGATTTATTTTAAGATTTGTTAGGATTTAATCAAGATTGATTAGGATTTAGTTAGAATTTATTTCAGGATTTGTTAGGATTTTAGAGTTTGTTAGGATTCGACCAGGGTTGACTAGGATATTAGGATTAGACCAAGATTTGACCAGGATTGACTAGGATTTTAAGATTTGTTAGGATTTGACCAGAATTGACTAATATTTAGGTAGTATTTGTTGTAAGATTTGTTAAGATTTTATCAGGATTGACTAGGATTTAATTAGGATTTATTTTAGGATTTGTTTGGATTTGACTAAGATTGATTTGGATTTAGTTAAGATTTGATTAAAATTTATTTAAAGATTGATTAGAGAGATTAAGACTAGTTATTATTGCATATTTTTTTTTATCTTCCACAGCCAGGTGCCCGGAGCATTCTCAAGCAAGACTTCAAAACATATGACATTGCCTTAATCCAAAATATTCTCTCATGATAAATGAGGAGGTAGATAAACTTTTAGACGTGGGCTTTATATATCCAATATTTGTATAGTGAATGGATTTCATCAATTGTGATAATACCAAAGAAGAATGAAAAAATCCAAATCTTTCAAGACTTTCATAAATTAAACGCGGCTACCACGAAAGATTATTTTTTTTTACCTTTTACAAATAGTATATTGGATGCAATAGCCGGGCATGAATGTTACTCCTATTTGGATGGATTTTTGATTACAACCAAATTAATACTATAGCAGAGGATGAGTTAAAAATTACTTTTACCACGGATTAGGACACAATTACATATAAGGTGATGCCATTTGGATTATATAATATCTTGGCCACATTTCAAATGATGATAATGTAAGCATTCCAAGATTATTTATGATTATCAATGGAAATATTTTTAGATGATTTTTGTATATTTAGTATGACAACTGACCATTTGGAATATTTTGGTAAATGTTTGGATCAATGTGATAAGTACAATGTTGGGTAGAGAGAATTTGCCTTGGAAAAACGTCGGATTCCAAGCTGCTACTAGAATTAGCAGGAAACATGAGAGGAAGCCCTACAAGTATCTTCTATACTTGCACAATATTTGTTCAAGCTTCCAAATTATACTTGTAATATACTTGTACAAGACTTATATAATTATAAAGTATAAATCTTTAAATAATACTTATATAAATACTTGTATAATACTTAATATAATACTTTTATAAATACTTTTATAAAATAGTATATAACCCTTTATATAATATTTGTACAATTAATTATATAAATGCTTGTATAAATACTTATATAAATATTATATATAATACTTATAGAATACTTATATAAATACTTGATATAAATATAAGTATATATATTTGTATAATAAGTATAAGCAAAGTGTATATAAACTCAAGTATACCTCAAAATACAACCGAATATGAGGAATACAAGTTACATAACAAGCTGAAATTAAATAAATCACTAAAAATCCATCCAAAGTTCAAATTAAGCGTGCTTATAGCCTATAGACAGCTAATAATCCATTGTAGTACATATCAAAATTTCACAAATAGATGTCTTACCATTTAAAAGTTATGGCTAAAAGAAATAGGCACTAAAATTTCCTAGCAAATACAAAGGCAGCAAAGCTCTTCTTCACTTCAGCCTTTGTTGTGATTACTTCCTTTCTCCAAATTAGGCATGCAATAGCTTTTTAAAAAGCTCACTCCATCATCTAACTTGTTCTAAAATTTCGCATGCATGCCTCTCAAAGTCTAGATTTTATAGCTAGTTGATTCTACTCTTTAAACCCTAGCAATAATTTGCCCTCTTGACACTTCACGGCTCATAAAACTTTCATAAAAGCTCTAAATGTATTGATTGTTATTTTTATGGAAATCTTATATAAGCTACTATAAGCATCTAAAATATCAAAAATATTGATGAGATTTTCAGACTTAGGTGGTTGAACAAAGTCTTTGCTCCTCTTCATCGGGTGGTAGTAGATCCTTTCTTACTCTCAAGCTCACAACTTTCGCTCTCCAATTCCAAATGCTACAAAAGATGTCTTGATAGAAAGCTAGCACAATTTTCCACACTTTCTACAAATTTTACTAGGAAAGACTCGAAATCAAACTTGGAGTGGTAGATCAAAGTTTCTGCCATCACTTTTTAATAACAGCAGACCTCATTCTACTAAAACAAGTATAACTTTTTGCTCACAACTCCAATATAAGCAAGTGAGTAGGTTCTAGAATCCTCACAACTGAAAAAATATACACTTTAATTTTCATTATAAATGCTTCTATATCTTCAGAGCTATCTCTCTCCAAAGTTCACTTCTCAAAATTGCCAAATCCTAGATCCAGCAAGAGGAGTATATCCCCCTTTCTTTCCATATCAATCTATGATACGCTGTCGTACTGCATTTATGTGCAGTGTATAAAAATATTAAAAATCTTGTATCTATTGTTAATATATGTGTGAGTGCTAGAGGTTATTTTAGAAGATATTATAAGGAGAGGATTTATTATAGCCACTTAATTAGTGAATTAAGATGGCTATTTGTTTTGTTCCTATCTTATTTATATCCTAGAATAGACTCTTTTGTAATTAGAAGAAAGGTAAAGGTTGTTTTACCTTTCTTGTTGACTTTTGAGGTAGAATGGACCTTATGAAGGGTAAGAAAGAAGAGCATGGGGTGAATAAGGCCCATCCAATAGGATTTGGCTGCCCATGTGGGCGTCTCATAGTCTAATATAGAAAGAAAGGGAGATATACTCCTCTTGTTAGACCGAGAGAAAAAGGCAGTTTTTGAGTAGTGAACTTTGGAGAGAGATAGCTCCGAGGAGATAGAAGTGTTTGTAGTGAAAATTGGTGGGTGTGTTCTTCAAGTTGTGAGGATTCTAGAACCTACTCACTTGCTTGTATTGGAGTTGTGAACAAAAGGTTATGCTTGTTTTAGTAGAGTGAGGTTTACTGCCACCCGACGAAGAGGGGCAGAAACTTCGAGCTGCCACTGAAAGTTTGATTTCAACTCTTTCTTAGTGAAATTTATAGAGTGTGGAAAATTGTGCTAGCTTTCTATCAAGACATCTCTTATAGCATTTGGAGTTGGAGAGCAAAAGTTGTGAGCTTGAGAGTGGGAAAGGGTTTGCTGCCACCCGACGAAGAGGGGCAGAGACTTTGTTCAACCACCCAAGTCGGACAGTCTCTTCAATCCTTTTGATATTTTAGGTGCTTATAGTAGCTTATGTAAGCTTTCTACAAAAACAAAAATCAATACATTTGGAGCTTTGATGAAAGTTTTATGAGCCGTGAAGTGTCAAAGAGGGAAAATTGTTGCTAGGGTTTGAAGAGTAGAATCGACTAGCTACAAAATCTGGAGTTTGAGAGGCATGCATGCGAAATTTTAGAACAAGTTAGGTGATGGAGTGAGCTTTCTAAAAAGCTATTGCATGTCCAATTTGGAGAAGGGAAGTGATCACAACAAAGGCTGAAGTGAAGAGGAGCTTTGCTGCCTTTGCATTTGCTTGGAAATTTTAGCGCCTACTTCTTTTAGCTATAACTTTTAAATGGTAAGTCATCTATTTGTGAAATTTTGATATGTTTTACAATGGATTATTGGCTTTCCATAGGCTATAAGCACGCTTGATTCGACCTTTGGATGAATTTTTCGTGATTTATTTAGTTTCAGCTTGTTGTATAACTTGTATTCTTCATATGCGGTTGTATTTTGAGGTATACTTGAATACATACATACTTTGCTTATACTTTTTATACAAGTATATATACTTGTATTTATACAAGTATTCTATAAGTATTCTACAAGTATTATACATAATATTTGTACAAGTATTTGTATAAGTATTATACCAAAGATTTATATAAGTATTTGTACAAATATTATACCAAGGATTTATACAAGTATTTATACAAGTATTTGTATAAGTATTATTCAATTATTTATACTTTATATTTGTACAAGACTTGTATAAGTATAATACAAGTATAACTTGAAAGCTTGAAGAAATATTGTGCAAGTATAGAACATACTTGCACGGCTTCCTCTCATGTTCCTTGCAAGTTCTAGTAGCAGCTAGGAACCCGACGTTTTCCCAAGGCAAATTCTCTCTACCCGACAATGCCCACATGGACAGCCAAATTCTATTGGATAGGCCCTATTCACCCCATGTTCTTCTTTCTTATCCCTCACAAGGTCCATGCTATCTCAAAAGTCAACAAGAAAGGTAAAACAACCTTTACCTTTCTTCTAATTACAAAAGAGTCTATTCTAGAATATAAATAAGGTAGGAACAAAATAAATAGCCATCTTAATTCACTAATTAAGTGGCTAAAATAAATCCTTTTCTTATAATATCTTCTAAAATAACCTCTAGCACTCACATATGTAATAACAATAAATACAAGATATACAATATTTTTACACAGTGCATGTAAATGTTGTGTGATAACGGGATATCTTTGAATTTTGAGAAGTGTCAATTTGGCATATCTTCGGAAAAGCTTTTGGGACATATTGTTTTTATGGCTAGTATTGCTATTGACGTAGATAAAGTTACTCATGTATTGGCCTTATCAAAGTCAGAAACAATGTCAGGTATTCATGATTTCATAGGCCATGTGAACTATTATTGATGATTTACTGACTCATTTACAAATATATATCAGCCTTTAATTAATCTTTTAAAGAAACCACCATCGGATGGATTCAATCACCGTCGGATGGACTGAGGAATGTATGGTTGCATTCAAGAAATTGAAGTAAAAATTGGTGTCTGCACCAGTACTTATTGCACAGTGTTGGACAAAGCTATTCCATATTTATATTGATGCATGCAATGTTGTTATTGAATATGTGCTAAGTCAGAAAGATGAAAAAGATTTGGATCATCCAATATATTATACTAGTCGACAATTTATTGCTGCGAAATGAAATTTTACTACGATTGAATAGGAAGCCTTGGGCATGATTTATTGTGTATAGAAATTTTGGCATTATTTTCTTGTTTATCTATTTGTGTTTCATGTCTATTATAATGCTCTTAAGTATATAATCAATAAATCTCAATTAAATGGACGCATTGCTCGATGGATGTTATTGCTTCAAAAATTTAATTTTACTATTAATATTTGATCAGAAAAGAAACATGCCAATGTTGACCATTTATCCCATTTGACCAATATATTGGAAAATGAATCTATCAATGATGTGCTTCTTGATACAAAATTATTTGTTGTAGATGTAATTTCATCAAAATATAGTGAATTGATTCAATATTTGGCATTCTAGATGTTTTAATTCAATTATAGCAACAAATTTAAGTGTCGTTTGATTTTAAAAAGTGCTCTATATACCATGATAGGTGATGCTTTGTATAAACAAAGGAATGATGGAATATTATATTGTTGTATATTTCAAAGTGAAGTATGTATTATATTGGATGGATGTCACCAAGATAATTGCAAAGGATGCTTTGTTGATGATAGTACTACTCGAAAAGCTTTAATGGCTAGATATTGGTGGCCAACAATGTTTTCAGCTACACACCAATATGTTCGACGCTGTCATCCTTGTCATCATATTGGTAGACCAATTGGTACTTCTGTCATGCCGTTAGTACCAATTTTGACCCAAGTACTATTTGACAAATGAGATATTGATTTTATAGGAATAATTGCACCTGCCTCACAAAATAGACAGAAAAGATATATTTTGGTAGCAATTGACTATGTCACAAAATGGATTGAGGCGGTGGTAACAAAAACCAATAATATCAATATTATACATATTTTTATATGAGAATATTATCACATGCTTTGGATGTCCCAAAGAATTGATTAGTGATTAAAAAATCCACATTATTAATGCTATGATTGCAGCCTTGATAGATAAATATGAGATCAAACATCAAAAAATAATCCCATATTATCCTTGGACCAATGGACAGACTAAAAAGACCAATGGTATTTTATGTAAAGTATTAACTAAGACTATGTTTGGAGCAAGAATGGATTGGAATACAAAATTGTTCACAACTTTGTAAATATATCGTACTATGTATAAAATGAATACTAATTCCACTCCATTTCAATTGGTCTATGAGCAAGAGGCAATATTATCAATTGAATTGGAAGTTTAGAGTTTAAGAATTGCATTGGATAAATGTCTTAGTGACAAAGAATGCCTTCAATATTGATTAGCACAATTGAAGAAATTAGATGAAGTTTAAATTACGGCTCTTTTGATTATAGAAGCTATACAATGTCATTGTAAGAGCTATTATGATAGTAAATTACGTTGTTGTGGTAGACAGAATCTGCCTCAAGGAAGCGCTTCTAGCTGCCATTAATTACTCAAGCAAGATCCAAGTATAATAAAAATCTCCAAATTTATATAAAAGAGATCTTCATACGGCTATTACATCCAATACATAAGCCTTGTTTCACAAAAACACTCAACTATATCAAAATACTCTAAACCCTCAATCACCCGTAGGAGGGGAATTTTTTCCGAACTTCAATAACCCATAGCTTTTAATCCAACTGTCCAAATCTATTACAAATTTACATGAAGTACTGATGTGTTCTTTAAAACTATTACTACAAATTTCAATTGTTAATTCATTACGGATCTTTAGATATCGCCAAAACCCTAGCAGTAGCGTCAAACCCTTGTTTACAAACACCCGTGTACTAAATTCTTTATATCTCATAATCTAAAAGTCCAAATGCTATGAAACTTTGATATATAGCATCTTAGCATAATAATACATCTTCTTTAAAAGTTTGAGGCAAAAATTCGTCCAAAAACTTAAGATATAGCAAATCCCATCACTATCAACAAAATGACCTACTTACTACCTTGGAATTCAATCTGCTGTCTTTGACTCCCAATAACTCCTTCTTTACAATTCCATATGTAGTAATTCTTCCACATCAAGTGTACAACTTGAAATCACCTCTCTAGCCGCACTTTGCAATCTCCAAAAGCTCTCATAAAACTCCTCCAATCTTCAAAAGAGTGACAGTAGGTACAATTTGTATATCCTAATTTCAAGCGCCTACTTCTCCCTCATAAAAACTCCAAATCCCTTGATTTTTATACCAAAATTGTAGCCCAAAAAAAACAAGCTTTCTAACCCTAGTCTCTATTTTTTTTGATGGTCTCCTTGAAGTCGCCGAAACCCTTGTTAAGGTCGCGGGCAGCCTCTTCAAAGTCCATTGGGCATGACCACCAGCCAATGGGGTGAAGGCCCCCATTCCTATTCTTCATCCATCCATTTTTTTACATTGGTGGTTTAAATTTTCATCCTTAGGCCCAATTTCAATTCTTAGAACATTATATTAAACATCTAGGCTCCATATAACTTAAACTTTGTAGCCAAAAAAAAAGAAAATAATCAAATATAGTATCTATCAACTCTATTTATATTAGTTTACTAACCATTCTAGATTACACTAGCACTTATTAACATATTAAGTAATTTAGTTGGTTTTTACATATTATAATCATTTACAACACAACAACGTTCCAAATCTTTTATGTCCAATGATCTAGTGCTTCTTTATGATAGCCAATTTCACAATTTTTTGGAGAAATTTTAAGTCCATTGGCATAGACCATATCGAGTAGTGGATGCCTTTTCTAATAGTTCAGTTTAATTAGAAGATTTGATGGATATTCAATTTATCACCCCAATCAATAGAAATTGGTTATAATTTTATTATACATAAATTCGGGATGGATTTCAAAAATGGAAAGAAAGATGGTGTACCTGTTCATGATAAGATTACCTATATTGTAGGTGCATAATGGTTAGAAAAGATTGCTGATAGTCAGTTTTGGATATTATTACCACCTAGTCAGGAAAATCAAATGTGAGATTATAATATATTACATTAAGGATTGTTGATTCAGATTTCAAATAAAAGATTAATAGGAAGATTAAGAGCAAAGTTTTTGAACATTGTTGTGTGGAGTGTTGTCATGTTGTAACACGTTTATATAGTGAAAAGTATGAATAAGGATAAATTCTATTTATTATTTAATTTTCTTGATTTATTAGAAACTTAAGGTACTTAAAAAAAGATTTATAGAAGCCTTTTAGATTAATTCTTGCTCTAATAGCTAAAAGATAAAAATTAATTATTAAATTTTTTTTCTAGGTTGTAGAAACTGATTTACAGCTTTTATTAAAGCCATAAGTTAATAAAAATAGGATAAGAGAAGTAAAAAGTTAATATGGTAGATACCAAGGTTGAATTGAGGATAGGATTAAGTTTAAAAATCCTTAAAATAAGTTAGATCAATACCGAGGGGGTGACCGGATATGAGACAGGGTTGAAATTAGATCTTCAACCATATAAACAACCACCGAAGGCACATGTTAGGGACATTTGAAGATTGGCAATTAGGATTGGATAGCCAGCTTAAAGCTTGTTCTAGTCAATTTTAGCATGCTACCATAGGATTTTGGAAGGGTTGGTAATTGCTATTCAAAATTAGTATTTATATTGGTATTTTAGGTTTTATAGAAGATAATGATGGCTTACATTCTTGACTAATTTGTGCAATCTATATAGCATCTATAGTTTAAAATTTGATATTGTCTGGATTGTTGACTGTGCTAAGTGTATAAAAAAATTTCTATTAATCTAGCAATGTAATTAGGAGATATTTGAGCTTTGATACAAAGAATTGTCGAAAGTTGGCAATATAGGATTAGATAGGATTTCTATGATAACTAAAGATCTATTAATTGGATCAATGTAAATTTTGGCATGGTCATAGAAGATTTATAGTTCAAGCTATATACCAAGTTTGAGCTGAAGTTAACAATGGAGGAAGAAGAAATCACCATTGCAATTTTTGCATCAATTTTCAAGTCGGCAGCCAAGTGTCATTAGTGCGGTTTTTGGGCATTTTCTTGCAATCTGTAAATTGGGTTGAGCTGAATTTTTTTGAGCATGTAGAAGGCTTATACCAACATTTGTGTGCAAAATTTTACACTAAGTGGACAATTAGATTAAAAAATTATAGCTTGTCAAAGCTCATTGATTAGGATTAGGGCTTACAAATAAAAATAAAAATTGCTTAATTATAAAAGAAACAAAGAAATTGGGATATATATATGGTTGATATTACTAAGAGGAGTGTTTTTAAACACTTTTGAATTGAAGTTTGAATTATATTCCTCATACATGGATGAAACCTATTAAGATTTCTTGATTATTTGTAAACACAACTTTACCTTTTATATCCAGGTGCCTGGTGCATTCCCGAATAAGACAACACGTAATACGACAACATACACATTGAAATGTAGAGTTTTTTGCAGTCAACAAAAATAGTGTTAGCATGAGTGAGAAGTAACAAGCAAATTATAATCCATAATAATGATGGAAAGGTCGAAGAGAGCTTTAGATAGAGAGGAGAGTGTCCGAAACGTGAAAAGTAAGAGTAGTTTGCAGTTGTTGTCCTTAGTAGTGATCACCAACATGGAGCCAATGAAGTTAGAAATATGTTGGTCTTCACGAAAGCAAAGGGATTTTAAAAATGCACAATTATATGTGTTTTTAAAAGAGGTAGATAATTTATTGCCAATTGATGTAGAATTGGTGACAGAATATATAATAAACTACAACCCAGAGAATGGTTTGAGTGTAGTAAAAGGAAGGATAATCGGGATCAATGAGAATACCTTGCACATAGTATTGCATCTATCAATTGGTGAGCTTGCAGTGGACGTCAAAGTGTCTATTGATTTTAGACTAAAGAATTATTTTAAAGGTGGTGTGTCGTCACTGGGGAAAAATCAAGGGTAGAAGGTGTCGGAGGTGTTGCCACTAGAATTAATGCAGTGGATGTGGTTTATTCAAAAATAACTAGACTTGAACTGACATATTATATACATAATCAAACATCTATTATTTGCGGCAATAGGAATGTTAGAAAGAATGGTGTTTAATTGGATATCATTTGTAGCAACCAAAATCCATGCAGTGTCATAGTGCATTTATATGCAGTGTGTAAAAATATTATATATCTTGTATTTATTGTTATTACATATGTGAGTGCTAGAGGTTATTTTAGAAGATATTATAAGAAAAGGATTTATTTTAGCCACTTAATTAGTGAATTAAGATGGCTATTTATTTTGTTCCTACCTTACTTATATTCTAGAATAGACTCTTTTACAATTAGAAGAAAGGTAAAGGTTGTTTTACCTTTCTTGTTGACTTTTGAGGTAGCATGGACCTTGTGAGGGATAAGAAAGAAGAATATGGGGTGAATAGGGCCTATCCAATAGAATTTGGCTGTCCATGTGGGCGTATCATAGATTGATATGGAAAGAAAGGGGGATATACTCCTCTTGATGGACCTAGGATTTTTTAATTTTGAGAAGTGAACTTTGGAGAGAGATAGCTCTGAAGATATAGAAGCATTCATAATGAAAATTAAAGAATATATTTTTTAAGTTGTGAGGATTCTAGAACCTACTCACTTGCTTATATTGGAGTTGTGAGCAAAAAGTTATACTTGTTTTAGTAGAATGAGGTCTGCTGTTATTAAAAAGTGATGGCAGAAACTTTGATCTACCACTCCAAGTTTGATTTCGTGTTTTTCTTAGTAAAATTTGTAGAAAGTGTGGAAAATTGTGTTAGCTTTCTATCAAGACATCTTTTGTAGCATTTGGAATTGGAAAGCGAAAGTTGTGAGCTTGAGAGTAAGAAAGGATCTACTACCTCCCGATGAAGAGGAGCAAAGACTTTGTTCAACCACCCAAGTCTGAAAATCTCATCAATATTTTTGATATTTTAGATGCTTATAGTAGCTTATATAAGATTTCCATAAAAATAACAATCAATACATTTAGAGCTTTTATGAAAGTTTTATGAGCCGTGAAGTGTCAAGAGGGCAAATTATTGCTAGGGTTTAAAGAGTAGAATCAACTAGCTATAAAATCTAGACTTTGAGAGGCATGCATGCGAAATTTTAGAACAAGTTAGATGATGGAGTGAGATTTTTAAAAAGCTATTGCATGCCTAATTTGGAGAAAGGAAGTAATCACAACAAAGGCTGAAGTGAAGAAGAGCTTTGCTGCCTTTGTATTTGCTAGGAAATTTTAGTGCCTATTTCTTTTAGCCATAACTTTTAAATGGTAAGATATCTATTTGTGAAATTTTGATATGTTTTACAATGGACTATTAGCTATCTATAGGCTATAAGCACGCTTAATTTGAACTTTGGATGGATTTTTAGTGATTTATTTAATTTCAGCTTATTATATAACTTGTATTCCTCATATGCGGTTGTATTTTGAGGTATACTTGAGTATATACATATTTTGCTTATATTTATTATACAAATATATATACTTTTATTTCTATCAAGTATTTATACAAATATTCTATAAGTATTATATATAACTTTAATATAAATATTTATATAAGTATTATATCAAGGATTATATATTATTTTATATATGTATTTGTACGAATATTATATCAAAGATTATACTCTATTTCTATACAAGGATAATACTCTATTTATATATAAGTATTATTTAAAGGTTTATATTTTATATTTTTACAAATTTTGTACAAGTATAATACAAGTATAATTTGAAAGCTTGAATAAATATAATGCAAGTATATAAGATACTTGCTCGACTTCCTCTCATGTTCCCTACTAGTTTTAGTTGCAGCTAGGAACTCGGTGTTTTTCCAAGTTGAATTCTCTCTATCCAACAGTGGAGATAGTAGACAAGTGGAAGACAAGAAAATTTACATCCCTGCTTTGCTCCAATTACGTACACTTGGTGATTGTGTATACGTTGAGTCAAACATTGCCAATAGTGGAAAGAAATATATCCTCTCTAGCGCCTCTTTGATGAGTTCGGAGTCTGACGACACCGACAGCTAGCCTAGAGGTAGTGATACATGAAGTCGGGGAATCAAATCGAGCAGTAGAGTGGGAGACTATCCCAATGATTATATTAAGGCGGGCTCCAATTTACTCAATAATCATGAGAGTGACGAAAGTTTCAATTTTGAATACATGAATGCTGGAAGGAAGGAACCTCACGAACGTAATATTGGATCAAATTCCTCAATTGTAACTTACAGTAAATAAGTTAGAAGGAAACTTAAGGCAACAATTAAAAGTGAGCAGGAAGGAGAAAATAGAAAAAAGCCACCAAATTATGGAATAAGGTTGTTTCATCAATGAAAAGATAGAATCCAAGTTGCTATTGGAGCGGAAATTAGCAGAGGAACAAGAAGCTTGGAGGAAAGACAAAGAATGCACTCAACAAATCCTAAACGACTAAAAGCAAGAATTAATAGAGAATTAATAAAGAGGCAATGAAGTATCAGTTGCAAGCAGAACATGAAAAGACACTGAAATTAGAATAGGAATAGGTGATAATGGATGACCAATATAGAATTGAAACAAATAAGCTATGCCCAAAAATTGATGCCTTGAAGGTGGAAGTGGCAAAATTAGAAGGCGATTTAGCCAATATCAATCAGCCACAAGTATCTGTCCCACCAGTTTTGAATATTGGTGAACTGGAAGAGAGGATGAAAGAAGAGGAGACCTAATTAGAAGAAAAAAATGCCGGAATTTTGCAATTGGAGGCTCAAGTTTGAAAATTGAGAACAAACAATGAGGATTTATCAGCCCAAATGAAGATTAACTATGTGGATTTATTGGAGGAAGAAAGAGAGTTAGCGTTAGAACTAGATATACAAGAACTTCTTGCAAATAATCTTAGAGTGTCTCAATCCCAAGAGCCCGCTATTGTATATTGTGAAGTCTTGCTTGAGAATGCACCAGGCACCTGGCTGTGGAAGATAAAAAGAAAATATGAAATAATAATTAATCTTAATCTCTCTAATCAATCTCTAAATAGTCTTTAATCAAATCTTAACTAAATCCTAGTCAACCTTCATCAAATCCTAACAAATCTTAAATTTTTTTTTAAATAAATCCTAAACAACCTGAGTCAAATCTTAACAAACTCTAAAATTAATCCTAACTAAATCCTAATCAATCCTTGTCATATCTTAAAAAATCCTATTCAAATCCTAACAAATCTTAAAATAAATCCTAAGTAAATCATAATCAATCCTAGTCAAATCCTAACAAATTCCAATACAAATCTTAAATAAATCCTAGTCAACCTTAATCAAATCCTAGCAAATCTTAAAACAAACCCTAATTAAATCCTAGTCAATCTTGGTCAAATCCTTACAAATCATAAAACAAATCCTTGTCAACCCTGGTCAAATCCTAACAAATCTTAAAACAATTCTAATCAACCTTGGTCAAACCTTAACAAATCCTAAAATAATCCTAATCAACCTTGGTCAAACCTTAATAAATCCTAAAACAATCCTAATCAACCTTGGTCAAACCTTAACAAATCCTAAAACAAATCCTATCTAAATCCTAATTAATCTTGATCAAACTCTAGCAAATCCTATTCAAATCCTAAATAAATCCTAAATCCTAAATCCTAATTGAATCTTATTCAAACCCTAAATCTTAAATCCTAAATCAAATCCTAATCAAATCTTAAATCAAACTCTAACCAATTCAAATCAACCCTAGAAAAAATTAGAACCTCAATATCTATCAATTAGACTATTGATCTCTTTTAAAACTTTGTAAATCTTTCAATCTCTTAATCAACAATTAGCACAACAAATTTGAAGGAAATCAAACTTATCAAATGGAAGAAAAATCCTAAAAACTCCTTGGGTGTTGGCCAGCCTCCTTTTCCAACCTTGATGTTGATCTTCTAGTTCTAATTCTTCCTTCTTCACCATTCAATCAATCTCAAATCTATCATTTTTGTAGGAAAACAAGTCTACTATCCACACACATAAGTTTCTCTCCAATCAAATTAGCAAATTGCTTTAGATCTCAAAAATCCCAACTGACCTTCAAAGCTTAATTCTTGAGACCTTGATCTACTTAAACCTTAATTAAATACAATTAAACTATTAGATTTAGCTCAAATTTACAACACTCTACAAACACTACTATATGCACCAACTCACAAAATATCATCCATAGATCTTTAAACAATCTCATAGAATGCTCAAAAATATAAATTCCAATATATTTCACAAAATCAGAGTCACCAAAATCAACCCTAATTTTGCAAAGCCATTACAAAGTTATTACCAACTCAAATCACTTCCAACTAATTCTCAAAGAAAGATCCTCTAGTTTGCTTTCTAATCCCACCTTTTGATCTCTAGAAAATCCCTTGACCTGCCGTAGGCATGCAGTTTTGTGCCTCGGGATTAGATTCTAACCCCCGCTCATAACTAGCCCTCTTTAGGTATCTATTTTGAGATTTTTGTCATAAATTTTTCTGAAACCTAATCTTAATTTTCTCTTATATATGCCTATATCAATTTACTTTCCAATCTACTTTGTTTTGTCTTATTTATGGCCCTATATAATAAATAGAAGCTCATTTGTAAAAAGGGCAATATTAACACCCATAAGTTTTACTCTTTTTTTACTATTATCTATTTTTCTAAGATAATTTGCTACAATATTTTGAACTAAGATCTTCTATAATATACTATTTCTACATTCTTTCACCTAATAGTCACATTATATCAAGACACCGCTGTCATGGTAGAGAGAATCTGCCTCAAGAAAGCACGAGGCCTCTAGCTGCAATTAAATACTCAACCAAGATCAAAAATAATAAAATCCTCAAATTTTTAAAAAAGTTTTTATTTTAGGGCTATTACATCCAATACGTAAGTCTTATTTCACAAAAACACTCAAAATATAATAAAATACTCTAAATCCTCATTGATCTGTAGGAAGGGAATTTTTTCCAAATTTCATCAACCTATAACTCTTAATTGCCTTGGAATTCAATCTATTGTCTTTGACTTTCAATATCTCCATCTTTAAAACTCCAAATGTAATAATTCTTCCTCATCAGATATAGATCTTGGAACCCCCTCTCCAACTGCACCTCTCGATCTCCAAAAACTTCCGTACAACTCCTCCAATCCTCAAAAGTGTGACAATAGGTACAATTTGCACACCTTAACTTTAAGCGCCTACTTCTCTTCCATAAAAATTTCAAATCTCTCAATTTTTACATCAAAATTATAGCCCAAAAAATAAGCTTTCTAAATCTAATTTCTGATTTTTAAATGGCATCTTTGAAGTTGCCAAAATCCTTATTCTTATTGGAGGTAGCCTCCTCAAAGCCTATTGGGCATGACCATTGATCAATAGAAATGAAGAACTTCATCCCTTATTTTCATTCATCCTCACTTTATCTTCATCCTTACAAATAGGCTTCTTAGTAGTTTAATTCTTCTTCTTTGGACCTCAATTGCCTCTCAAGGCTTTATACTAAATATTTAGGTTCTATATAATTTAAAAGCCATAACCAAACTAAGTAAAAATCTAAAATAAATTTTCTTATACCAACCTCTTTTAATTTATTTTACTAATCATTCTAAAACATATCTAAATCTATAAACATATTATGTATTTTGAGTGGATTTTATATATTGTAAGCAATTACAGTACGACATCATTTTATAACTAAAGATATTTTTTTATACCAATTTTGTATTTGCGAGGGTGTTGTACAATTAGCAGTGGAATTAAGTAGAATAGATAGATAATTTTGGATGGTAGAATAAGTATTAAAAACTGATAATTTTAATAATTAATTCAATTATTGGCCAGTATAGATGGTAATATAAGAAAGTTAATTAGAAAAGCGATTAAGATAGGAGAGATGATGGTTGGTACCTCGGTTTTTAGTATAAAGAGAATAGAGAAGAAGAAATTGGGACCCAACTATGAGAGTCGAGATCCGAGGTAAGCTTGGTGCTATCTCTTTCTTTTGTTTTCTTTTGTGTTAGAGTATAATAGAGAATCCGGATTATATTCCAATTGATTGTATTATGTCAATTAAGAAGTACAATAATAAAATTAGAAAATTCAATATATATGGACAATTAGAAAATTCAATATATATGGATAAATAAAAAAATTATAATTATTTGATGATTGAATTTGATGTAACAAATTGGCAATCAAAGATGAAATATATTGATATAGTTTGATTGTGAGTGAAAATATTGTGCCCTATTGACTGTGAGAATTGAACAGTGAAAGATAATATTGGAAAGACGATTCATTTTGAAAGAGGTTCTTGGAAAAAAGTTATTTCTAGTGATTGGAATATGAAGCAATTATATACAATCTGTTGGGACAATGCAACATTACAGGTTGTTATTATGAGATTAGAAGAAGACAGTAGATTACAATACAAGAATTATGGAAGATAGTATTACAAAGTGTCTTCTTCGTTGCAGAATAGTAGAACAGATGAAGAAGACGGCGTTGTTTTAGAGCGTTTGCATGTTCATTGGACTTTGATATTTGGAAGTGATTAATTATGTGATCTTAATAATATGTCTTAGGCATTTAGTCTTTTTCCATATTTGAATCCCTCTTTGCAAGTTTATTCTAGGAAATATTGGTAGAATAAGTAAAACGACAAATCGCAAAAAGAAATAATGTTATATTCCAAATGTCCATATCTTGTACAAAATGTTGTCTTGCATTTATCTCCTTCTTTGATCCTAATTAGATTTTATGTGCGTCTTAAATCAATTTTTGTAAAAATATTTGTCTATCCTAATTATTCTAATAATCTTGAGATTAACAATATTATATTATAACACGTTTATGTAATGAAAATATAAACAAAAATTATTTTTTACTTAATATTCAATTATCTTGATTCAATAGAAATTCAAGATACTTAAGAAAGATTTTATAAAAGCCCCTTAGATTTTTTTTCTTTTAATAGCTAATAGATAAAAGTTGATTATTTATTTTTCTTTTTAGGTTGTAGAAATTCTTTTATTATTTTTAAAAAGCTATAAGTTAATAAAAATAGAATAGAAGAAGTAAATAATTAATATAGTTGATACTAAAATTAAATTGATGGTAGGATTAGGTTTAAAAATCCTTAGAAAAGATTGAATTGATATCCAAGGATCAGTCATTTATGGGACAGGGTTTAAATCAGACCTCTAGCCACAAAAATGGCCACTAAGAATAAGATATTGGATCATTTGGAGATTATCAATTGGAATTTAAGAGCTAGCTTTAAGCTTGTTGTATAAGCATAAGATTTATTTCTGCAAGATTTAAAAGGACTTTGCAATTGTTATTTAAAGTCAAGATTTATATTGGTAATTTGGAATTTATACAATAAAATTAAGGCTAACACTCTCAGCTATTTTGTGCAATTTATGTAACATCTAAAGTTGAAGTGTGGATGATTGAATGTACTAAGATTATATTAAAATTTGTAATAATCTAATGGTATAATTGAAAGGTATTTGATCTATAGTACAAGGAGGTACTAGAAATTGGCAATTTAGGATTATTTAGGACTTTTGCAATATCTAAAGATCTATTAGTTGAAATAAAATGAAATTTTGCATAATATTAGATGACTTAGAAGTCAAGCTATGTATCAATTTTGAATTGAAGTTAATAGTTGCTGAAGGAGAAATTGCTACTAGAACATCTACATCAACTTTCAAATTGACAACCAAGTAACATCAATGCGGTTTTTGGATGATTTTTTATAATCTGTAAGTTAAATTAGGCTAAAATTTTTTAAACATATAGAAGACTTATAGTAGCATTTGTGTACAAAATTTCACATAATGTAGATTATCAAATTAAGAATTATAGTTTGTTAAAGTTTTCTAATTAGAATTAGGATAAGCAAAGAAAAATCTAAGTTGCCTAATTATGAAAGTAACAAGACAATTGGATTTTGTGTATGGTTGAAGTTAATAAAAGAATATTTTTGAGCATTTTATATTGGCTTTAAGTACTTTTGAATTGAAATTCAATCATATTCTTCTTACATAGATGAAATATAGTAAGGTTTCTAGCATATTTATAAGCCTTAACTTCACCCTCCATAACTAGATGTCTGGTGCATTTTCAAATAAGACAATACATAATACAACAACAATATTGGATAGCGGTTTTTTATAGTTACCTTATTCAAACCTCAATAGTCAATGTACATATATAAAAAATTATCTTTTTTTTTCATAAACAAGATAAGCGCTTTTGCAAGAAAATTTTATTATCTAATGAAATTCTTGGCTAGATTTTTTATTAATATATTCTTATAATATTATAAGCTTTATTTGTGAGAAATTATGAATTGGACCAAATAGAGATTAAATTCTATCTTGTAGTTTGATAGCACAATCATAAGAATGGTATTTTGGTAATATGTCTATTTTTTTCTTTTTAAATATGTCTTCAAGGTCACAATATTGACTAGGAATATCTTGCTTCATTGCTCTCTTGGATCTTTCATTGGGATAGAATACAATGCAAATATAGCCCCTTTCTTTGCTACTTGCATAAATATTTTAACTCCAAAAAATAAAGTAATACTTCATTTCTTCTTTTGGTATTTGGATCTTGAAAAAAAAATTTATAAATTCTAATCAATATCAAAATTATGTAATTCAAACCAAAGAAGTTCAATGACAATAGGATTTGTTGGACATAAAATGATATAAAAGATAATGAGTAATACTTGATTTTCTAGTTTTACTTCCAATGATTAGATTTCTTCAATAACATCTCCTGATGTAAGGTTTCATCTATCTATGACTTCAACAGGTGTAGGATGGATCTTCTTTGTAAGTACTAAATTGTACTTGGTTATAAAATCTTTATCCATAAAACATGCTAAGACTCTAGTATCTAAAAGGACTTTAGTAGAAATCTCTTGTTTTAAGGTTCTTATATATAAGAAATATATAACAAGATATTGGATTCAAAAGTAAGAAGAGATCTTTTTTTGATACTTTAGATTTGAAGGTGTCCAACCGCAAGGTCTCTACTGTGGCTAGACATCTTTGTTTTTTGACCTCTTCAATTAAGATGTTGTACCTCATGCCTTAAATTATTTAGACTTATTTGGATAATTTGTTGCCTTGTAATTAAATCTTCTATAATATAGACATAGATTCTTTTGCCAATTTCTAATATTTTTTATTAGTATTAATGGCTTGAATTGAATAGCATCAATCTATATGGATTCAAGATATGTTCATGGCTTCTCTATTATTTTTAAAGATGTAGCAAATATACCTTAATAGGTATTGATGAAAATTGATCACTTTTCTTGTCATAACTTAAATACGCAATTGTCACAAGTAATAGCTTGAGATATGAGTTCTTCTAAATTTTCAATTCTTTGTATTGTAATCAATAAATTTCTTCATATTATCTTTTAAACCATAATAGAATTGAATCATAAAAGCCTTATCATTCCAATCAAGATTATAAGTAAGTTGTTGAAATTTTGTGGTATAAATTATAGCTGAACATTGTCTTTGTTATAGATTTTGAATCTTCTTTTTTGCCATCCTCTCCCAATTACTATCTCCAAAATGCAATAGTCAATCTTTTCATAAAAGCCTCCAAATTGTATAGGATTAAAAAATTCTTTTCCAACAGTGGAGCAAACTATGATTGAATACTTCTTGATATAAGGGTGCCTACAAAAGCAACTTGAGTAAACCCATCTGGATAACAAGAAAGATATAATTATAAATAAAGCTGTATTTGTTGTACAAACCTTCCAAAGTTGAATCTTATTCCATCAAATTTATCAAGCATACTAATCTGTGGCTCCTTCATGACAATTCGTAGAGCATCTAGAAAGATTATGTGTATAGCTTGACTATCACCTACTTCCCTCAATCAAATAATCTCTTATTGCAAACTGTGAATCTTTCACTTAGTTTCTTTGGATACTTAGTCTATTTATAAAAAAAAAAATTGGATTATAAAAGAATATCATTTCTTCTTGTATATCATCTAAAAGAGTTCAAAGATTTAGAAGAATTACCACTCTATTTTTTATTATTGAAGATACACCTCCCATGACTTGTTCTACTTTTATATTGACAAAAAAAATCAAAAAGCCATTAATTTAATATTTTTTATATTAAAAATGAATATTATTAAATAATATTAATTTAGAAGAGGATAATTTTTAACTTCTAAAATATAGTGATATATCCTAGAAAAAGGATAATCCACTCTTTTCAAAGAAAGATCAAACAACAATAAGTAAGCATATCAGTTTAGAAGGGGATAATCCACACTTCTTTGGAACGTTGTCGTATAATAATACGACTACTAGGTGAAAGAGGGAAGGAGTGATTATATTATAGAAGAGCTCAAATGAAAATATTAGAGAAAATTATCTTAGAAAAATAGATAATAGACAATGAGGTAGTAAAAAATTAAAAGGTGCTAATGCTGCCTTTTATAAAAATGAATTCTACTTACTTTGTATAGCCATAAATATGGTAAAGCAAGGTAGATTAGAAAGATAATTGGTATAGGCATGTTAAGTAAGGAATTAAGAGTAGGTTTTAGAGAAATTTACCTCAAAATTACAAGAGTTGATACCCGGAGAGGGCCGGTTAAGAACCTGGGTCGAAACCAGACCCCAGGGCACAAAACCGCGTGCCTACGGCGGATCCGGGGTCTTTTTGAAAATCGGAGAATAAGTTAGAAGATAAACTTGAGGAAGTCTGTATGTGTTTTGGTTTTGAATGATTTGGATAAAAGTTGAGTTTGGAAGAGATTTGCAAAGTTAGAGTTGTTTTGGGAGACTTTAGAGTTTATGAAGTATATTGGGGTTTATATTTTTGAGGATTTTGTGAGATTGGTTATTGATTGTCAAGTGAAATTTTGTGGGTTTGTGCATACAGTTGTGCTTGTGAGGTTCTATGAATTTGAAATTGATCTAACGGTTTGAATAAAGGTTATTGAAGTTTATGTGGGTCGGGGTCTCTAGAATTGGGTTTTAAAGGTCAGTTAGGGTTTCGCAGATTTTGAGCAATCTATCAGTTGGAATGGGGTGAAATTTATGTGTGTGTGTAGAAGACTTAATTTCCTACATTCATGTGAAATTTAGAAGCAATTGAACGGTGCAAATAGGAGGTTTAGGCACTGGAATATTAGTGTGAAGATTGGAGAAGGAGGCCGGCTGATACCCGAGCAAATTTGTAAGTTTTTCTTCTTCTTGGTAAGTTGAATCTTCTTCAAACTTAGTGTGTGTGTTGTTAACTTAATTGTTAAGGTGTATGAAAAATTTCAATCAAGATCAACGGTTTTTTTGGTAGTTATTGTGGTTCTAAAACTGCCTTAGAAATTGCTTAGGGCTTGGCTAGGATTTAGGGTTTAAGATTTTACTAGGATTTGATTAGGATTTGGATTTAGAGTTTAATTAGGGTTTTATTAGGATTAGGGTTTGATTAGGATTTGGATTTAGGATTTAGTTAGGGTTTCATTAGGATTAGGATTTGATCAGGGTTTGACTTAGGATTTGATTAGGGTTTGATTAAGGTTTGACCAAGGTTTGAGTTAGGATTTCATTAGGATTAGGGTTTGATCAGGGTTTGACTTAGGGTTTGATTAGGGTTTGACTAAGGTTTGATTAGGGTTTGAATTAGGGTTTCATTAGGGTTAGGGTTTGATCAGGGTTTGACTTAGGGTTTGATTAGGGTTTGACTAGGGTTTGACTAAGGTTTGACCAGGGTTTGACTTAGGATTTGACTAGGATTTGATCAAGGTTTGACTTAGGATTTGACTAGGGTTTGAATAAGATATGATTTAGGATTTTAAGATTTTATTTTTAGTATTTTCTAAATTTAGCATTTTATATATTATTTTCTATTATGATTATTGTATGACTCATTTATTCTTCTTTTATAATTTCTTTAAGATTGAATCAAGCTGGAAAATATTATTAAGGTTTAATAGAAGTTATTTAAGATTCTATTAGAATTGTTAGGATTTTGTTGTGGCGTATTTCCTTTTTATCTTCCACAACCAGGTGCCCGGAGCATTCTCAAGCAAGACTTCACGTATTACGACAACGTCATAGTATCTTCAAAAAGAGGGATAATCCACTCTATTAAGAAATCAAAGCTCTAATATGATTACTCAGATAGTCTTGCCAAATTGTCAGGGATGTAAGATAATGGATTAGCAAAGAGACAAAGAAAAGACTACAAAACTATAATGATTTCAAGAACAAAGAATTGAAAGGACAAGAATAAAGAACTGGATGATTAAGAACAAGAAACTAGATTGATATGATGAAACAAGACATCATTTTGAATTGCTCAAAGACTTATATTGGTAAGACTTAGAGATACCTTCGTCTTCCCTCTTATTTATAGTACAAAGCATATATCCTATTGAACCTTTTAAAAATATCTTAGAAAATTTTAGAAGATTGGAAAAGATTTTAGAAGAATAAGATAAGTTTGAGAAAAGTAAAAAAGATTCTAGATAATTTTAAAAAGCTATAGAAGATTCTAGAATGTGGAAACTTGAAGTATATCCATGATAGTTCATCTATTAGTATTTCCAAAGATATCAACAACAAACTGATAGAAGTCATAGAAGAAGAAATAATAATAGTTCAAGATAAGATGGAAGATATTTTAAACAATATGGTGGTAGGATCCTACTACCACATTGTTTAAAATATAGATCCTATAACTCAGTACTTGTAAACACATCATTTAAATAGACATAACAAGATTGGTTCTTTAAATATTTATTTGAAAATAATTCAAAAAATTTGCATTATTGTTTTAGGCACCTCCATTTAAAGCATGTAGTGGTTCTTTACAACATCTTAAATGAAATTAATAAGAAATATAAAAATGTGGTTTTTTTTACTTTATTTTTTAAATCTTTGCATAAAGGCCTCCAAATTGTATAGGATCGGAAAATTCTTTTCCAACAGTGGTGCAAACCAAGATCGAGCACTTCTTGATAAAAAGGTGCCTATAAAAGAGACTTGAGTGAATCCATCTAGGTAGTGAGAAGGATATAGTCATAAATAAAGTCGTACTTGTTGTACAAATCTTCAAAAGTTGGATCTTGTTCCATCAAATTAATCACGCATATTAGCTTATGGCTCTTTAATGACAATCTTTGAAACTTCTAGAGGATTTATGTGCATAGCTTGTCTACCACTTGCTTCCTTCAATCAAATAATCTCTTGTTGTAAATTATGAATCTCTCGCTTAGCTTCTTCGGATACTTGCTCCATTTGTAAAGGAATTTTATTCCTTCTTATACGGTATATAATAGAGCTTGAAGATCTGCAAGAATTGCCACTTTATTCTCTGTTTGTAAGGATGCACCTTTATTAACCTCATCTATTTTCATATTGAATAAAAAAAAAATCAATAAGCCGTTAGTATAGTATTTTTTATACTAAAAGGAATACTTCTAGACGATTAATTTAGAGGCTAATCCGCAACCTCCAAAATACAATGATATATCTTTGGAAAGGAGTAATCCACTCTTTTTGAAAAAAAATCAACTACAACAAGTAAGTATATCTATCTATAGGGGGGTAGTCCATGCTCCTCTAGGATACAATAATATCTTGAAGAAGAGTAATCCACTCCCTATCAAGAGATCAAAATTTTGATATGATTATATAAGCAATCTTGCCAAATTATCAAGAATGCAAGATAGCAAGTTAATAAAGAAACAAGGAGAAGATTACAAAACAATTTTATGAATAAAAAATTGAATGGATAAGAATAATAAACTAGATCAAGAATAAGGTATTAGATTGATATCAAGAACAAGGCAACACTTTGAATTGCTCCAAGAATTGTATTGGCAACATTGAGGTGCTCGTCGATCTTGCCTCTTATTTATACAACAAGGACTATGTCCTATTGGACCTTCTAAGAGTACCTTAGAAGATTCTAGAAGCTTGAGGAAGATTTTTGAAGACTCTAAAAAGTCTATGGGAGGTTTTGGAAGATTGAAGAAGATTCTAGAGAGTTTTCAAAGACTATGGACAATTTTTAGAAGACTAAAGAAGGTTCTAGAAGATTGTAGAAGATTCTAGAAAGCTATAGAAAGTTCTAAAAGACTACGGAAAGTTTTAGAAAGTGAAAACTTAAAATATGTCCATAACAATATCTTTGAAAATCCTAATGGATTAACTTTCTTCTATATTAAAGCAATGCATAGCTAAGACATCCTACAACTCATCACTTGCAAAAACATCATTTAAATAGACCTAACAAGATTGGTTCTTTAAATATTTAATTGAAAAAAATTCATAAAATTTTCATTATTGATTTAGGCACCTCCATTTAAAGCATGTAGTGGTTCTTTACAACATCTTAAATGACATTAATAAGAAATATAAAAATATGATTTTTTTTATTTTATTTTTTATCATTGATTGACATTGTGGGAGGGCATACATTTTATAAATTTAAACAAGTATAAGAAGGCCATGGGAGAATAAATAAACAAATAATAATAATAATAATAATAATAAATATTTATTTCTTGAAAATAAAATATTAGAATTGTAACATTTATTGCAAGATTGTATTTGTGTTGGATACAAGTAGGTATTCCAAACCACATGGGATGCATTAGATACTATTGCATTGTTGAACCTAGAGTGAAGTGAGATTAATGGTTGGAAAATCCCTATAGATTTGGTAGTGTTGCACATTCATGTATAAGTTGTTGGTATAGATAGTGTTGTAATGACCTCTTCAAACTCACAATAGGTTTGAATTGTTGTCCATCTTTTTTGCAAAGAGTGCCCACAATACCAAAAATGTAAAGATGATGTTGCACTTAAATCCAAAAAACATAAATAGCATTGTAGTATATATATAGCCATGAGTGATTTTATTTAGGAGTAAGATAATACATTTGAATTGGCAAAATTTTGGCACAAGAGCCTTGTGTAGAGTAACATTTTGGTTGGATAAATGTAAAATTTTTGATAGATTCTTCAAAGATCTCGGCTTTCTCTTTGTTTCGATTTTGGGAAAAGGCCGTTTATTCAAGCCAAAATGTGTTGTAACGCATCTTGCAGTTTTGGCAACACATGTATGGGCTTCAGCGGATGCAGATTCCATGATGTTTATGAGCATGGTCAAGCTGTGATTCCAGAACTCATGATTACGTGAGAAGAGAGAAGTGAGGGCGAGGTGGGCGGAGAGGGGCGGTGCGGACATGATCGACTGTAGAGCTGTGGGGGATTCGAGGGCACTCAGGGGCGAAAGGCGTGGGGGAGGGGGGGAAGGTGGCAGGAGGGTGGCAGAGGGTGCAAAGACATGACGGTGGCAGGATTCTGCAAAGGTTTGGAGCCCCCCGGGGGCTGGGTGCGCCGCGTGGCGCAGGGTTGCTGAGAGTGGAGGGCGGCAATGCAGTGCAAGTGCAGGTGCAGAGCAGGGCAGGGGGGCGTAGAGTGGGGGTGGGTGTGTTTGGTGGAGTGCGGGTAGGAGGAGGTGTACGAGTGTGGGTTTGCGTGCGGCTGTGTCAACATCGGGGCGGTGGCGCAGTTGGCTAGCGCGTAGGTCTCATAGCTACGAGAAATCCTGAGGTCGAGAGTTCGAGCCTCTCTCGCCCCACGGGCCGTCTTGGGGGTGTAGCTCAAATGGAAGAGCGCTCGCTTTGCATGCGAGAGGTACCGGGATCGATACCCGGCGTCTCCACACACTCTTTTCCCCTCCTTTTGCTTCTCCCACAACACCTCCCTTGTCACCCCCTCTCTCGCCGTCACGCTCCCTGTGCCTGCCACACCCAAACCGAGCTCATCCTCCGCGACTCGCGGTGGCCGGAGGGGGCTGCGGACAAACATCCACTCCGCTCGCCAAGTCATGTGTGAACATCGCACCATCGCTCCGCACGTCTTTGGGCGGATCCCTGCCGAATTTCAGCTCCATGATCACACCCTCCTCGACTTTAGAACGCCCTTCGGGCCGCCCCGCACCGCGGGCCAAGCCCACCAAATGCTCACCCTCACGCATGGCCCCAACGGTGACGGTTGGCTCGCCATGAGAGATCCTGAACACACACTCTCCGCAGCGGGCGCGTGCTGGGCCTTGCCTTCGTTGTTTCTGCTTTCGGGATACGAGATCCTGGACTACGATTCCACTCCTGATTCAACACACGCCCTCGGTCACCGAGGGTCAGGGGATGGGGGGTCAGACAGGGGGGGGGTTGCCCTTTGTAACAAGGTATTTGGGGCGGGCACCTCTCGCGCAGACGCGCGACTCCTCCTCTCATCATTTTGTAAAACCAGAAGGATCTGCTCGCTCCCGCGCCCCTCCCGCTTATTCTAGCCTCGCCGCGCCTCGGACCGACCAAAACCATATGGGTTTCTTCCAAGCTGCGTTCCCTCTCTCGCCCGCCGTGCCGCTGCTCATGAGTCGTCCAGGTCCCGCAGCAACCGGATGCCACCGAACGTTTAATTCACAGGCGCCACTTTCCAACCCATCAACACTTTCGATGTGTTCAGAATCACTCAGGGAGCAGCCGCCCAGGATATTGACTGCTGTCGCATGATTTTTACAAGGTCCGCTGCGTTTCTGTCGCACGCTTTGTATTCAAGTTCACTTCGAGCTTACATTTTTGTCGAAGAGTTACTTAAATTTGAGTACTTACGAAAGAGGCTTATTAGTGTTGGAAGGCGTTATCCTTGTTTTGACTGTTGCGTCAGCTGTTTGAGTGTGTGGTACATCTTTGGTGTTGTTTCTTTGTGATGGAGGTCTAGTGAAATTATGCAATGTAGCATCCAGGATAAAAGAAAATTATTTGCTTTACCTGGATGCTTGCTTCAGTTGAGTTCAAGGAGTAAATACACATTTTGTCTACTGTTATTGGGTATAGTCATGTATAGGTGATGGTATTCATCAATGAGTGAGTTGTGGTGGATGACTTGCTTCTACGCTCCTTTTTAATGATATTGTTAGATCATCATAGTATGATGCAATATATATATTTTTTTTAATTTATTTCAAAAATAATCCACCTAAAATACATCATAGTACACTAAAGTTCTTTCACACATTGAAATTAAAAACTTTTGTTTGTATTTCTTGCTATATGTTCATTTGTATGTACATACTATTATATATTTTAAATCTTTCATTAATCAAATACTACAGTAATATTTTTTCAAAAGATAATTGTAGAGTCCTTATTGGCGCCAACAGTCATGAGAAAAACATGACATTAAGAATGAAAACATGCAAGAAGCAAATCTTTATGTGCACAGTTTCAGAGACTGTGTTCATTTTGTATCATGGAGAAGAAGAAGCTGTTGGTTGTAAGCTGCTCTGCGAGATATGCAGAATGATCTCATTCTTGCTCTTCTGGTGGCAAAATATGCAGCATCAAAACCCAACTGAGAGCCCCGTTTGAGTTTTTAGGGTCATTCTATTCCCTTATTCACATCCTCCTTGTGGTTTCCGCAATTTGGTTTCAAGTAGTAAGTTTGATTGAGCACTTGGCTATGCTTTTAAGTGAAACTTGAGCTCGGAATCGGTTTGTATGTGCTTCATTTGTCTGTCTGCCTGCCTGAAAGGACGTGCCCAGCTAAGGAGCTATGTTGATTCCTGTGGTGCAGCATTTCACCTCAGGTGTCCGCCTCTTGAATTCTGTTTGTGATAGGGATTTCACACCAATATGTAGAGCGCATTTACAGTCCTCTGGTATAGGTGGTAGGGAAAGATTTTCCTTCAGGAGCTTGCATTTGTCTAGTACCAAATCGCATTCGCACAGCGGCAGATTGTCATTCTCCAGTAAGGATTGCAGAGGGCTAAAATTTGCCACAGATGGGTGGCTGTGGAGTTTTGTAAGGGTTGTAGGATATGAATCACCGTTGGGGAATCTAGTGCCACACAGGTGTAGGAAGAAAACTAGGTCAAGGCCTGTAAGTGCCAAAGCTGTCAATTCGCAGAACGAATTGCAGGCCGGAGAGGATTTGAGGGAGCAATTGGAAGCGCTGCAACAAGAGGCTGAACAGGTCCGTGGAAGGGGTGGGTACCAAGATTTTTTTCCAACCTAGAATTTGGACTCCTAATTCGTGTTCATTGTGATTAAATTCAAGTTCTGAGAGCATTTGTTTGAGGGTTTAGACAGCGGCGGGTGTATTCAATTTACGAATTAGAGATTATGGGGTTGACAATTTGAAGGTGTGTGGATAACAGCAAACAGTGCAAGGCTGAGGTTCATGCGCTTGACTCATGTTGTGGAGCAGCTCCGCCAGCGGGCAGCCATGGATGTGCGGAACGGCAAGGAGGATAGTGCTCGGAGTCTGCTTATCGAGAAGCAGAAAGTAATGAAAGCCTTGGAAGCATCTCGACAGCGTGCTGAGCTCCTCGAGCAGCTGGCAGGAAAATTAAATGTGGTGTGTAGTTTATCCTGCATAACTACTTCATTATTGTGCGACATGGTTTGCATACGTCCTTTTCTGTGAAATGTTGAGCCGAGGAAGTATGATAGTTGTTTGAAAACCAGTATTAAGGATGACTTGATTAACCTCTGGAAGTCAATTCTCAAGTCTGTCGTTTGCTGGCTAGAGGGGGAGAGGAGAGAGATCATGTCCGATGTCCTTTATCGGTGTCTCTACACTCGTATCCTCTCGTGCCAGCTCCTTAAACATCCACTTATTAACATCAGAGTAGCTAAATGTGTAATGAGTGATGGGTCTGTTGTGTTGGGATGTGTAATTAGGCGATTTCAATGAAAGAGATGCAGCTGATAGCAGCGTTGTCGAGTGATTCATTGGGAATCAGGCCTGAGGCTTCTGGCGATTCTGCGGTACATCATGTTTCTCCAAAAGCAGGTGCATATAATGAAGAGGTAATCCGAAGTGATTCAGATACAGATGACATCAGTTTCACAGCTGCACCAAATTCTGTCAAAACCCTAAATGCCCAAGCGGATGCAGGGCACAATTTGGATTGATGACGTTCTGGATTGGATCTTTACAGGCTTGTGGACACCTCAGATTTGTAATTGGCGACGCCTCACCATCCAAAAGCAACACCTGTGAGGTAGAGTAATAGAGCAGTATCCAAGCAAGGTCTCTTCTCTGGATGCTTGAGTGTAAATATGGGAGCAGTATTTTATTAAATTTTATTAGTAAGTTATTTTTTATATTTATAATTATATTTTACTTATTTTTATAAAAAATTAAAAAACACACATATCCTCCATATGCACATAATGGGTAGGTATAATCTATTATTTATTTTGGTAAGAGAAAAATTTGTTTTTTTATGTTTTTTTATCTTATATAGTTATGTTGATTTTTGGCAAACTAAGCATATATATATATATATATATATATATGTGTCACATTAACTAAATTCTTTTATTCTATTGTATTCTCATTTTTATGTTCTTTAAAAAAAATCTTATCTTATTGTTTTAACTTTATTTATTATAGTTATGGTATAGTTCTACATATCCTCAAATTTCCAAGAAGCATCACTTTTTTTTTTTACTATCTTAACACTAAAAATAGTTGTTTCTTTTAATATTCTTATATACAACACTTGTAATTATAAAATTCCTTTTTTATAATTTCGATCCAAAACCAGGTATGATTTAATAAAATATTTAAAATAGAAATCAAAATTTTAAAAATCTATTAAAAAATTAGAGTCAATATTAAAATTATACAACTACAACAATAAAAACTAAAAAAATAAACAAAAATAAGAAGTTTTAGTTAATATTTGATACAATATATATATATATATATATATATATATATATATAATTATAAATTTTTTTAAATATAATTTTTTTTTTTTTTTACTAGAAGGAATTAACAAATTTTTAATTTAAATTACATATTGAGAACTTTAAAACATAACTCTTCTATTTACATATAATAAAATCATGGATCTAGATTTTTTTAAAATTAGTATAGATTTATTAAGCAAAGTCTATAGAGTTTTTTTTTTAAATAATCAAAAATAATAATCTTAATATTAAATAATCCAATTAAATAACAAATGAAATTTATTATTTAACAAATATTATTAATAATATTATATTATATTAATATTAAAATAATAATATTATTTTAATAAACTTATTAATAATATTATTTTAATATACTTATTAATAATATTATTTTAATATACTTATTAATAATATTATTTTAATAATATTTATAAATAATATTATTTTAATAATATTTATAAATAATATTAATTATTATTATAATATTAATAATATTATTAACAAATATATTAAAATAATAATATTAAAATAAATAATATTATATAGTATTATAATATTAATAATATTAAATTACAAATAAATTTTATTTTAATATTAATAAATTTTATTTTAATATTAATATTATATTTTATTAAGTTTTTTTTAAAATAGACAAATTACAACACAAAAATGTACAATAATTGTCAATATTTGGAATTAGCACTATCAAGAGCTACAATACTATTTAAGATGAAAGCTACTAAATTACATTTTAAAACTTAAATTTAATAATGAATGATGATGAAAACTCAAGATAACTTATATTTCATCTACTATTGGCATTGCTTTAACCCATCTACATAATTTTTACCAATAATTGTTTGATTTGATATTTTGTTTATCTAATTTTAATAAAATTTAATGTGACTATTATAGTATGTATTATGTAAGATCTTTTATCTCAAAAAGATAAGATAATTTTAATTCATAATATCAAATAATATCAAATCAAAAGTAATGCAAAATAAGTATTTTTAATCAATACAAGCTTCCAAATTTAATGTTCAGGTTCTTTCAAAAGAAACTACTACACATTTAATTATAAGATGTATATAATACTATTTTAAGACATTCATGAAGCCTATAATAAGTTGTAAACAAATACCTCTGTGGAGTCTTACCTAACTTGTTCGAATTGAATTTTTGATTTTATCTCAATCAAGTTACCATTCTTTTGAAGACTGCTGTAGAAAGATATTCTTATGCGCTTCACACTTGGAATAATTTTTACTTCACACTTGGAATAATTTTTACTTCACACTGGCATTGTTCTACAGTAACCACCTCTACGACCAGATACGAAAGACGAAATGAATGCATATCAACATAAATTTCCGTGGATACAAAACAATATTGCACATTTACAGATTTTAGTGCTGTTTTTATTCATTTTGTCACATACACAATAACACTGATTTGTCCATTCAAGATTTATCGTTTCAAACGAGGTGAGTACATACGGAAGTCACTGTATCTGTAATCATGCAGTCTATCTAGTTTACAAGAGAGAAGCAAATGAACTGATCTCAACTGCCAAAATATGGCTCACTGATCCCTCGTCTCATGCACGAGAGTTTCATGTCATGCACGAGAGTTTCATGTCATAAACGAGGGTTTCGTGCCATTTCCTTTACAAATACTTTCTGCTTTTTTGCTACATGTGGAGGGTCTGATGGCCGGGAAAGGAGGAAAGGAGCGCTTTGGGTTGTTAGACTCCTCACATCCAGATAATCTACATTCTGATTTTAGTTTCAGTTCTAGAAGTGGCAACAAGCGCTGAATCAGCTCTTGGACTTTGAATGCTTAACAAGCCAGTCGATGACGATGTCAATATTGGTTGAATTTTTGCATGAAATGGTGTAACAAGCAACCTCTCTATCTGTAAGTCCAGAGAGTCCCCTGTAAAATCAGCCAGAGAGCATTCTAGTTAGTACCAAATGCTTCTGTAACAGGTGAAGTGCTTAAAGCAATCAAATGTAATGTACAGAACAAGTAGAGGAGCAAAACTTAGTTCAATTTGGTCAACTATCACTTCTAGGACACTGTCATAGAAATGCAATCCATGAAATAACTTGGTAATTCAACTAGAGTCACTTTCTAAACAAGACATTTAGTTCAAGCTACCACTATTGGGTTGCGAAAATTTCGATCAACTATGTAGTGACAGCGAAAACAAGAGGTCAAAAGCAAACGTACATCTGTTCAATAAGCGCCTTTTTACTAAGTGCTTCAGCCTTATCAATTTTGTTGCCCAAAACAAGCAAGGGGATCCCATGGAGTGAAGGCTTGTTCAACAAGTCGTGCAGTTCATTCTTAGAAATGGCAATATTGTCTGTGTCTGCTGCGTCCACGACATACCTGAAACAGTTACCAGGTCACCTAAATGCTTCAAAATACATACTTTCAAAATTCGAACCACAGGAAACTGGCAATGGTCGTGAGAAAATGCTTCAATATTTAGAGCCATCACAAAAAAACCGAAACTTTGGTGGATACACAGATTCTTACACAATTGCAGACACGCCACGACAATAACGCTCCCACATGCTCCGGAATCGGGGTTGGCCACCGAGATCCCAGAGTTTGATAGTCACACTACCCTTAGTCACCTTGCGCATGTTAAACCCCACCTGCATTTCATCAAAAAAACGAACAAATTTCAACATTAAGGCATACTTAAAAATTTACATCAATAGCAAAATTTACGCCAATAACTAAACTAAGAGTAATCAAGATTCAGAGTGAATATACGTAAATTCGTCTTGCACTAAAAGCATCAGAGATGCAGCATGTAAAATGACAAAAAGTTGTAAAGGTGGTGTGAAACCGATTCCAATGACACCCTTTAGGAGACGACGTACCGTGGGTATCATGTCCTCAGCAAAGCTACCCGTCTGCACAGAAGCGACAATGAAAGTTTAAAATCAGAGCGTAGACCTAATCTAACTGCATGGAAAGCCAAACAATGCATTAAATGTCAGCTGAACGAACATATTTAACATGTAAAAGACATCGTCTGCAGGTAATGATGCCTGAGTATTATACAACATTTCTAACGAAGTGACCAAGCTGGTCAAATTCTCACGTTTGTCGAAATTGTTACTCTCTTCCAAAGAAATTGTTCACACCTCTGTTTCAAATATACTACTAAACTTTTGAGGGTGAGAAAGCGTAAACATTTACTAAGCAATCAGGAGAAGCAAAGAAGATGAATGCCCCTGCAACCACTTCTCACGCCATCAGGCAGCTAAATATTCTGGAACATTTGGGTCCTCAACCAGCAAATTTTTTTTCTGAAGATCATACTTCCTTGGGACAGTATTTTTATGTTTTGACGAGAACTATGCTCTCTTGGATGTACATTTAATGAGGGACCCTTGTTCTTCTACATGAAGCCTAAAAACCTAGGAGAGTATTTAGTAAGTGATCGCAATTCTAGCCTGCCGCGCTGCTCGTGGAGCTATATTTAGGGAATCCAAACTAGTGCATGAACAAGGCAAGGCATGAACAGTGCATGAACAGAAGTACACAGAAATAGAATGGGTTAGAGGCACGAACCGCAATGACATTCACGAGAGACGTTTTGCCAGCATTTTGCAACCCTATCAGAGACAACTCCATCTCTTGCTTGAAAAATAAGCTACACACGAGAACCATTCCATCCATGTCAGCACAGAGTCAGGGTTACACATAAAGTACACCAATAGCAATCCCCAGGTTTACCTTCTATTAAGCAAGTACATGAGCCACAAAATGAAAAAACACCATAAGAGAATTCAGTGAAATCGAGACTTAGCAATATATACAGGCCAAGGTTGAGCATCTACCTGCGGAGCCAATTCAGAAAGTAATCCCATATTCCCATTGCAACTGCACAATAAGCGCCTGCAACTCAACGAGTTCGTACTCCAAATCCTTCAACCACTACCGCACGCTACAAGGCAAAGTTACCACCCTTCCACACTCTCCAAGTACGGGTCCAGATTAGCCCAAGACTAACTTCACTAACTCCCGCAATCCAGCCTTCGCAACCGTGACAAATACACCTCTTCCTGTCTGCCTCTACGCTTACAATAAGTTCCAGAAGTAAAGTAAAGCAAATCCGCTCAAACACAGCCCCACAAGCGCAATCCTCTTCAGTCACAGCTTGCTGTCAACCAATCCCCAGAGACCATAGAGGCACACCCCCCGAGAAGCGAGCGATTCAAGGCAGCTAAAAAGAAACGGCGAGAAGGAAGGGAGGAATGCAGCACGCTATGGTGAGATGCGACCGCTATAAAGAAGCAGAAGGGCGACGAAAAGGTCAGAAGCAGGAGCAAAGCTGGAGGAAGGTGGGGAGCGAACAGAGGGAAGAGTGTCACAGAATCTCAGAATGCAACTGAAGACTCGTTCCAGGCGCTTGCGAAGCACACTTCCTTGCCTGTGAAACAGACGATGAATCTCGGAGTCCTCACGGGCTGGGCCGGGCCTGGTCGAATCGGGAAGAGGAGGCCGGGGCAAGTTGGATCGGGTGGGGTGACAGAAAGGACCGCCCATTCCACGTGTTGCGGTGTCTGGTGGATGGGCGACAGGGCTCGCAGGGAACTGTTCCCGTGCCTTGTTCCCAATGCGAAGTTTCCTTTGCGTTTCCTCGTTTCAAGGTCTTCCCCTACTAAATGTTAGTTTATTAAGGTTTTTAATGCATAATATTTTAGATTTGATTTAATTATTTATGGAATAGAGTTGCGTGTTTATTTATTTAATTCCTCCAATTGGAGCTTTCAAAAAAAAAAATCTAGGTGCGAATTTTTCCCTTTATTCTTTTTGAAAGTAAAGTTTTTAAAATTAATGTTTAAAAAAAACTGATGATATACATATATATACATATATACAAAAATCAGATTAAAATTAAAAAACCAAGATGATCCAAAAAAGATTATTTTATTTTAAAGAGATAATGTGATTTTATAGAGATCACAAACAGTTCAGCATAAAGATCAAATTAATAATGTGTTTTGTCAAGAAGTAGCATTCACAATGTCTTGAAGTAGTAAACCATCAGTCACTAATAATAATAATAATCTTTAAAATTCTCAAGAAATTAATGTAAGAGTAATTTTCTTTAATTTTGACATCAATGAATTTCAAATAACAATCTTTATGAAGATTAAATAAAATCAAAATTATTTTGAATTCAATCATATTTTTTGTAATCCATCATCATATAATGAGCATTATTTATTATACCAAAATATATTAACTCGTGTATTAAATATACGTAACTAAATTTGGTTCTTCAAAAAAATGAAAGAAAAGTTTACATACTAAACTATATAATATTGTCTATCTTTATTATAGGAAGTGCCATTAGACAAAGTGGGCAAAGTAGAACTTAAGAGCAACACTCAAGACTTGTAATGTTTTGATAATAAAATTTCCATAATAAAACAGTTTAATTTTTTTAAAAAAAACATCTATTATTTAGGAAAAAGAAGCAAGAAGTTATAGGTTATCAAATGTGTTGTTATAAAGATATAATAAAGGCCATAAAAGTTCCAAATAATAATAATTACAACAACAACAACATACTCACATATGATTTATTGAAGTAGAAAAAGAAAAAGAAATAAAAGTAGTAAAAGTAATAAAACTTATGGTATTTTTGCACAACATAAATAATTATAGCAATTTTATTTATTTCAATTAGATAAAAATAATAATAGCCAAAAATAAGTCACAAGGATCTTTATAGGGCAAGGCAAATGATTATTTGTCTTCTATTTTTATATTAAATTACACATTTTGTAAAAAATCTTGCAATGTCTTTGTACAAGGCATCTTTATCTAAAAGTTGATTAGTAAAATCCACAAGTACTGCATAACTTCCAATCTTATCATGTCTTTTCAATTATCACAGAACTACTCATGATACCAGATCTTATAATAAAATAAATAGACAGAATTGTGTTCTAATTATAGAGGAGCAATTCTAAAATAACCCTATGACAAGCTTCAAAGTGAACCTTAAAAGGTGTTTTTGAGTAATTTAATAAATTTTATTAATATTCACAGATCATTATTAAAAAAGCTCTACAAGATTATTGAAAGGCCTTAAATAATCATATTTAATTTTAATATGTATATCTTAAAAAAATAGCAAACAGTACTTTTTCTAGTTTAGTAAAGCTCAGATGAGAATGCAACTTAAGACAATTATATCTACACTAAAATTGTATTATTGCAAATAAACAGATTTTTTTTTTTTTTTTTTTTTTTTTCTTTGTAGAAAACAAATATAAATGTATGCAGAGTATCTAAAATTTAAAATAATTCTATACAAATATAATTTATATTGAAATTTTATTTTATTTAATAGATATAAATGTTTTAAATACTTCAATTTTAAATAAATTGACAATAAAATATGGCAAAGTTGTATTACCAACAGATAAATAACTTTGTATATTCTACAAGATATAAATATTATATATATATATATATATATATATATATTCAAACAACATTTATACAACACTTATAAATATTAAATAAAATAAATTTAATAAAATATACAACATTTATATCTATTAAATAAAATAAAATTTCATATTTATTGTATTAAATTTAATATTTATAAAATATACATAAATATTAATAATATTTTATTTAATAGATATAAATGTTGTATATTTATAAATATTAAATTTCATGTATTAATGATATTGAATAATATCAAACACATTAATAAATATTTTGAATAATCAAAACATAATTTATTTTGAATATTTTTGGAATAAAAATTAAATAAAAAAATAAAAATAAAAATATTAAATTCTATCATCTATATAATAATTTAAAATAAGATATAGATAGTTTAATAGAAAAATACATATGTATAAAAATAATTATGATAATATTAAATTTAAGTTGTTCTTTGGCTATAAACTCTAGTGTATTTGATTCATCTATAACTTTTTAAGATTATCAAAGAATGATCTAACTAAATTGAAGGATCAAATAATATTTATAGATTTTTTAAAAAGTGCTTTTAAAGATATATTCAAATTAACTTTATATTTAGCATTAAAATGTTGTTTGCAAAAATCTTAAAAGATGATAAAAAAATTTATAAAATTTGTAAGTAAGGTAGCATTTTCTTAGTAGATAGAATATTTATTGCATGTACACAAATAAAAGTTTGATAAAATTTAAAATTATCAATATATCAATATAACTAAAATATATAAAATAATATTTATTCTTCAATTTTTTTTTTTTTTAATACATGGTGTGAAGAATTATTTGTATATATTAGGCATGCACAAAATCATGTTATTAATTAAGTAAATATTATTTATATTCTTTTGGCTTCTACTTGGAAATAAATATGATGTAAAGAAGATAGCACTACATCTTAGTTCTTTCTAAATGTAGAAACTATCTATATAAAAGTAATATTAAATTGGTAAAATATTATCAAGTAATTCTTATTATAAAGGTTTTATAAGTATTGTACAAAAGTAATAAATAAAAAAATAAATAAAAATAAAAAAATAAATAAGAACTTCTGTATTAATATATATATATTTTTAATTTTTAATTTTTGCAAAAAAATTAATTATTTTTCTAATAAAACTAAATTTATTCTCTCTCTCTCTATATATATATTAAAAATATTAATATTATTTTTTATTAGAATAAAAATAATGTAAAGAAATATATTGAATAGGTAGCAAGTAGTGGTGGCACTAGCAAAAATTGTGGTGGTATTAATAATACCCCTTCTTAAAACTTCAAAAAATAATTAATAATTTTATAATGGTCTTTATAAGTTAAGAATAATATTTCTTTGGTTATTTTTCAAACATATACTAAAACTATGTAGTTTTGTTACAAATACACACAATGACATTTTGGTGACATATCCTCATGTAAGTCTTTTGCACTTGAGCTGAGATTTTGATTAAATAAAAAGTCAAATTTAACAAAAACAGATATATATATATATATATATATATACACAAAATATTATAAGAAAAATATTATTTAAAAGATATTTCTTCATGATTCAATATATATAGAGAGAATAAATTTAATTTTAATAAAAAAAAAAAAATCTGTCTAAACATACACACAGACTCACATTTATCCACAACAAAAAATATAAAATAAAATCAAACGAGATTGAAAATGAATAATGAAATCCAAAACACCATCCCATAATCATGTCATGTGACAAATTCATTAAAATTCTCGAGGTTTACTTATTATCGTAAAACTAGTCCCATTTTGAGTGTCTATCTTTGCCCTTAAACATAGGATGATTTGTACAACTAAGGACACTTTATATCAAGAGTTACAACCAAGCACATTTAGTGCACAAACGAAGCTTGAGGACACAGAGAGTTGCATTCGGCTCAAGATTTGTATCCGATATGAAGCTAAATTGACAATAAAAATATTTTTTCAAAATTAAAATCGTAAAATATAATTAAATCGGCCTGATTTTCATTACTTTCCAATTCCATGTAAGTTTGTTTCTTTTTCTTTGTATTTTCTCGTTGTCTTTCCATCCACATCAATGATTCCTACTGAACCTAGGCTGCTTTGGTTTACCCAATTGTACAACTTTATGTTCATTTAAAAGCCCAATATGAAAATTAAGGGAACAACTCTCCAACATATTACTCAAAGCCATGTCAATATAATGTAATCCGAAAGTAGATGAAAATGTCAAAAGGCACCGGTGAGCAACACAGATTATAAAATTAATTTCATGTCCAATTTCATTTTGAACACATCTTGCTGTTGGTGTGGGAATATATATATATATATATATATATACATATATCTAAACATCAGCTCCTTTTAAGCCTGCATAAAACATCATTAGAAACAGAATAATGTTAGAATTATAATTTTAAAAAAAAACAACGTCAATTTTGGAAAAAAAAGAAAAAAACTTTTTGTAGAAATCAACAGGGCTAACAAATATATTAAATATTAAATATTAAATATTTTCTTCATTTATATATATATATATATATATACACATACATACATACATACATATTTCTAAAACAAGAGATAAACTATAGTTCAAAGGAACTACTTCCAGGCTGAACTGCTCATAGATAAGTGCCTTCACTCATCAACTGTAGCAACTATTATTTTAATATTTAACATTTTTTCCTTCGTCTTTCAGGTGTTAGATCACGGACAAGTCGTCGCCCCTCCCACGTGAGACGCGACTGACGGCAGCGCGTGTTCGAACCTCCATACAGTAATTCGTCGCTGTGATAAAAATCCATGTGGTCTTATCCATGGCACGGCCCCACGCCACGTCACGCGCCACCCACACTGTCCACACGATGCCCGATTGGGCAGCGGGTCGCGGTGGTTGCTCCTTTCCGTGACTGTATTTGTTGTTCCTGCACAGCTGAGCCCATGGTTCACCAAGTCCCGTGGTCGAACTCCTCTGTTGCAGCGTGTAGACTGACAACGAAGCAGTCCGTTCGGCGGTGGAATTGTGCCGGTCCGGACCCACTGCACTGCAAAAAGCCCCATCCGAGGTCGTCGATCATGGTTAAAAATACGCCTTTGGCCAGTTGGGTGTGCCGCGGTTTCCACCCTTTTGGAGTTCCAACGCACTTAAGCTTTCCCTTGCAGGCCCACGCCGACCACGACATCTCGGATCCTGACAAGGGTGTTGCAACCGTGCAGGGGAAGCACAATGTGAGGACGAGAAGTGTTGTGTGTTAGATTGTCCGCTGCAGTAGACGAAGGCTATGGATGTGGACAACGGAAATATTTCAATAGAACCGACTTTGAAGGACGCTCCAATCATAGAGCACAATTCTCCAGGTGGGGGAGTAAGCGTGGCAAGAAGTCTCCATCATCCTGTCGGGATAAAGAAGCAAACCGCACCACTCATGAGATGTTGCTTGAATCAAGCTCCAGCGTTTGGACACACACTGTCTGCTGGTCAATGAAAACCTCGTCTTACGATGGTTGTTATAGATTTTCGGGCGATGAAAGTCTTGGTACTGAAAAGAACCAACGTTTTCGGTTCGATATGTGTGGATATATATGGATGGAAAATACACATTCCGAGAGAGTGAAAAATGAATGTTCTCCAGATGCTTTGACGATGAAAGTTTTGATTTAACATGTAAACTATTCAGCGCTGGTTCTTGTCTTTGTGCTTTTCTGTGATGTTCACTGCACACAGAAAATGTAAGACTGTGACCAGTGTACTGATGTGGACGACAGCGATGCCAGAAAGCCAATGCCTAGTGTGGCAAAGCTCAATCGTGGCAGATCCGATTCTTCGTTAAACGGCACAATGATCATGACGGCATTTTCTTTCCTACTTGTTTATCTTCTTCCGCAAATGCTATCCCAAAATTTTGCAAAGCGTGATTTGACTTCAAGAATCGAAAGGCAGTCTTTTGAACTTGTGCGAATCAAACGTAAAGACAGATAAGGTTGACATGCAGAAGCTGGAACCCATGCAAATAAATGTCACAGGTATTCCACAACGGCAACCTAATGTATCATTTTTGCACGATTTAGCTAATAAATAGTTGGCAAGAGCAGCAACAAAATCACGGCCATTCGTGTCGAAACCATTTGTACTGGCTTTCCTTGGTCCACATTGTGGGTTCACTTATTATGTTCCTTAATATTTTGTCGCAAGACGTCAACCGTCCAAGTGCAACTGGTTACAACAGCGTAAGGTTTATACACCCGTGATATCTGTGCGACTATATCAGTGTACAATATAGAATTTTTGCACATCCATGAGGAATTTGTTCTCTGGCGCGAAAAATTGCCTGAGCCGCTATTGCAAGATCCTTGAGCTTGCTTTTCAAAGGTGAACCTTCATGTGTTGAGCCGGTTCGTATGCGGCAAGGTGGAGCGCTGCGTGTGAGTCTTTGAAGGAGAACGCGAAGCATGCAGCACTTAAACTGAATTTTGCAAGGCAGTGGATTGAAATTTCACTAGGAAATGGCCACAAGGAATGCATTTCATAAAGCATTCCACAAACCGAGGAAAATAGGCGTCACGGTCTACGTTTGACCCTGGGAAGCGGAAGTTTAGGTGCAGGGAGCGGATAGTACCCAAAGAAATTCTGCTTCTCATAATCTCACACATGGTAAACAAATATCATCATCCCTTTGCAGACGCTCTCGTTTCCTTTCAAGCTCTCACCCCTTCTAACAAAAGCATCTCAACATCATATTAAACGATTCCATTGCTTAACTTATGCAGCCATGAGGCTCATTTTGCCAAAGGTGCCTCACGGTAGGCCATTTTTCTGAGAGATTTCATTACAATTCCAGTTCAATCGCAAAGAACATGGAGAACCAGGAAGTCTGAGCCCATGAACCTAAGTGCCATTAAAGAAGACTCTGCGATAATAGATGATGAGGCCCATGAAGTAGAGAAACCGACCGCTTATTTATCTTCTAATGGGCTGGTCTTGAGTTTGTTGAAGCCTGCAGGTGACGTTTCAGAGACTAATGAGAAAACTAGAAAAAGGTCTGCAAACAGAATAAGAAAAGGTAGCCGTCGAGGTCCTGTCACACAACTCAGAGATCGATGAAGCTACCCCTCCATTGTGCTCACACGAACACGTGCAACGTCGGGGAGGTCTTGACAATTGCACTGATCAATTCATAGCGTTAGAAGCCGTGTTGAAACCAACAGATGCAATTGCCCAATTCAACCTCCGAAAAAGATGCGGCATTGAGTTTCTAACATGCGACAGATTCTTTGGGTCTCACCAAATATATTGCTATGGGTTGTATAAAGATGGCGTTGCTTCTGCGTCAATTATCGTCGTTGGTCTTCAATATAGTCACATGTTCCAAAAAATAGAACATGAAAAAAAAATATATATCACCCTTTTCTTTCCGAGGTTTATTAGATTATCTTTCCTGTTCCATATGCACATTGTGAAGCCGCCTTCCCAGAAGTGTTTTCTAGCATTCGAGGCAACGGAGGATCAACCCAGTTTTTCAGTAAAGAATAATATCGTAGCTGAAGTCGAGCTAGATCGAAGACAACGTACACAGTTAAATGCGGGGTAGGAAAATGGAGGGAACATGTGTCCACCCACTCAAAACATTTTCTTTACCTATTTCTCAGGTCGTTTCTTAATCGGGTCTTTGGTCCACGTGGATGCTTGTGGTACACAGGACCCTCAGTCAATATGAAATCCTTTGGAATTTCGCTTTGTTTATATTTGTGGGAGTCAAAGGAAGAAAAAACCAGAAAAATAATGGAGAGTAACCAGTCAATGGCTAGTGGATGAAAGTAGGATTGATACTCACAAACAATGGTCTTTGCAATACACCAAGAAAAAAGTAATCTTTCTGAAAAATTCACAAGTGACAGTAATGGACAACATCTGTAAACTCTGAAAATGCCACATCATCCCATTTAGTTCTAGATACTCTGTCATATACAAGAGAGGTACCCACATTTTGTGATACAACATGAAATCCACTCTCCAACAAAAAGTCATCGTCTGTATAGCTACACTCAGAAGATGATGCACTACCAGTAGGACGGTCAACATTCTCATGAAAGACATAGGACCCCATAATCCCACAAAACTAGGATGACTCTTAATGATGATGATCAAGATGATTGTGACCTCAGATAGGATGACCTCAATGAATCTACAAATATTGCCATCATTTTTCAAAATGGTGACACAAACAAAAACGGAGGCTACTGGGGCATAACTATATTGAATAGTGGTAATGTTTTAAATGTCATTACCATGGCAACTTCTTGTAACAACATATTGGTGTTTATTTTGGGAGTGATATATGCATGACCAATCATGAGAACATATATATATTTATGGTCCTATTGGATTTGTGTGAAATTAGTGGAGGCTACAATTGAGGATTTGAATTGGTTATTATGCATGCAATTAGTAGTTTTGACTAACAACTATGCCTTTGTACAAAAAATATTTGTAAGAAGTTGTAGTTGATTTTGAAGGTGGATGCTACAATTTAATAATTTTGTTGGCAATTATATTCTAAACTATAAGAAGTGTGGAGAATAGAATATATTTTGGATATTTTTAGAAATAGTTTAGGGAGACCATATGATTCAAAATTACTTTGGTAAAAATGGTTAAAATTAAGCTTATTTATAAATTATAATAATACTCTATTATTGTGACTAATGGTGGGATTCAAGGACACATTGCATAAATACATCTTAGTTCTTAATAATTAAGAATAAACAAAGAAAACCAATATAAATATTATAATAATATTTTGCTTCTCTTTCAAATTATATAATATTTTTTTATAATAGCTTATAGATTAAATTAACAAATAGATTACAAAAATATGCTTTAATGCTCAACATGTGTGAAGAAATAATATTGTTGACAATCATAGATTATGATTTGTAGTATTTTAAGCTTTTATTGTATTTAAATTCTAAAAATTCTCTTATTAATAAAATTTTATTTAATAATTATATTTATTTTTTGCATCTTTTTTATTGTTAGAAGAGATGTGATTAGTGATATTAATTGGATGAAATTAGTGAAATAAGTTTGATAAGTAACATTTTACCATTGTATTTTTTATATAGGAGATAATATAATAAGTGAAGGTTAGTTTGTATCAAGGACATACTTACCAAAAACCTTCTAGAACATTCTAAAAGGTTTTTAGAACTCTCTAAAACCTTCCAGAGCCTTCTAGCATCTTCCTAGTTGGTAGAAGTTGCTTGAGAAGCTTCCTAGTTGGTAGAAGTTGCTTGAGAAGCTCTCTAGTTGGTGGAAGCTGCTTGAGAAGCTTTCTAGTTGGTAGAAGTTGCTTGAAAAGCTTCCTAGTTGGTGAAAGTTGTTTGAGAAGCTTCCTAGTTGGTAGAAGCTGCTTAAAAAGCTTCTTAGGTAGGAATATATATTGGAATCAAGGCTGAAGAGTTCTTCAGTCTCAACAACACATCTCTTGGAGCTCTAGCCCACCTCCTTGGTGTTGTTTTTGTATTGATCTGATTAATCTATTTCTTGCCAATTCTTCTTGAATTTCTTGTTTAGACTTTCAGTCTATATTCTACATCTGTGACAGTTTGTTGAGACTGCTCTCATCTTAGATATCAAAGCTGATTCCTTCTTATTGGAGTGTGGATTATCCCTCTTTTTGAAGGTATACTAGTGTTTTAGAAGTTGCGGATTGCCCTCCTCTAAATTGATATCTTTTCTGTTATAATATTGGAGTCTTATTTTTCTTGGAGAGAATAGATTATCCTTCTTCTTGAAGGTCTTAAGGCGTTTTAGAGATTGCGGAGTATCCTTTTTTAAACCAATATTTTTTTCTTATAAAAACAATTACTTCCTTTCTTTTAGAATGGACGAAGGTCAAGACATTAATATGACTGAAAGTTTGGAGTCCAAGTTGGACGCCATTATGAATGCCCTTGCTACGTTATCACAGAAAATTACAGTGATTGAAGGAGTCTTTGGAAGACTTCATAATAATGGAACATCTGAAATAGCACAATCTCGGCTTCATCAGCCTCAAGCTTCTACACCAGAAGAAGCAGTTTTATTTGTGGTTCAACGAGAACCATTGCTTCTACAACAAAAAGAACCTCGAATTAGCCTTCCAAACAAGTTTGATGGTACATGCTCCAAGTTTCGAGGTTTCATCAATCAAATCAAGTTGATAATAGCTCTACAATCCAAACATTATCCACCAGAGGAGTCACGTATTGCACTGGTTGAAACTTTGCTTACGGGACAAGCTCTATCGTAGTTTGCTCCTCTATTTGAAAAATGATCATCGATTTTGAATAACTTTTAGACTTTTTTGGAGGCATTTGCAGAAGCATTTGGCAAGCATGACAAGACTTAATGGGCTACAACAAAAATTCGGTTGCTACGATATCGTATGATGTGGCCTTTTATTTGGGAATACATTAAGTACCTGGTTGTGGAGAGTTTATTTGAAACTTGATGGCAAAAATCCAACAGGTGATTTGTCCTTAATAAAAAAGATAAATAATACAAAAATCTCATAAAAGAAAAGTTATGTATATAAACCCTCTTGTATTCAAGTAAGTTTGTACAAAAAGGATTCAAATTTCTACAAAAATCCTTCAAAACTTTATTCACCTGCAAGGACTTATTTCTTGGTAAATTATAGAGTCCAATAATTCTTGATCCAACCGTTTAGTTTCTATAAACTTTTATTCAAAGTGTAGATAATTGTCTTAAGTTTCACCACAAGAAAGAATTAACTATAAATTCATTTTCAATCGTCTGATATCTCAAAACCCCTAGCAGGTGCTTAAAACCCTAATTCATAGACACCCGAGCACTATTTTCCTTATATCTCACAAACCCAAAATCCTAATGCCACAAAAGTTTTGCATATAGTCTTGTGACATAAATGTATACACTTCTGAAAATTTTGAGCTAAAAATCTATGAAATTGCCTAAGATATAGCTCAAAATGTAACCACTATGTAAGCAGGTCACTTACTGCCCTTAAGTTTGTAAGCACTAACTTCAACTCCTAATATCTCCTTCACCCTAGCTTGGATTTTATCAAGCTATATATTTAAAGTGTATCTAAGAAAGTGCTCTCTCCAATCCTAGTTGCCGATCCTTGATTGCTCTCTATATGCACGAGTTATATCTAAAAGAGTGACGGTAGGTCTAAAAACAACACCTTAACTTTGAGCGCCTATAACTTCTTCATAAAAAGTGCAAATCACACAAAATTTGCACCTAAATCAGATCCAAAAACCTAAACCTTATGATCCTAGCCTTTGATGTTCGACTCCTCTCCAAAAGCAAATCCTAACTCCTAATAAACCCTCGGGCAGCCTCCTTGAAGCCCATTGGACATGATTTTTGGCCAATTAGAATAGAGATTTCTATCATCCACCTCTATTCATCCATATGGATGGCCAAGCTATCCTTTTTACACTAAAAACCCTTTTCTAATCCTTCTTCTTATAAGATTTACATACTTGGTGCTTTAAGCACCAAATAAAAGAAGTAAATAAGATTTTAAGGATCACCAATGTCTAACATAGGTGACTTAAGATATACACAAGTTACTATCAATATAAAGTTAACTTCAAAAGTCACTACTAAAAAAAAAATAAGGTTGTATAAATCTTAATAATAATCTTTTTAATAGATCCTTTCTAAACTAGCAACCTAATCACATCCTATAACCAATAAAAGTTCACTAATATAGCTCTCATTTAGCTATGTAATAAATTGTACATTAAATATATATGTACAATTTTTTCACATAGTAGCCGAACCACAACACAACAATGAGAAGGGACTCGCTCTGCATCAGTCTATATATTGGAGTTCAGGCAATTAGTATGCGACATTAACTGGGACGAAGAAACAATGATGAGGCAATTATATCGGGGTCTAAAGGACGATGTGAAGGATTTGTTGTTACTCTTCTTAATCCACAAATGCTCAATGAAGCCATTAGTCAAGCTGTAAAGTGCGATAATTGCCTATTTCAACGTCGCCAAGACCTATGCTCCAAACAATATACAAGTCGTTACAGCACGACTATATTGTCAAGTAGCCTAAATTCACAATTGGAGGCAAAGGATATACAGATTGATGTGGTACGTGTCAAATTCCTTACTTCAGAAGAAAAGAAACAGAGTATGGAAGAAGGTTTGTATTTTTATTGCAATAGAGAAGGCCATAGAGCTAGAAGCTATCCTAAGAAGCAAAATAAATACAGCATCAAGACTAGAGGTGCGTTTGTTTAAAAAAATAAGGATGCTCGGCCACAATAAAAATTATGCGGCTAGACAAATCAATACAAGGTTCCTCTCTTTCTACTCAACCTGCTTGTTGTTTTACAATTCTTTTTTCTTTTGGCCTTCAAAAACTAAAAACTTTAGTCTTATTAGATTCAGGAGCATCTACTTGTTTTTTAAATCAAGAATTTGCTAAGCGTCACAAAATTCTCCTAATACAGAAATTCAAGCCTGTTCATGTAGAAGTAATAGATGGACGACCTTTATTGTCTAATAGTGTCATCTATGAATAAGAACCTATAGAGGTGATGTTATCGTATGCCGTAAAGTCTTGCTTGAAAATGCTCCAAGCACCTGGCTGTGGAAGATAAAAGAGAAATACGCAACAATAACTAGTCCTAACTTCTCTAATCAATCTCTAAACAGTCCTTAATTATACTTTAATTAAATCCTAGTCAACCTTGATCAAATTCAAAAAAACCTTAAAACAAACCTTATTAAACCCTAATCAACCCTAACAAATCCTAAAACAAATTCTAACTAATCTTAGTCGAATCCTAACCAAATCCTAAGGCAATTTTAGAACCTCAACAACTACCAAATAAACCGTTGATTTTGATTGAAATTTTGCACACATCTTATTAATTAAGTTGAAAACAAGCACATTAAGTTTAAAGAAGATCTAAGTTCACAAAAAGAAGAAAAATCCATAAATTTGCATGGGTGATGGCCGGCCTCCTTCTCCAATCTTAATGCCAATATTCCAGTATCTAAATCTTTCTTTCACACCGTTCAATTGCTTTCAAATTTTGTATGTGCATAGAAAAACAAGTCTACTACCTACATATATAAATTTCACTCCAATCCAACTAGCAGATTGCTCAAGATCTCAAAAACCCTAATTGATCTTCAAAACTTAATTCTTAAGACCTTGACCTTCTTAAACCTCAATTACGTACAACCTAACAGTTAGATTGAGCTCAAATTCATAGCACACATTAACAACAACAATATCCAAAAATCCACAAATTTTCAGCTGTGGATCTGCTACAAAACTTTTGAAATTGCCTAAAACATCAACTCTATTTTATTTAATAAAATTCCAAGTTGCCAAAATCAACCTTGACTTTGTAAAGCTATTACAAAGTCATTTCTTATCCAAATCACTCTCAATCAACTTCTATGCAAAATTCCTTAAGTCTTCTCTCTAATTATATCTTTTGATCTATCAAAAGTCTTTTAATTTGCCCTAGGCAGCCGTTTTAGTAGCCAAAGGTCTGATTTCGACCTTGTCCTACAAACGGCCACTCCTTGGTTATCAATCTAACCTATCTTAGGGATTTTATAGCCCAATCTTTGGTCATTTATGTGACTCTAACTAGTGGAGAGCAGATTTCAACAGCAAGTATATCGGAATAATACAAGGATTTTTAAGATGTGTTCCAAAAGAAGAATGCTAGCATACTACTAGAGCATCGACCATACGATTGTGCCATAGAATTACAAGAAAGAGCACAACCGCCTTTTGGCTCAATCTACAATCTATTGCAAATAGAGTTGGCTGAGTTGCAAAAATACATTGACGAGAACCTAGCCAAGAATTTCATTTGTCATTCAAAGTTTCCAAGTGGGGCACCAATCTTATTTAAGAAAAAGAAAGATGGCTCACTACGGATGTGCGTGGACTATCGAGGTCTGAACAAGGTGACAAAGAAGAATCGCTATCTATTACCTTTGATCTCTAATCTTGTGGAATAACTTGGATATGCAAAGATCTTTACAAAGATTGATCTAAGGGGAGCTTACAACTTTGTGCAAATCAAAGAAGGAGACGAATGGAAGACAACTTTTTGTACAAGGTATGGCCATTTTGAATATAATGTCATGCCATTTGGTTTTATCAATGCTCCGGTGGTCTTTCAATACATGATGAATGACATTTTTTGAGAGTATCTAGACGATTTTGTTGTCATCTATCTGGATGATATCTTGATATTTTTCAAGAACAAAAAAGAGCATGAGAAGTACGTTCGTTTGGTACTCAAAAAACTACGTAAGCAAGGATTCTATGCCAAGTTAGAGAAGTGCTTATTTTACCAAATTGAGATGGAGTTTTTAGGATTTTTTGCGACTACAGAAGGCTTGAAGATGGATCCTAAGAAGGTGGAAGCAATTGTGTCCTGAGAAGTTCCAAAGACGGTTAGAGATGTACAATATTTTTTTGGCTTTGCTAATTTCTATCGGATCTTCATCAAGAATTATTCTTAAGTTGCTGCTCCATTCACTTGATTGACGTGTAAGAATAAGCTCAAATGGGGACTTCTAGTCGAAAAAGCATTTCAAAATCTTAAGACGACATTTACGATGGCTCTAATCTTGGTACATCCAAACTTTGCAAAGGCTTTTTGTTTGGAAACCGATGCTTCAGATTTTGCTTTAGGAGCCGTACTTTCACAAATGGCCATTGATAATAAGCTTTATCCAGTTGCATTCTATTCGCGAAAGTTTTCTGCGGTTGAAATCAACTACGAGATCCATGATAAGGAACTCCTTGCTATAGTGGATTCTTTTCAAGAATGGCATCACTTCCTCGAAGGAGCTGCACATCCGGTGACCATATATACGGATCATAAGAATCTAGAGTACTTCATGTTGGTTCGGGTTCTAAATCGCTGTCAAGCTCAATGGAATATGTCGCTATCTAGGTTTGACTTTGTTATTACTTATCGGCTTGGAAAGCAGCAAAGGCTATCCAATGCATTATCAAGAAGATCATATCTTGCACCGAAGGTTGGAAAAGCAACACTTGATCAATAATGTATAACATTGTTAAAGCCAGAGCAATTCAGGATTTGTGTTGTTGTTGTGTCAATTGATGCTGACTTCTTCAACTAGGTACGTGTTGCGACTATTGAAGATTCAATAGCCCTTGATATCAAGCAACGTATCAATGATAACAAGTTCAAGGTCAAAGGAGATCTTTTATACTTTGAGGAGCCGTTGTATATTCCAAAAAGGCAAGCATGACTCCGAGTCTTTAAATCTCGTCATGACTTTCCAGCTGCGGGACATTTAAGGTTCAACAAGATCTTGAAATTCCTTTCTCAAGATTTTTGATGGCCCCAAATTTGGAAGGATGTAAAAGATTTTTTCGTCTCTTGTGACATTTGTTCAAGATCCAAGAATCCTCGGCATCGCCCTTATGGACTTCTACAGCCATTGCCTATTCCACGTCATCCATGGTCTTCAATTTCGATGGACTTTATTACTGACCTGTCGCCATCAAATTCATTCGATAGCATCTTTGTTGTAGTGGATCGGCTTACAAAGATGGCACATTTTATCCCTTGTAAGAAGACATCGTCAAGCAAAGACACAACAAAGCTCTTCCTTGATAATGTGTATCGATATCATGGTCTATCAGATGATATCGTGTCGGATCAAAGAATCCAATTTGTATCAAAGTTTTAGAGATTTTTTTTTAAGATATTAAAGGTAGACATCAAGCTTTCTTCGGCATTCCATTCTCAAATTGACGGCTAAACAAAATGGGTGAATTAAGCTATGGAACAATATTTACGATGCAGCATCAACTATCAGCAAGATGATTGGACTGCATATCTATTGCTAGCCGAGTTTGCAAATAACAACATCCTTCATGGATCGACTCAAAAAATACCATTCTTTTCCAATTATGGATACCATCCGAAGCTTGATCTATTGAGCCTATCAGCGAATAACAATCCAACAGCTGAAGGATAGCTGAAGCAGCTATCAAAGCTTCAAACTACATTGAAGCTTCATTTACAAATTGTCTAAGAGTCTTACAAAGCATCCGCGGATAAATTTCGGAATCAAGCACCTAATTTCAAAATTGGAGATAAAATATGGGTGCTTCGACAGAATATCAAGACCAAGCGGCCATGTGATAAGTTGGACTACCGAAGATTGGGACCATTTGTTATCCAAAAGCAGATCAATGCTGTGGCATACCACCTAGAGTTACCAACTGCTATGAAGGTACACCCTATCTTTCATGTTTCTCTGTTAGAGTCTTATTGGGAATCCTCTTTTCCTGAAAGAATGCAATATCTGCCACCTAGTATCAAAATTGAAAACCACGTTGTCATGATGTAACGTGACTACTAGGTAAAAGAGTGTGAAAATAGTATATTATAGAAGATCTTAGTTCAAAATATTGTAGCAAATTATCTTAGAAAAATAGATAATAGTAAAAAGGGAGTAAAACTAATGAATTTTAATGCTGCCGTTTTTACAAATGAGCTTCTATTTATTTTGTAGGGCCAAAAGTAAGGCAAAAAAAAATAGATTGAGAAATAAAATAATATAGGCATATATAAGAAAGAGTTAAGAAGAGGTTTCAAAAAAACTTACCACAAAAATCTTGAAATAGATACCCGGAAAGAACCAGTTATGAGCTAGGGTTGAAATCAGATCCTAAGGCACAAAACCGCATGCCTATGGCAAATCCGGGGGGCTTTTGCAGATTGGAGATTGGGGTTAGAGAGTGGACTTAAAGAATTTTGTATACAAGTTTATTTTGAGTAATTTGGAAAAAATATGACTTTGTAATAGCTTTGCAAAGTTAGGGTTGTTTTTGGCAACTTGGGATTTTGTGAAATACAATAGGGTTGATGTTTTAGGCAATTTCAAAAGTTTTATAGCACATCTACAATTAGAAATTTGTAGATTTTTGGATATTGTTGTTGTTATTGTGTGCTGTGAATTTGAGCTGAATCTAACGGTTTAATTGTACGTAATTAAGGTTTAAAAGAGTCAAGGTCTTAGAAATTAAGTTTTGAGGGTTAATTAGGGTTTTTAAGATGTTGAGCAATCTGCCAATTGGATTGGAGTAATTTTTATTTGTGTGAATAATAGACTTGTTTTTCTATACACATGAGTGATTTGAAAGTGATTGAATGGTGAAAAAGGGAGAAATTAGCACTAGAAGATCAGCATCAAGGTTGGAGAAGGAGGCCGACCAACACCCAAGAAGTTTTTGGGGTTTTTCTTTCATTTGGTAAGTTCGATTTCCTTAAAATTTGTTGTGCTTATTGTTGACTAAGAGATTGAAAGGTATACAAAGTTTTAAGTAAGATCGACGGTCTAATTAGCAGATATTGAGATTCTTTTTTTTCTTAGGGTTGATTTGATTTGGTTAGAATTTGGTTTAAGATTTGATTAGGGTTTGATTTAGGATTTAGGGTTTAGGATTTGCTTAGGATTTGATTTAGGGTTTAGGATTTGACTTAGGATTTGACTTAGGTTTTGACTAGGATTTGACTAGGATTTGGCCAGGATTTGGCCAGGGTTTGATTTAGGATTTGACTTAGGTTTTGACCAGGGTTTGATTTAGGGTTTGATTTAGGTTTTGACTAGGGTTTGAATAAGATATGACTTAGGGTTTTAAGATTCTATTTTTAGTATTTTCTAAATTTAGCATTTTATATATTATTTTCTATTATGAATAATATATGATTAATTTACTCTTCTTTTGTAATTGCTTAAAGATTGGATCAAAGTTTGATTAGTATTGTTAAGATTTAATAGAAGTTGTTTAAGATTCTATTAGAATTGTTAGGATCTTGTTGTTGTATATTTCCTTTTTTGTCTTCCACAACCAGGTGCCCGGAGCATTCTCGAGCAAAATTGCACGTATTACGACAATATAGAATACAAGGTGGAAAAGATACTAGATTCACGAGGAAGATGGAATAAATTAGAATACTTTGTACATTAGAGCGGCTATGATATTAATGAACGAACATGGGAACTGGCCAAAAATCTTGCCAATGCACCACAAAAGGTACAAGAATTCCATCGACAATATCCTAATAAACCAAAAATTGGTCATTGATGAAGCGTGAAGATGAAGCCTTCTCTAGAAAAATGAATAGAAAAGAGATCCAAGTCTTATCAAAACATAACTTGTTCTATTTTGTAGTGTCAAGATATCTAATCTCAGGGTGTATTTAGATATAGCTAGTAGGAATGAAGATAATATATTAGCAATGCCATCCCAACCGAGTAGTTCACGACGTCGACCTCGAGATGAAGAATTAGAAGAACCAAGAAGACGTTGAAGAATACCAAGTAGCAGGTCACACGTGATTGTCTTTGAAGCTGAACCAACTCATGAAGGTAGTGGTGAAACGATATTTTCAGGCCGCTTCTACAATGAAGACACAGAAGTTCAAGCATGGTCTCAAGTGGAAGGTGTTGGTCATTACCAATGGCTACAAGGATCTATGAATCATCTGCCACGTGAATGATAACTGGAATATATTGCAAAGACTATGCATCCAATTTTTGATTTTCTACGTTTGTGAGTATATATCTCAAATGGCTTTTCGAAGACCTCGAAGCTAGAAGAGGAGGTGATGTCAAAGACATACTTATCAGAACCTTCTAGAACATTCTAGAAGATTTCTAGAACTCTCTACAACCTTCCAGAGCCTTCTAACATCTTCCTAGCTAGTAGAAGTTGCTTGAGAAGCTTCCTAGTTGGTAGAAGTTGCTTGAGAAGCTCCCTAGTTGGTGGAAGCTGCTTGAAAAGCTTCCTAGGTAGGAGTATATATTGGAGTCAAAACTGAAGAGTTCTTCAATCTCGACAACACATCTCTTGGAGCTCTAGCTCACCTCCCTGGTGTTGTTTTTGTATTGATCTGATTAATCTAGTTCTTGCCAGTTCTTCTTGAACTTCTTGTTTAGACTTTCAGTCTATATTTTGCATCCGTGACAGTTTGATTTCTAACATTTATCATATAGCAATATATATTATTATTAATATGAAGGAATTGGTATTGATTGTTGGATGCTATTCTTTTTAAGTGCACATTGTATATTAACACTTATTAAAAACATTGTTGGTAAGCTAAGAAGTCTTGATAAACTTTGTAATAGAATAAAAATATAATAGAATATTAGGTGGTAAGTGAATTCAAATGATTGCTTAAAATCAAAGTACACTTAATTATATTTTATATTAAGCTTCTAAAAGTACATAGTATTAGATTTTATAAATAATTATTATAATAATTATCATAAGTTTGTTATCATTGTAAAGTTCTATAATCATTGTAGTAAAAACAACCTTATTAGACAAATGTAGCAATGTTTAATAATTTATATGTTGTGGAGATAATTAAATAAATACAAAAGCTTTATTATTTTCAATCTTATTTTTATAATTTTATGAAATTAAAAACTAGCTTTTATATATATTATATTGCAACTATACCATTGATTAATATAAGCAATATACGCTATAGTAAAAATTATTACATTCCAAATTTATTGCATGTATATTCATAAAAGAGGCATGTTTATATAACATACAATATGCTTAGAGAACCTAGTCATTAAATTAATAATCTTACTAGAACCTTATTAAAACTTGATAATCACAATACATATTCTTATAATGTCTAATTTTTTATTTTAAGATATATATTATTAAGATATATTACAAAAAATATAATAATACAATATATTATATATAATTTATACATTAACTTGTTTTAAAATAAAAAAATTATATAAAAATTTATTTATTACTTGTGTATGTTAAAAATAATCATATTTCTTTGTATTATATATAATATATAGAAATTATATTAATAAAAATAAATTATTTAAGAAAAAACATATCTATTATACTTTATTATTCTTATCAAATATGCTGCTCTTCTAAAATTGCATTAAGCCTCTTCCTTCAATACATTTAGTTATTATGTATTAATTTTAATATTCTTGTAGATCAAGGTCTTATTTCAGAAAAACATAACAAATATTTTTGAGGCTAAAGGAAAATACCTTAGCAAGGCTATTATACACACCTCATTGCAAAATCATTATGAGTTGAAGTTACAAGGTAGTTGTGTAGAGTGCTAGAGGACACCTTATAAGAATTGTTTCCACATACTTACACATTGTAAGTTACAAATGTCCACCTCATTGCAAATAAAATAATATCTATAATTTAATCCTTGCAAAGCAAAATTCACTAGTCCAATCAATAATATTACAATAATTTATTATCACGATAAGCACAAGTGTTGAAGAAGCTTGTAGTTGCATGTAGGATTATTACAAAATAATATAAGAGGCAAAACCACAACCTTTGCCAATCTTTGCTAAAAATACTAAATAATATCTATAGTTTTTAAAATTGACAAATATTATTACAAACCATGTGTAAGATGACAAATGGTTCTCTCTAACTATTAGAAACCAATTTTAACTACAAGAAGACAAAGTAAACAAGATAGAACCTATGTCCTTTTAGCACACTTACAATGTTCTAAAATGATTTCTTACATAATTATGCAGATCCTTCTTTCTATCCTCCTAACAAATGCATTCTCTAATAAATTTTGAATTGGTACTCTCCCATTGTTCTTCTTTTCTCCAAATATATGATTTTTTTCCTAAACTATCTTCTTACCTTAACGCCCATATTAAACAACTATAAGAAATATATTTGTATATTTTGTAAATGTAGTAGTAGAATATTCTAATAAAATATGTTCATCAAGTCAAGTGTTCCTTAATTTGGAATGATGTGGTGAAATCCTATCTGATGCATGGACAGCACTGTCGGATCTTAACCACTTACTGTTAGGTTTGCTGTTCTGAGGACATGGGATTGAATTAAGAAGTCAAGCCACATGTGGGTCTTTGCAACATTGGGTTGAGTTGTCCTCTGCGTTGGTGCTCATGACGAGAATGTAGACCCAAAATGTCCTCCATGCCAGTTAAGTGAGAATGTACACTCTTCGATGCAGTTTTTTTTTGAAGAGGGTTATGTTGAATCTACCTGAGAAAGCAACCATAGTCCTGAACTCGTCTAGCAAATCCTTTTGACAATTCGGCTCTGCTGCATTGTGCTGGAATGAAAATTTTAGTATTGGCCATCAATGAGCAGTCAGACTTAATGTATTGTGTTTTTACTTGTTTTTGCTTTCATGAGGCAACAATTCAAGCAATATCTCTGCTCTTTGTAGAGATTTGGGGGCAAAATCGAATTAGGATTCCGGAATTCTTGAAGAGGCTAGTTGAAACACGACTTCAGAATTTTGAGACTGAATATTAGAGGCACAATGCGAACACAGGTTGCTATCCAGAAACATGATAAGTTATTTGCTGAAAAGAGTAGTCAGAGTGCAGTCTTTGATATGAAAGTCTAATTCTCAAAGGATGCGTTAGCTTCAACCGGCAGTCCAATTAGATAGTGAAGGATTGTATCACTACATATTATGGCAAACATATAAGTGAACTGAATGTTTTACAGTTTTGAGATTGACACGCTGAGCATGATGTCGTCCATGAATTTAATCCACATGTGACCAATATTTCTCAGCAAGAGGCGAGAAACCAAATGGTGAATGAAGAAGCGACTGTCCAAATAAGTTCTTACTACCTGACTAATGTGTGTTAGTCTTCGATCACACCCAGAGTGTAAGTGATCTTCATTCAAATATCTGAAATTCCAATAATGAAAGCCACTGTAGCATAGTATCATTGAGACAGGAAAACTGATGATGCTGCATTTTTATGGCCATTTTATGTGGTTGTTGCTACCTTAGGAATTTATTAGGCTGAGGAGCTCAATCATGAAATCATCAACTTGTAAGGTGAAAAAGAGAAACAATTTGCTGATGCCTCGTTGATTTATTTTGGCAAATGAAAAGCTACGGTAGTATCAGTCAATGCGATGCTCGAATATTCTGTCGGGTCTGTTTGGATTACAGTAATGTACGCAGTGAAGACTCTTCATATGAAACATAGGAAAACGCTAATTCTATAGTACAAATATACCATAATCGAGGTATCCAAGCAACCCGTCGATGTCTATTGAGAACGAGTATTAGTTTCTAGGAAGTTCAGAAAAATAATTTGCGGCTGTCATGTCTCTACACCGTTAGAAACTAAACATAAACCTGAAAATTGTTGGATGTGGTAAAATCAGGTGGATGGCAGAAACTCAAAAACCTTCTTTCTAAAACCAAACTGTGCAATGCAATGTGAAGGTACCTGAAATTCAGATGGTTAATGTTTGCTTAATAGTCTCGAGGCTTGTGTGCACCACCTCATTCACAAAGTTGGAGTTGAAAACATTCAGATACAGTGTATGGATTACCAGGCTGGGTCCCCAGTGGTTGAATGCAAGAAATTATGAGGTTTAGGCAAACTCACGTGAACCAATCATGGTGCTGCGACAGGTAGGGTTCTAAATCATAATCATTTAAAGAAAAAATGTTACAAGACCCCTATAATCTCGGTTGCAGGTATCCTCTCATTGGATTGGTACGTTTCGGTTGTTGTCAATCTGTAGGCTTAAGCCAAAAATACAACAGGATGATATCTCTGCCACACAAATTTCATGGTCAGAGCCATACAAAGTCAGAACCATCAAATCCAGCCTTCAACTACACGTTCAGAGGATGGCAATCGTTAGGAGGCTCATTGATTCAGCTGCGTGGCCTCTTACAAGACTTACCTGGCATTGACAGACCAGTAGACAGCAGCAAATGTTTGCTACACGTTGTTGCAATCTAGTTTAGTCTACGATTCCTACGCACTGAGAAATATCGTACATGAGAGACGACAGAATATTTAAGACAATCGCCCACCCTTCACACAATCCACTGACTTACATTTTCGTCGGTTGTTCTCAAGTCCTGGCAAGCACACGTCGGAAAGCCAGAAAGAGTACATAAGGATCTATGTAGTTTACAGCCCCTGAAGAAACTACAATGAAGAACAAGTTCAGGGCATAATTTCGAGGAGTAGAACCAATATTCTATGGTGGAATCCCGGAAGACAAAAATGTCAAGTGTTTTTTGAGTTAATATGCATATGATGAGATCAAATTGGATTTGAAATGTATTCTTTTGATAGATACTCATGGGTAGTAACAGAAGATAGGTAAACAACGGCCATCAGCTGAGTAATGTTTTCATTTGTACAGGAGCTTTTTGATTGTTGAGGGGCCCGCAACAAATGATGCCGAGGTGACTGCGGAGAGGAGACGTAACTTACAATGTCTATTCTCAGTCTGACAAAGTCTACACTTAGTCCAGGATCCAACTTCTGACGTTCGTGAATGATATCTGGGAGAACTATTCAGAGGATTTTCTAGAGCACTTTCGGAGAATACATTTCAAATCCTGGCAGCACTGTTGACGGAGAAAACGTTCATAAACAATAACCAACAAAAACATCTCTTAGCTTGAAGAGCTGAAGTGTTTCCCACCTTGAGCATGCAATCGGAAATACAACTTTTGTAGGATGACTGCCCAAGCAGTAACACAATATGATGTCGATAGCCCTAGTTTATTGAACTTTCGAGATTCACGCTGGTGACCACTGACGAAGCTTGAAGTATTGTTGTGCCCCGGTTGGATCGAGTTGGTTCATCCCATACAATCTGCGTCACTCCCATTCTCTCAACTCAAAAACTACCGCAAACGTAATCCTCTTCCGAAGCATGAACTCGAGGGAGTCTACCTCAAGGAAACGATTCCCGATGCCGTTTCGCAGTGTTAATTGCAAACAGTAACTAGAGTGGCGTACCATAAAATACCGGGCCGAATGAAATCGCGGCAGGGGAACACCATCTCCTATTGAATAACCTTTTCAATGCATGTGACACGCAACGTGAACGGCCTAGCGATACTACATGCAACGCCACTGGAAACCTTCAGGAACAAAGTTGTCACAAACCTCGAAAGAAGCCATCGTGGTGCAGGCAGCGATGCCCCATTGACGTCAACTGCAGAGAATTCCGAGAAATCCGTATCGCAGGCATCGTCCACTGATCCACCAAATAGCACTCAACCCACTAACATCTGTGGAGAGTGGCATCGCTCGGCAGAGTGAGAGGCGGGACCCATCATCCACCAAATGGAGCTGCGACCGAGGCATCGACGCCATGGCCCCCGTGCTCAGGGACTCGGTGCCCGAGACCTCCCTCCACCTTTCTACTTTAAAGGAATTCCCGCATGCTTTAAAAGTTCTCTAGCAAGGGTTGTGACGAGGAATGTATTGTAAAATGCTGTACAAGTTTGGACTAGAACGTATTTATGATTTAATGGTAGAAATGGAATTAGAATCAATGATAAAATTTTTAAACCTAAAAAAATATAATATAATATTCTTTTTATATTCTTTTTATATTATATAAAAATATATAATATAATATTCTTTTTATATTCTTTTTATATTATATAAAAATATATAAACTAATATTCTTTAATTATTTATTTATATTTGTTTGTTGTAATTTTTAAAATTTTAGAATATGATCAAATCCTTTTAATGTAGGATATTGTCCTACTTGTCTTATATTTCCAAATTTTTACTAATAAAGGATATAGGGGAGGGATAAAAAATTATATATCTATAAATAAAAAAGATTTTAATTCTTGTGCATGCTAGAGTTGTACATGAAGGACAACCTTACATTTAAAGCTCAATAACTACATGTTGTTGTCTTATAACTGCCATCTTATAAGATTGCAAGTTTAAAAAATACTTTAATTATATAAAAATATAGATGTCATAGATTAAGTGAATCATCTTAAATTAAATGCTTACAAATATCCTAGATTAAGTAAATTATCTTATATTAGAAGGGCTTGAACATGATGGTTTGATTTGAAGAGGATTGTAAATTTTAAAGTATGAATGTTTGCTACTTAAAAAAATTACAAGTGGTGTTGATTTAAAAGTAATTTATAAAAGTAGTAATGAAATTTAGAATATGTCATTTTATTGAGTATTGTTGCATCTGAATAATATTAAGGTTTTATAATCTTATGTTGATTAAAATTATAAATTTTTCATAATTTATTCTTTTCTATAGATATATTATTAAAAAAAATTATTTTATTTATTTTATCTAAGATAATATATATAAAAAATAAAAAATACAAATATACATATAATTTATAGATATAAAAAATAAATGATATTAATTTATTCTATAATTTAGTTATATTTTTAAAATTTTATATTATATATATAATATTTTTAAATATTTATAATTTATTTTATAATAATTTAATTTATAAAATTAATTAAAATTTTATTAACACATATATAAATTAAAATAAAATAAATAAAATTAATATATTTATATTATGGACATAAGATTTATTCTAATAATTATCTAGTTAATATGAATAGATAGAAATAAGTAAAAATAGGTTAATTTGATAATATCTAATTGAGAAGCTTCCTAAAAGCTTCATAAATGCAATTTCATTTTTATTCATGTCTATAGGTGATTGGTAGGTTGAAAACTTGGCCAACAAGTTAGCCACATGTTGCACATATTGATAGCTTGTGGAACAAGCTAAATACATGTCGAACATATAGAAAACTTGTTTCTAATTTAATTCAAGAGTCTTTATATTTTTTAATTTTTGATAATAGTCATTCCGATTTTTTCTTAAATACATATAATTTTTTATTTTAATTTTATTGCTTTCTTTTGACATGGATTTTATTGGTTTATGCATCTTCTTTCAATTTGTATTCTTAATAGATTGACAAGAATCCACATATAATATCAAAGCTTTATTTATTTATTTATTTATTTATTAAGAGTAGATTATCCCTTTCTCTTGATAAGACATAAGCATATTAAAAATTATAGATTACTCACTTCTAAATTGATATTGTTCTTAGATTTTTTAATTTTTTTTTTAAGTATTTTATTTTATATTTCTTGAGTGAGAATAGACACCTTCCTTTCTATTGTATTATCATAGTAGAGCTTATTGAAATAAATAACATAATGGCACAAATATAAGAACAAATGATAGATTTAATACTTGTAATGTATCAATTCAATTTACTACCACAAAGAGCAACAATATTAGGAAGAAGTAAATATATAGAGATGATTGGAGCTACTTCAATATCTACACCAAGCTATATTACTTCACCTATGACAGAACACCATTTGAACATCACGAAATCAAAAATTAGTTTGTCTAAGAAGTTTAATAGCATGCAATTTAAGTTTTGAGAATTCATCAATCAGGTACAATTGGTGATTGAACTTCAACCTCAAAGTTATCCAATTTAAGCATCACAAGTCATAATTATTAGAACTCTATTTTTAAGTTCTGCTTTATCATGGTTTTTATCTTTCTTTCAATAATATGATCCAATATTGGATACTTTAGAGGCATTTTTAACAAAGTTTTGATATATGTATGGAGAATATAATGCAATTTGTGTTACAACCAACAAGATCCATATCTTATGATAAGACAATTGATGAGTGACATTATATGCTTTGCAATTTGATTAACTTATGATTGATATTAAATAGGATGATGATGCACTTATTAGCCAATTTCTATATGGTTATAAAATGAGATAAAAAAAATTAATGCTCAATTTATTCAATTTTTAAATATTGAATCAAACAATTGATTTTATTGTAAAGTGTGGCAATTGACTTTTTGAATTTTGATCTAAAAGTTGCACAAGAGAGCTTCAACATTATTATAATTCAATAACAATACTGAAGTCTTTTCAATATATATATATATATATATATATATATATATATATATATTTGAAAGTAGAAGATATACAAATTGATACACTACATTTTAAATCTCTTACTGAACAAAAAAAACTTATCATTATCAAGAAAGATTATACTTATATTGTGGAGAATCTAAACATATTACTCAACATTGTACAAAGAAATAATGCAACTACAAAATGAAGAATACAACTATCAAAGAAGACAATATGTTGAAAACTGAATTTGCCTAGCTACAATAAAAACTATTATTGTATAGCATAATCTTCAATTTGGAAATACACTAGATACCTTGCTATAGAAAATTTACTTATAATTTATTGGCAAGATTCTAATAATTGATTTGTTCTTAATTAAAAAAGACAAATAATATAATAATATGATAAAAAAAGATATTATATTAATAAAAATTTCTTATATTTAAGTAGGTTTATAAATAAAGCTCTTCTATGGCATATAAAAAATCTTTAATATTTTTTTAAAAAATAAAATCACAACTAATTGGTTGTTGATAAATTAGATTATTAATATCTTTCAAGAAAAAATCTATAATCTCTTTTTGAAATCTCAACTTTATATTAAAATTTTATTATAATTCTATATATATATTTTTCCACCTTTATAAAATCTTGGCTTCTAAAAAATCCTTCAATAGCTTATTCATCTATAAGGATTTATTTCTTCTTGAATTTTAAATATCAATCATTCTTGATCCAATTGTCCAAATTTTATCAATTTTTTTTTAAATATAGGTTATATTCTAAAGCTTTATCATAAAAAATTTCAATTATAGATTTGCTTCCAAACGTTTGATATCTAAAAATCCTAGCAAGTGCTTAAAATCCTAATTTATAGACACGTGAGCACTATTTTTTTTATATCTCACAAATCCAAAATCTTAATGTCATAAAAATTTTGTATATAATTTTGTAACATGAAAATATACACTTTTAAAAATTTTGAACCAAAAACTTGTCAAATTGTCTAAGATATAGCTCAAATCATAACTACTAATTAAATAGGGTCACTTACTACCTTTAGATTATAAGCACTGAGTTTAACTCCTAATATTTCCTTCATACCAGCTTAGATTTTATTAAGCCATATACAAAAAGTATAGCAAAGAAAGTGCTCTTTTCAACCCTAGTCACTAATCTTCTATTGCTTTTTGTATATGCAAGTTATATCCAAAAGAGCAACAATAGATATAATTTTGATACCTTAATTTTGAGTGCCTATATTACCTTCATAAAAAGTCCAAATCACATAATTTTTAAATCAAAACCATAGGCAAAAACCTAAACTTGCTGATCTTAGCCTTTGATGTTTGAATCCGCTTGAAAGACAAATCCTAAATCCTAATAAGGCCTCAAATAGCCTCCTTGAAATCCATTGGATATGACTTTTGGCCAATAAGAATAGAGACTTCTGTCATCTATCTCCATTCATCCATATAGATGGCCTAATTACTCTTTTTTATATTAAAATTCTCTTTTAATATTTTTTTTAATAAAATTTATATAATATGCATTCTAAATATTAAATAATAGAAATAAATAAGATCTCAAGGATCACCAATATTTAACAAAGGTGATTCAAAATATATAAAAGTTATTATTAATATAAAATCAATCTCAAAATTATTTTAAAGAAAAAATTTATATAAATCTCAATAATAGCCTTTTTAAATAGATTTTTTTAAAATTAATAATCTAATTATATTTTATAATAAATAAAATCTAGTAATATAGCTCTTTTTTAATTATATTATATATTATATATTAAATAAATAAATAAATATATATATATATATATATATATAATATTTTTATATGGTAGCCAAACTACAACACGATTCCATATAGTTAGAATCTTATACAACTCCTTATAAGGTTTTATTTTCTTTTCAAAACCTTCTCTTTGTTTTATAATAGATGTGTGTTTGAGACCTAAAAATTACAAAGCCTTTGCCTTACTAGATTCAAGAGCCTTAGCGTATTTTTTAAATGAAGAATTTGTTAAAAATTATAGAATATCTTTAATATAGAAAATTAAATTTGTACATATAAAAGTCATAGATGGTCATCTATTATCTTTTAGAGATATTATTCATGAAATCTTTCCTATAAATATAATAATAGATAGTCATAATAGTTGTGTAATCTTTAATATAATTAAATCTCCCTCTAATCTAATCATTTTAGATTTATCATGGCTAGAAAAATAAAATCTTTAAATAAATTGGATTTCTTGTAGACTAAATTTTTTTCAAAGCATTAATAAGAGTCTTGTTAGTTAAATGAAAAGCCATAAATTTAATATAATAAAACTTGTACTTATAGGTATAAAAGCTTTTATAAATGCAACAAAAGAAAGATCATTTTTTGCTATTTATGCTACACCCATCTTTAATGGTAGAAAGACTTCAAGTGGCATCCCAAGCTAGTATCAAGATTATCAAGATATTTTTAAAAAGAAGAATGTAGATATCTTTTTAGAATATTGTCCATATGATTGCTCAATCATTCTCAAAGTAGGATCTTAGCCTTTATTTGGACCAATTTATACTTTATCACAAAAAAAATTTACAAAATTCAAAGAATACATTGATGAAAATTTGGCCAAAAATTTCATATGCCATTCAAAATCTCTAATAGGAGCTCCTATCTTATTTATAAAGAAAAAAGATAAATCATTGCAGATATATCTATATTATCAAGGACTCAACAAGATTATCATCAAGAATAGATATCATCTATCTTTAATATATAGACTTTTTAATCAAATGAATCAATCTAAAATCTATACAAAAATAGATCTATGAAAAGCGTACAACTTGGTTTGCATTAAAGAAAGAGATGAATAGAAGATCATATTTTGAATAAGATATAGGTATTTTACATATAATATTTTACCTTTTGGACTTACAAATATATCAACTACTTTTTAATATCTCATAAATGATATTTTTTATGAATTTCTAGATAATTTTTTTGTCTATTATCTAGGTAATATTTTAATTTATTTTAAAAATATAAAAGAGCATGAATTATATGTTCAATGTATATTATAAAAATTTAGAGATATAAGATTGTATGCTAAGGTAGAAAAGTATGTATTTCACACTACTCAAGTTGACTTCTTAGGATACATCATTTTAAATGATAGTCTCATGATAGATCATAAAAAAATTTAAATAATTATAGACTAGAAGATTCCAAGAATAATAAAGGATGTGCAATGTTTTTTGAAATTTGCCAATTACTATCAAATTTTTATTAAGGATTTTTTTCAAGTTGCAATTCCACTTATACATTTAACTTATAAGGACAAACTTGAGTGGAGTAAAGAAGCAAATGCATCATTTGAAGCTTTGAAGATAGTTTTTATTTTTGTACCAATCATATATTGTATTGACTTTTTCAAGGCATTTTTTATGGAAACAAATACATGAGATTTTATCTTGGATGCAATATTATCACAAATGGGAGCAAATGATAAATTCTACCTAATAGATTTTTATTATAAGAAATTTTTAATAACAAAGATTAATTATAAAATTTATCATAATTTTTTTTTTTATAATTATGGATTCTTTTCAAGATCACTATCTAAAAGGCGCTTCTAATCCAATCACCATATATATAAATTATAAAAATCTTGAATATTTTATGTCAATATGCATGTTGAATCATCGTCAAGCTTATTGGAGCATATCTTTGTTAAAATTCGAGTTCACTATCACTTATCAACCAAGAAATCAATAAGGTTTGTCTAATGTCTTTTCTAGACGTTCTTATCTTGTAGTAAAAGAAAAAGATTTAGCTTTTGATCAACAAAGAATGATCCTTTTGAAATTGGAGCAATTTCATCTTTAAACAATAAAATCAACATTGACTATTGATTCAATTTTTTTTTAAGTAAGTTCAATTAAATATGCTTTAGACCCTTTTATTTATGATATTAAAAATAATTTTTTTAAATCTCATGATACTTCAAAGTTTAAGTTCAAGAATAATCTGTATTATTTTGAAGGATGCTTATATATTCTAAAAGGTGAAGTACAACTATGTGCTCTTGAAGCTCATCACAACTTTTCTATAGTAGAACATTTTAGATATAATTAGACTTTGGAGCTAATATCAAGAGATTTTTGGTAGCCTCAAATATAAAAGGCTGTTAAAAAATTTGTACAATCATGTGATATTTGTTTAAGATCAAAAATTCCTCATCATCAATTTTATAGACTTCTCTAATCATTACCTATATCAGAACAACATTGGTCTTTTATTTCTATAGATTTTATTACAGATCTTTTAAATTAAAATTTATATAATTCCATATTTGTGATTGTAGATCATTTCATCAAGATGGAATATTTTATATTATATATAAATTCTATCATAGGTGAAGAAATAACTAAGTTTTTCTTTGACAATATCTATTGCTATCATAGATTATCAAGGAATATTATATTAGATAGAGGGATGCAATTTGTATCAAGATTTTGAAGAATCGTCTTTAAAATATTGAAGATGAATATAAAATTATCTTTACATTTCTATTTTCAAACCAATGGACAAATGGAATGAATAAATAAAGTTTTAGAATAATATTTGAGATATACTATCAACTATCATCAAGATGATTGAACAATTCTTTTGCCATTGGTAGAGTTTGTTTATAATAATTCAATACATTCTTCTACTCAACAAATTCTATTCTTTGCAAATTATGATTATCATCCATAATTTGATACTTTTGACTTTTCAAAAGGTGATAATCCTGTGGTGAAAGATTTTACAAATCAATTGTCAAAGTTACATACAATTAAAAGAAGCTCAAGGATGATAAAAGATAAATGTAGATGTCTATTGTAAGAAACAAACTCAATTCCACATAGGCAATAAGATATAGTTACTTTGTTGTAATATCAAGATTATTTGTCTTTGTAACAAGTTGGATTATTGTAGGCTTAGACCATTTTCAAATTATAAACATATCAATCTAATTGCTTATTGACTATACCTACCAAAATCTATGAAGATCTATCTTATATTTTATATTGTAATGCACTTAGGGCAAGTACATCAAAATTGAATAGGCTTATGTAAACTATAGTATGAATATATTAAATTAAGGCCAATTCAAAAATTATAATGTAAATAAGGTTAATATAGGATTAATTTAAAATTACAATATAAACAAGATTAATATAGGATTAGTTCCAAAACTACATATAAAGAGGATCGATATAGAGTTAGTTACAAAACTGTAGTGTGAATAGGATTAAAACGGGATAAGATTTGATCAAAGAATATTCTAAAGAATCTTTAGGAATTAAATCAAGGTATCAATCAGAAAATCATTAAAAAATCTTTAGAAGATCTTTGAATTATAAATTAGGATATTTTAGGGTATCAATCAAAAAATCACCAAGAAATCTCTAAAAAATCTTTAAGATAAAAAATAAGATATAAATCAAGGTATCTCAAGATATTTCAAGATATCAATCAATAAATCTTTAGAATATCTTAAGATATCAATCAATAAATCTTTAGAATATCTTAAGATATCAATTAAAAAATCTTCAAGATATCTCATGGATATTAATTTGAGATCTTTTAGAAAATCTTTTTGGATATCAATCGAATATAAACCTGGATGTTTTGCTAATATTCCAACGGATATCAATGGTGTAGTAAGGATAATATTAATGGATATTGATGGATATTGATCAAATATAGGTGGATATAAGTAAATATCAAGTTAATATGCCATGTGTATAAGGTATTGCTAAGTATTGCGTTGATATTGGGCTTGCCACCAACTTAAATCCTATTAGTGCTTTCAATGTTTTTTTTTTTTTTTTTTTTTTTTTTTTGGATTTGAAGGGTTTTCTTAAGAAAGATATAGCAAGGATATACATTGTTTGTTTTGGATATTTTTTTAATCATTTTTTATGGTTTTTTGTACTCTATCTTCTTAAAATATCTTTGTATATATATTAGAAAGTGAATTTGAGGGTGATTGTGAAGATTTTATATGAATTTAAAATAAAATAAAGAAGTTTGGAATTTGAATTGAATTGGGTTTGATTTAGAGATATATATCTGAATTTAAAAGTAAATTTGACTAGATTGGGCTTAGATTTAGGCTTAAAATAGGTCTATATAAACAATAGTGTGAATAAGATTAAAATAGAGTCAATTCAAAAATTACAGTGTAAACAAGGTTAATATAGGACTAGTTTAAAATTGCAATATAAATAAGATTAAATAGGACTAGTTTCAAACTACAATATAAACAAAGTTAAAATAAGATAAGATCTAGGCTTGATTAGAAATTTTTTTAAAAATCTTTAGGATATAAATCAGGGTATAAATCATAATATCAATTAAAAAATCACCAAAGATTCTTCAAAAGATCTTCAAGGTATAAATCAAGGTATCTCAAGGTATTGATCAAAGAATCATTAAAAATATTTAAAGAATCTTTAGAATATAAATCAAAATATCTTAGATTACTGATCAAAGAATTTTAAAAAAATATTTAAGATTTAAATGAGAATATAAATCAAGGTATCAATTAAAAAATTATTAAAGAATCTTTAAAAAGTCTTTGAGGTATAAATTAAAATATCTTAAGATGTTAATCAAAGAATCACCAAAGAATCTTTGAAATATAAATCAAGATATCTCAAGATATTATAAAGAATTATCAAAGAATCTTTAGAATATAAATTAGAATATCTTCAAGGTATTACAAAGAATCACTAAAGAATCTTCAAAAAATCTTCAAGGAATAAATTAGGATATCTTAAGATATTAATCAAAGAATCATTAAAAAATCATTAAAGAATCTTTAAAGAATCTTTAGGATATAAATCAAGATATCTCAAGATATCACAAAAAATCAATAAAGAATCTTTAGGATATAAATCAAGGTACAAATTAGGATATCTCAAGGTATTATGGAGATTCTTTAAAAAATCTTCAAAATATAAGTTAGGATATAAATTAGAATATTATAAAATATCACTAAGTATTGACTAGGTAGATTTAGAATTAAGCTTGAAATATGCCTATATAAACTTATAAAAAATTTGAAAAATAGAAATATATAAAATTTAGATTTATTTCTAATTTTTTGATTTTTCATGGTTTCTTTAGTTTTTTCTTTTCACCTAGTTATTAGAAATATATACTTTAGAGGTTTGTAAAACCTTCTAGAATATTTTAGAGGTTTTTGAATTAGTGAAGTCAGTTGAGCAGCTTCTTAGTTGATGAAAGTAATACAAATAGTTAGTAGAAGAAACTTGAGAAGCTTCTAAGTTGCTAGAAGGAATTCAAGAAGCTTCTTAGTTAGTAGAAGCTGCTCAAAAAGCTTTCTAGTTGATAGAAGCTGCTCAAGAAGCTTCTTAATCTGTTGGAAGCTGCTCAAAAAGCGTCCTAGATAAGGATATATATAAGAATCAAGGCTGAAGAGTTCTTTAGTCTAGACAACATTATTGTATTATAATTTCTTACAATATATAAAAATTAGTTAAAACATATAATATATTCATAAATTCTAATATGTATTAGAATAATTAATAAAATATTTAAAAGAATTAATATAAGAATTTTTATTTTAATTTTTATTTATTTAATCTAATTATGGTATTTAAATTATATAGGACCTAAATGTTTAATATGAAGCCTTGAGAGGAGATTGGAAGCCAAAGATAAAGAACTAAACTATTGAGAGGCTTATTTGGAAGGATAAAAGTAAAGAATGGATGAATGAAGGCAAGTAGTGAAGCTCTTTATTCTTATTGGTCAATGGTTATGCCCAATAGACTTTGAAGAGACTATCTGCAAGGAGAACAAGGATTTCAACAACTTCAAATAAAACATTCAAAAATCAAAATATATAGCTAGAAAGCTTATTTTTTGTACTATAATTTTGATATAAGAATGAAGAGATTTGAAGTTTTTATGAATAGGCACTTGAAGTTAAGATGTACAAATTGTACCTACTATCATTCTTTTGAAGATATAAGAAAATTGAAAAATACAACTAGAGAGGTGATGTCAAGATCTATATCTAATATAGAAAAATTATTATACTTGGAAATTTGAAAAAAGAGATATTGGAAGTCAAAGACAACAAATTGAATTCCAAGGCCATAAGTAGACCACTTTATTGATAGTGATGGTTTTTGTCATATTTTGAGCTTTCAGATAAATTTTTTATTTAAAAATTTTCAAGAAGATGTATTACTATGTTAAAAAGCTATACATCAAAGTTCTATAATATTTGGACTTTTAGTTTGTGAGATATAAAGAATTTATTATGTAGGTGTTTATAAATAAGGATTTGAAGATACTGTTAGGATTTTGAAGATATCTAAAGATTGGTAATAAATCAATAGTTGAAATTTTTTGTAGTATTTGATAAAAATATATTAATATTTCATATAAATTTTGAGAGAATTTGGATAGCAAGATTAAAAGTTATAGTTTATTGAAGTTTAAAAAAATTTCTCTCCTTATAAGTGAATGAGGGTTTTAGAATATTTTCTTATATTTTGAATATTTGTGAAAGTAAGAATTATGTGTTTGTGTCTGTAAGTCCCACCAATGGATTTTAATTGATATATTAGTTAAAAATATAGTCTTAAGTCATTTAATTATACAAATATGATGGTTAGATAGTCTTTTTGATTATTTAAGTATTTATTAGAATTTAGAAGTATTTATAAATATAAAAGTCTTATTAAAAGAAAAATTACAAAAATAAAATCTTAATAAGTCTTGGAGGCAATTATTTTAATTGATTTAGTATTTTTATTTATTATTAAATATTAAGAATTAATTATTGAGACCAATATCTACATTGGCCTTCTAACTACATGTATTATTCATTAAAAACCTATAAATGTTACTTAATAGGTAGAAGAAGCATGAGAAAGAAATCTCATATCTTTTTTATTATTTTTGTAGAAAATAGGATTTTGAGTTGATTTTTATTGATTTTAATATCATAAAAAAAATTCCAAGGTAGAATAAAATAGTCTTAATTTGATATTATCATCTTAGAAATATTATAGAGATTTTTAGAATTTATTTAGAATTTATTTAGAATTTATTTAGAATTTATTTAGAATTTTTAGAGCAATTTTGAAGACTTTGATAAAAATGAGTTTTACCACCTTGGGAGCCATTATGAAGAAATAGAGCAAGATTTGAAGGTCATACAAGGTTCCTAGGCTAATACGGTGTTTTTAAACACCATGGTGAAGTCAAAAATGCAAAATTATTAGTTCTACTACTATAAAACAGGAGGACCAGCAGCCAGTGTAGTCATTATAGGAAGGGAGGTGCACAAGTCCCATATGGGTTGTGACACCTTAGATATAGGTAGGAGGATAAGACTAAGGCCTCGTGGCCTCTCTAGGATACCCATATACACTACTTGTGAGCCTTGGTGAGGTTCAAACCCATGATCTTGTAACAAGTTACCCTTGAGGTAAAAATTTCTACTTAATTTTTTCTATTACTTACCTTTTAACTTTGAATTATCATAACTTATTCATAGTAACTTAGATTTATATATTTTTTACATCATTGAAAAGATAAAAAATTACTTACTTGAAAATATAATTTTTATTTTTTACTTTTATTTTTTTATTAGGTGAAAATCTAGTGAACAGACTATGACTAGTTTTATAGTGTGCAATTACTTAATTGCACATATTTCACTTGTTTTGTATTATTCTTCTCCTTCATTGTTGTTTATTGCTCCTTATACTTCACACCACAATTTATAAGCAACTCTTAATTGAAGCCACCTTATAACTTGTGTTGAAGAGTGAATTTTATTCTCATAGTGTCAACGACAAGAATATGAATCATAAAAGAATAAAATATATTCTTATATTATTCAAAATCACTTGAAGATGGAATAATATTAAATCTAAAATGGCTATTGTCAAAGACAAAAAGACCAGAGACTCTTGAAATAAGACTAAGAACAAGAAAGGTGTTGATAAGAATAAAAAAGGCTTCATTCTTGTCTCTATGAATATCTATCCAAGAACTATGTAGCGGTGTTGGAATAGAGAGAGTTTATCTCAAGAAAGTGCTGGGCTTTTGGCTGTCACTAATTTCTCAATCAAGCTTCAAAATAAAGAAAGCTCTAAGTTTATATATATATTTTTCCTTTTGGAGCAACTACATCAAATACATAAGCCTCAAATAACCAACAACATCCAAAATATAGTAAAATCTTCTAAAACCTTATATATCCTTATATAGAAATTTTTCCAAATTTCAACATCTCATATCTCCTGATTCAACCATCTAAACATAGTAAAATTTTACATAAGATACTGATATATTTTTGTAAACCTCTAAAACAAATTTCAATTGTAAATTCATTGTGGATCTGGAGATATCTTGAAAATCCTAATAGTCGCTTCAAACCCTTGTTTTTATACACATGTATACAAATTTCTTCATATCTCACAAACTATAAGCTCAAATACCACAAAATTTGTATGTATAGCTTTTTAATACAAAATATCACATTTTCTAAGAAGTTTGAGCCAAAAATTTGTTCGAAAACTCAAATTATGGTTCCAACCATTACTATGAACAAAACCACTCACTTATTGCCTTTGATTTAGAAGTGCCAGCTTCAATGCCCTGTAACTCCTTCATATGAATTCCAAATGCAATAATTCTTTCATAAAAGATGTAGGTTTTGAAATTGCTATTTTAGCTGTACCTTTTGATCTCCAAAAGCTATCGTAAAACTCCTCCTATACTCAAAAGAGTAACAATATGTCTCAAATTGAAAACTTAACTTCAAATGGCTATAACTTCTTTATCATAATTCCAAATTCTCTAGTTTTTGTACAAAAATTGTACCTAAAATCCTAAAATTTACAATTCTAGTTTTTTATCTCCAAATGCCTTCCTTGAAGTTGCCAAAACCCTTGTTAAGGTTACAGGCAGCCTCCTCAAAGTCCATTGGGCATGGTATTCAACCAATAGGGATGAAGTTCTCCATTTCTTGCCTTCATCCGACTATGCCTTTGCTTTCATCCTTCCCAATTAGTCTCCTACTAGCTTAAATTTTCATCCTTAGGCTCCCACCTTCTCTCAAGGCTTCATACTAATTATTTAGATCTTATATTTTTTAAACACCATAATTGAAATAAATAAAATAAAATAAAATAAAGTTTCTTCTATCAAACATTTTAAATTTAATTTACTAATCATTCTAACCTACATCTAGATTCATAAAGATATAATGTATTTTAATTAATTTTTACATACTATAAGTAATTACAATACAACAACGGTATTCTATAGGACCTCCAACACGTGTCCAATTTATAAGACATATGTCAAACTTGCAAAATAAGTTTCCCATATGTGCGCCACGTACTTAGCTTATTCCATGAGCTATCAATATGTGCTATATGTGGCTAACTTGTTGGCCAAGTTTCTAGCCTACTAATCACCTATAGCCATGTATAAAGGTGAAATTAAGTCTATGAAGTTTTTACAAAGCTTCTCTCTAGGATATTATAAAATTAACCTTCTTCTACCTACTTCTATCTATCTATACTAATTAGATAATTATTGGAATAAATCTTATGTTCATGATATTATCCCCTTTTTTAGAGATGAATTCCATGAGGAGTGGTGATTACATGTTGAGGAAGTCCAAGATGTGCCAAATTATATTTGCTACATACTTTAATCTTTCTTCCCTTTGAAGGTAATTGATAGGTCTTCTCAACCATTGATAGTATCTCATACTAGGACAAGAAGATCACCTTGTTATTTAATCATTATTGAGGCCTTTATAACTACCTTCAATAAAAAATATTTGGAATATCATTACGAGTAATTCCTACTTTTAAAAATATCACCAAACATCAAGAGTCTCTTCCAAGGTTGTGATACTAAACATGTTGTATCTTGCCATCAATCCAAAAAAAAACATGTCATTCTTAAGAATCTTCATCTCTATTTTGTCATCTTAAAGGTTGTGATAATCGTAATGTCTTCTCTAATAAATCAACAAATAATGGCTTTTGAGCTAAATTGATAGATTGATTCTTCATCTCTTTTGGCATGAACAATGATACAAGATAATAAATAATAGACAATGATACAAGATAGAATAAAATCTCTTTTGAACTTGCTTGGCTTTATAGCAAGGATTTTTTTGACTCTTCATCATGATTTTAAAGGATGTCATTGATAAAACGCATTGACTTTTACTGATACATTTGTTAGATTTCTAGATGGCTCCTATGTGTGTTCACTAATATCATATCTGCACCAATGTATAAGATATTCTAGTTGATTTTGATGCTATTTCAAATCCAAAATCTCTTCCACCTCAAATTCTTTATTGTTGCTAGCTTCTATACGAGGTGGTGGCATTTGTCTTCTTTCTTGTATATCCATTGTCATGTATGGCTCAAGCAATAATACGTAGAATATAAGATGGATCTTCATAGATTTTGATAGATATAATCGATAGGCAATTAGATTAATCTATTCACAAATCAAAAATGATCTAAGCTTACAATAATCCAATTTATCACAAGAACAATTAGTCTTAATATTATAGTGAAGTAATCATATCTTATCGTCCACGTGGAATTGAGACTATTCTTTATGATAGACATCTGCATTGATCTTTTCTCATTCTTGAGCTTCTTTTAATTGTACCTTCATTATTGCATGTAGCTTTAATAATCAATTCATCAGATCTTCTGTCATAGGATTATCAGCTTTTAAAAAGTCAAAAGTATCAAGTGATGGATGATAACCATAATTTGCAAAGAATAAAGTTTGTTGAATAGACAAATGTATTGATTTATTATAAGTAAATTCTGCCAATAGCAAAAAAATTGTCCAATCATCTTAATAATAATTGATGGTACATCTCAAATATTATTTCAAAATATGATTTATTTGTTTTGTTTGTCTATTAATTTAAGAATGGAAAGCTGAAGATAGTTTTATATCCACCTTCAATATTATAAAAAAGATCTTCTAAAATCTTGATATAAATTATATCCCTCTATCTGATATAATATTCTTTGATAATCCATGATAGTGATAGATATTATCAAAAAAGAATTTAGATATTTTTTCACATATGATAGATTTTGTACACGGTTTAAAATTGGCCATCTTGGTGAAACAATCTACAATCACAAATATAGAGTCATATAAACTTGAATTTAGAAGATCCTTGATAAAATCCATAGAAACAAAAGACTAAGGTTATTTTTGTATAGGTAATGGTTGAAAAAGTCTATAAGGTTGATGACATGGAGTTTTTTTTATCTTGAACAAACGTCGTACAATTGTACAAATTCTTTGATAATCTTTTATATTTGAAGCCACCAAAAATCTCTTGATATTAGCTCCAAAGTCTTGTTATATCCAAAATGTCATATTATAGAGAAGTTGTGACGAGCTTCAAGAGCACATAATTGTGCTTCACCTTTTGGAACATATAGGCATTTTTTGAAATAGAGTAGATCCTTTTTTAACTCAAATTTCAAAGTATTATAAGACTTAGATGAATTATTCTTAATCTCATGAACAAGAAGGTCTGAAGACATATTTGGCTGGACTTACTTGAAAAAAGTTGAATCAATAGTTAATGTTGATTTCATTGCTCAAAGATAAAATTAATTTGATTTCAAAAGGATTGTTTTTTGTTGATCAAAAGCTGAATTTCCTTCTTTAGATACAAGATAAGAACGTCTAGAAAGTGCATCAAAGAGATGTTGTTATTTTCCTAGGTGATAAGTAATATTAAACTTGAATTTTAATAAAGACACATTCCAATAAGCTTGATGACAATTCAACATACATGCTGATATGAAATATTTGAGGTTCTTGTGATCTATATAAATGGTATCATGGTAGAGAGAATTTGCCTCAAGAAAGCACGGAGCTTCTAGCTGCCACTAATTATTCAATTAAGATTTAAAATAATAAAACCACCAAATTTATATAAAAGACTTTTTCATAGGGCTATTGCAGTCAATACATAAGTCTTATTTCCTCAAAATATTCAAAATATAACAAATACTTTAAAACCCTCATTCGCTTGTAAGGAGGGAATTTTTTCCAAATTTCAATAATCCATAACTTTTAATCCAACTATCCAAATCCATTCATAATTTATATGAAGTACTAATATATTTTTAAAAACTACTACCACAAATTTCAATTATCAATTTATTATTGATCTTTAGATATTGCCAAAATCCTAATAGTAGCTTCAAATCTTTATTTATAAATACTTATATTTTAAATTCTTCATATCTCACAATCTAAAAGTCCAAATTCTATATAAATTTGATATATAGCTTTTTAACATAATGATACACTTTTTTAAAAATGTTTAAATAAAAATTTGTTTGGAAGCTCAAGATATGGCAAAAACTATCACTATCAATAAAACGGTCTATTTATTGCCTTAAAATTTGATCTATTGTCTTTGACTCACAATATTTCTTTTTTAAAAATTTAAATATAGCAATCTTTTTATATTAGATGTAGATCTTAAAATCACCTTTTTAATTGTACCTCTTGATCTTCAAAAGCTCTCATACAACTCCTTGTATTATCAAAAGAGTGATAGTAGGTGCAATTTGTATATCTTAACTTCAAGCGCCTATTCCTCCCTCATAAAAATTCTAAATCTCTCAATTCTTATACTTAAATTATAATAAAAAAAATTAGCTTTCTAATACCAATGTCTAATTTTTGAATGCTTTCTTTGAAGTTGCCAAAATCCTTGTTCTTATTGCAAGCAGCCTCCTCAAAGCCTATTGGATATGACCATTGACCAATAGGAATAAAGAGCTTCACCTTTTGCCTTCATTCATCCATTCTTTCTTTCATCCTTTCAAATAAGCCTCTTAGTAGTTTAGTTCTTCATCTTTGGCTTCAATCTTTTCTCAAGGCTTTATATTAGATATTTGAATTCTATGTAATTTAAATACCATAACCAAACTAAATAAAAAAAACCAAAACAAAATTTTTTATATCAATTCTTTTAAATACTTTATTAACCATTTTAATACATATTAAAATTTATAAATATATTATATATTTTAACTAATTTTTATATATTATAAACAATTATAATATGACAATGGTGATTAGACTAGAAGCGCCTTTTAGATAATGATGCCATTCTTAAAAAGAATCCATAAATACAAAAAGTTCTTTATTATAAATTTCATAGCTGATCTTTACTATTAAAAATTTATTGGAATAAAAAACTACAGGGTGGAATTTATAAATTGTTCCTATTTGTAACAATATTACATCTAAAATAAAATCTAATGCATCTATTTTTATAAGAAATGCCTTAAAAAAGCCAATGTGGTATAAGATTGATGCAAAAATAAAAGTTTTCTTCAAAGCTTTATATGATACTTTTACTTCTTTATTCTATTTGAGTTTGTCTTTACAAGTTAAGCATATAAGTGGAGTTGTAACTTGAAAAAAATCCTTGATGCAGATTCGATAATAATTGGAAAATTTCAAAAAGCATTGCACATCCCTTATTATTCTTAGAATCTTCCAATCTATGATTATTTAGACTTTCTTAAGATCCATCTTAAGACCATTATTTGAGATGATGTATTTTAAAAAGTCAACTTGAGTAGTGTGAAATGCACACTTTTTTATCTTAGCATATAGTCTTGCATCTCTAAGTTTTTATAACACATGACAAATATAAAATTCATCTTCTTTTGTATTCTTAGAATAGATTAGAATGTCGTTTAAATAGCAGACAATACAATCATCAAGAAATTCAAAAAAAACATCATTCATAAGTTATTGAAAAGCAACTAATGCATTTGTAAGTCTAAAAGGCATGACATTATATTTGAAATGCCCATACTCAATTCAAAATACAGTCTTCCATTTATCACCTCCTTTGATGTAGACCAAGTTGTATGCTCTTTGCAGGTCTATTTTTGTATAGATCTTTGCTTGATTGAATCGATCAAGAAGTCTTGAAATCAAAGATAAAGGATATCTATTCTTGATAATCTTGCTAAGTTCTCAATAATCTATACACATCCATTGTCATATTACGTGTTGTTTGGTTTGAGAATGCATTGGGCACTTGGTTGTGGAATATAAGGTTGTGTTTATAAAAATGTAAGAAATCCTAATAGGTTTCACTCCATATAAAAAGAATACAATCCAAATTTTAATACAAAAGTATTTAAACATGATATAAAGTGCTAAAAAACACTCTTATTAGTAATCTTAACCACACATAACTCTAATTGTTTTGTTACCTTCACAATAAAACAACTTAGATTTTCTTCACAAGTCTTAATCCTAGTCAGTGAGCTTTAGAAAGCTATAACTCCTAATTTAACCATCCACTTGATATAAAAAATTTTATACAAATACCACTATAAGTTATCTACATGCTCAAAAAATTTCAGGCCAATCCAATATATAAATTGTAAGATAATGTCAAAATTCTACACTAGTATCTCTCGGCCTCTTACTCAAAGTTTGATGCAGATATGCCAACAATAACTTCTCATCTTTCAACTGTTAATTCTAATTCAAACTTAGCATATAGCTTGTTCTTTATGTCTTTTAACACTGTGCCAATTTTCACCTTGTTTTGATTGATAGATCTCTAGATATTATAAAATTCCAAAACAACTTCAAACTGCCAACTTCCGATACCTTATTGCACTAATGGGCAAATATCTCTCAGCCACACCATTAGATTGTTACAAGATGTTTTATACTCTTAGCTCATCTAATCAACTAAATATTTTCTAATTTTCAATCATAGATAATATACCAATTGCACAAAGCAATGAAAAGTGGTAGCCCTAACTTTTTTATATAAAATCCAAATCATCAATACAAACTTTGACTTTGAATAATCATTGTCCCGTCTTCACAAATCCTATGAAAGCAAACCTTTTGCCTTTGTAACGAGCTTAAAGTCTTCTTCCAAAATCTACTTATTGATCTCCAAATGTTTCAAGTCCTTGCCTTTGGTGGTCATTTTTATGGCTAGAGGTCTGTTTTAGATCCTATCTCATACCCAGTCATCCCCCGGGTATTAATCCAACTTATTTTAAGGATATGTAAACTTAATCCTATCCTCAACTTAACCTTGATCTCTACCATATTAACTTTTTATCTCCTTTATCTTATATTTATTGACTTGTGACTTTTTTAAAAGCCGTGAATCCATTTCTACAACCTAGAAGAAAATTTTAATAACTAACTTTTATCTATTAGCTATTAAAACAAGAATTAATCTAAGAGGCTTTCATAAAACTTTTCTTAAGTATCTTAAGTTTCTAATGAACTAAGATAACTAAGTATTAAGTAGAATTTATACTTATTCATATTTTTTACTACATGAATGTATTACAACAGGACACCATAATGATCCCTCTTTTTTCTTCATAAATAAGATAAAAGCTCTAGCCACAAAAATGACTTGTTGGAAACTTTGAATGGCATTTAAAATTCTTAGCCAAATTTTTGTTAATATGTTCTTACAATGCAGCCAACTCATTCTATGATAAATTATAGATTGGTCCAAATGGTGGTTGAACTTTCTCTCAAAGATCAATTGAATAATTACAAGGTTGATGCTTTGGAAGAATATTTGTGTTCTTCTTTTCAAAAACATCTTTAAAATCTTGATATTAGCTAGGAATACCACTTGTAATCTTTTCGGCATCTAAAATAGATGTAGTATATATAACAAAAGATAATCCTTCTTTTGTTGCATGTCTAAAAGTTTTTATATCTATTAATAAGAATTTAGATGTATTAAAATTATGTATGTCTATTTAAATAGCAAATGTCTAGATTAAATTATAAAAAAATCAAAATTATAAGAAGTCTAATCTATTTGACGATTATATTTTTTTAACCACAATAATCCTAAAATAACTAGATTAGAAGAAGATTTGATTACATTAAATATTACTACACTATTATGTCCCTTAGTACTACATCTAAAAGAATAGTCTCATGGGTAATATCTCCAAAAGACAATGAATGACCATCTATAATTTCTACGTGCATGGATTTAGTTTTCTTGATTAGAGATATTTTTTGTTTTTGACAAAGTCTTTGTCTATGAAGCAAGTTGAGGCTCTTGAATCTAATAAGGTAAGAACTTTGTAATTTTTCAATCCTAAAAATACATCTATTGTAAAACAAGGTGAGGGGTCAGAGGGAAGAATAGGACCTTTATAAGGTGTTGCATATGATTCCAATTGCACGGTCCCTATTATAGCTGGAAAAGCTTATTTTTTAATATATTATCTTCTTTAGCAACCATACTTTTCATTATGTGATTGCATTATTTTTTTAGATAATATTGAATAATGTGCTTTGCTTCTCTATAATACATGCACAATCTCTCTTAATGACTTTAAATCTTTTCCTGTTTGGTGAAAGGTTTAAAATGTACTATACCAATTTGCATTGGATGTAGTTTAGTCAAATAAGTTTTTGAAAACTTAAAAATTGCTATCATCAATTGACTTGATCTTCTCCAACCAAATCTATATTCTTGACGCCTTTCAAATAAACAATTATTGCATGCAATGGCTTAAGTAATAAATTCTTCTAAAGAATCTGCTTTTGACATTATTAATAACAAGTTTTTGACGTAATCCTTTAAACCATAATAAAATTGATTGATGTAAGCCTTATTGTTCTACTCCACATTGCAAGCAAGATTTTAAAATTATGTAGCATATGTTGTGGTTGATTGTGACTTTTATTATAAAAATAAGAGCTTGGTCTCTATTACCCTCTCTTGATCACTTTTTCCAAATGTGGCCGTAAATATTATGAAGAATGAATTAAAATTATAAAAAAATTGTGAATTTTTTTCTATCAAAGGTTCAAATCAAAAAAGAACACTTTTAAATAGAAGTGTGCCTACGAATCCAACTTGAGTAAATCCATTAGGATATTAGAAAAGATGCAACTTTAGATATAGCTTGACTTGTTGTAGAAATCCTTGAAATTTTGATCTTGTTCCATCAAACTTTTCAAGTATACTAATCTTTGCCTCTTTCATGTTGGTAGAAATAAGGCTTCCTAGATTACCTTGTAAGGTGGATTTATTTCTTTCCCTCAACTATACAATTTCTTAGTGTAGGCTCTAGATTTCTTCCATAGATGTAGGAATGATATCTCCATGATTGGTATTAGTGATTTATAAAATTTCCATCCTAAGAGTATTGATAAGGTCTTTATGATCTATAATAATTGCAAATCTATTCTTGTTTTTACTAAATGTAGCATCCATGATCTTTCCTTCCATCTTAATAACTTTACAATTCAAATTAGAATAGGATAATTTATAAAATCTAATATCAAATAAAAAATCTTTACAAAGAGGGGTGATCTACTATCTTTCAAGAAAAAAATCAAGGTGAAAAAGCAAAGAATAATAATTTAAAGCTAAATAATGTGCAACCTTCAAATACAATAGTAGAAGTGGGATAATCCACTCAATTTTTAAATACAAAATAAGAATAATGAATCTTCACTTTTGTCAAACTGTCAAAGACAAGGATATGAATCATAAAAGAACAAAATATACTCTCATATTAATCAAAATTATTTGAAGATGGAATAGTATTAAAATTAGAATGGCTATTGCTAAAGACAAGAAGACTAAAGACTCTTGAAATAAAACTAGGAACAAAAAAGATATTGACAAGAATAAAGAAGGCTTCACTCTTGTCTCTATATATATTATCTACCTAAGAATTACATGGCAGCATTCTATAGAACCTCCAACACGTGTCCAATTTACAAAATACATGTCAAACTTACAAGATACATATCAAACTTACAAGATAAGTTTCTCATGTATACACCACGTACTTAACTTGTTCCACAAGCTATCAATATGTGTTCCATGTACTTAGTTTGTTCAACAAGCTACCAATATGTGCCCCACATTGTCGTATGTCGTGAAGTCTTGCTTGAAAATGCTCCGGGCACCTAGCTATAGAAGATAAAAAGAAAAGATACTACAATAATTAGTTCTAATCTCTCTAATCAATCTCTAAATAATCATTAATCAAATATTAATTAAACCTTAGTCAATCCTGGTCAAATCCAAATAAATCTTAAAAAAAACCTTAACAATCCTAAAATAAATCCTAACTAAATCTTAATCAATCTTGATCAATCTTGATCAAATCTTAATAAATCCTAAAATAAATCCTAACTAAATTCTAGTCAACCCTCGTCAAATTCTAACAATCTTAAAACAAATTTTAATTAAATCCTAGTCAATCCTGATCAAACCTTAACAAATTTTAAAACAAATCCTAACAAATTTTAAAATAAATCCTAACTAAATCCTAGTCAATCCTGATCAAATTCTAACAAATCTTAAAATAAATCCTAACTAAATCTTAGTCAATCTTGATCAAATCTTAACAAATTTTAAAATCCTAGTCAACCCTGGTCAAACCTTAACAAATCCTAAAACAAATCCTAACTAAATCCTAGTCAATCTTGATTAAATTTTAATAAATCCTAACTAAATCCTAATCAACCTTGATCAAATCCTAATAAATCCTAAAATTAATCCTAACTAAATCCTAGTCAATCTTGGTCAAATCCTAACAAATCCTAAAATAAATCCTAATTAAATCCTAGTCAATTCTAGTCAAATCTTAACAAATCTTAAAATAAATTATAATTAAATCTTAGTCAACCTTGGTCAAATCCTAACAAACTCTAAAACAAATCCTAATTAAATCCTAACCAAGCCCTAAGTAATTCTTAAGGCAGTTTTAGAATCCCAATAATTATTAATTAAATCATTTATCTTGCTTAAAAATTTACACACTCCATAAAAACTACGTTAGCAGCAAGCATATAAAATTTGAAGAGGATCAAACTTACCAGCAAAAAATTCAACCCAAAATTTCAATCAAGTGTCGGCCGGCCTCCTTCTCCTACCTTAATATTGATTGTTTAGTGCCAATATTTCCTTCTTACATTATTTAGTTGCTTCTAAATTTCACATGTATATAAAAAATTAAAACTTCTATATACATACATACAAATTTCACTCCAATCCAATTAGTAAATTGTTAGAAATCTTAGGAAACCTAACTAACCCTCAATTTCCAATTTTTGAGGTCCCAATCTACATAAACTTCAATAATCTTTGATTGAATTATTAAATCAATCTCAAATTCACAAAACCCTATAAGTACTACTATATGCACCAACCTACAAAATATCATTTAAAGATCTATAATCAATCTCACAAAATATTCAAAAATATAAATCCCAATATATTTCACAAAATCAAACTCACCAAAATCAACCTTGATTTTGCAAAGCTATTACAAAGTTATTACCAATTCAAATCACTTCCAACTAACTCTAAAAAAAAGATCCTTTAGTCTGCTCTCTAATCCCACCTTTTGATCTACAAAAGGCTCCTTGACCCGCTGTAAGCACATGGTTTTGTGCCTCAAGATCAGATTCCAACCCTGACTTATAACTGATCCTCTTCGGGTATCTATTTTGAGATTTTTGTAATAAAATTTTCTGAAATCTATTCTTAATTCCCTCTTATATATGCCTATATCATTTTATTTTCCAATCTATTTTTTTTTGCCTTACTTATGGCCCTACAAAATAAATAGAAGCTCATTTGTAAAAAAGGCAGCATTAATATCCATTAGTTTTATTATCTTTTTACTATTATGTATTTTTCTAAGATAATTTGCTACAATATTTTGAACTAAGATCTTCTATAATATACTATGTCCACACTCTTTCACCTAATAGTCATGTTACATCATGACAACGTACTTAGCTTGTTCCACAAGCTACCAACATGTGCTCCACATACTTAGCTTGTTCCATAAGCTATCAACATGTGCAATATGTGGCTAACTTGTTGACTAAGTTAATAGTCTATCAATTACCTATAGCCATATATAAAGGTGAAAATACATCTATGAGGCTTCTAGGAAGCTTTTCTCTAAGATATTATCAAATTAATTTTCTTCTACCTACTTCTATCTATCCATATTAATTAGATAATTATTGGAATAAATCTTATATTTGTAACAATTGGATATAATAATCCTATGAAGAAGATTTTTATATAAATTTGGAAATTTTATTATTTTAGATCTTAATTGAATAATTAATAGTAACCAAAAGCTCAATGATTTTTTGAGATAAATTCTCTCTACCATGACAACACATATTTTTGAATTCTAATTCATCTTTTTTAGTGTTATTTGTATATTCATCTAGTTAATTTAAATTCTTATTAGTTTTTTTTTAAAATCTTTTTTAAACTCAAGTCTCTTGCTTTATATTCTTAAATCTTTGATAATTTGACAAGACTATCTTCATCTTAAATATCATAGTTGAATCTTTTTTGTTAAAGAATGGATTTTTTTTTTTTTTAAAGATATATCAATGATTTAGAATTTATAGATTATTTTCCTCTAAATTGATATTTTTTTCATTATAATATTAGAGCTTTATTCTTCTTTAAAGAGAGTGGGTCACCTTTTTTCTTGAAGATTCTTAAGGCATTTTAGAGGTTGCAGATTATCCTCTTCTAAGCTGATATTGTCTTCTTATAAATTCATTTTTTCTTTCTCTTAAAATGGCTAAAGGTCAAGACATTAGTATGACCAAATCTTTTGAGTCCAAGTTAAATACCATTATAAGTACTTTTATTATATTATTTATTAGGATTGTGAAAATTGAAGGGGTTGTTGCAAAACTTTATAATGATACAACATCTAAAATACCATAATTTAGACTACAACTACCTCCAACTTCTATGCTTGAAGATATAGTACTACCTATGCTATGCCTAAGAAATCTACATGTTCAACAATATAAAGAACCTTGAATTAGTCTTTTGAAGAAATGTAATGGTACGCATTTAAAATTCTGAGGATTTATCAACCAAATTCAATTGATAACAATTCTATAATCTGATATTTATCTAATAGTAGAATCAAGGATTAGATTGGTTGGCACCTTACTTACAAAGCAAGCATTATCATGGTTTGCTTCCTTGTTTGAAAAGAAATCACCAATTTTGAACAACTTTGAAGTTTTCATAGAAATATTTGCAGAAGCATTTGGAAAATATGACAAGGTTCATTGGGCAATAATTAAGATATGAGTATTATATCAAGGGATGTACTTTGCATCAATCTTTGTATCTAATTTTAGATAATTAGCATGCGATATCAATTGGAATGAAAAAGCTTTAATGAGTCAATTCTATTAGGAATTAAAAGATGATATGAAGGATTTTTTACTATCACTTTCGGATCCATAATTGTTTAATGAAGCCATTAGCTAAATCATAAAATATAATAATCAATTATTCCAATATTGTCAAGATTAATATTTATGAGCTTTAGTAAGATAATATGCAATCTGACATACTCTTGTTACATTGGCAAGCATTTTGAATTCACCTTTAGAAGTGGAAAATATGTAATTTGATATATTATGCTTCAAACCTCTTAGTCTACAAGAAAAGAAGTATCAGATGGAAGAAGATTTATGCTTGTATTTTGGTAAGAAAGGCCATAAGATTGGCAATTGTTCAAAGAAATAAAATTGACATATCACTAAAATCAAAAGTACAATTGTTTAAAAAAACAAAGATATTTAGCCACAATAGAGACTATATGGTTGGACAATTTAATATTATAAAATTATTCAAGTTCCTCTCTTTTAGCTCAACCTGCTCAGTATTTTATAATTCTTTTGTGTTTCAAACCTTAGAAGCTTTAGACAATCATCTTATTGGATTTGAGGGCATTTGTTTATTTTGTAGATGAGACATCTATTTCTTTTACAAATGAGATATTTGCTAACCTTCATAAAATTCTTCTAGTATAAAAATCCAAATTTGTTCATGTAGAGATAATAGATGGATAATTTTTATCCTCTGGTAGTGTCACCTATAAAACAATGCCTATAAAAGTCTTGTTTGAAGATCATAGCAACTGAATTGTAGTTAATGTTATTAGAACTCCTTCAAATCCTATTATTCTTGGACTTTTTTAGTTGAAAAAGCATAATTCATCTATAGATTAGAGGTTACAAAGAATAACAATTTTGATAGAAATCCTTATAAGAAAAATTTGTAAAAAGTCACAAGTTGATAAGCCTTTATTTGTTGGAACAAAGACTTTTATAAGATCATTTAAAGAAGGCACATCATTTGTTATTTATGCAACTCCAACTAAAGAAGATATGACTTCATCGGCAAATATTCTAGAGTAGTATAGCAAATTTTAAGATATTTTTTAGAAAAAAAATATTGATATATTACTTGAGCACCAACCATACAATTGTATTATAAATCTTTAGAAAGGAATGCAATCACATTTTGGTCCAATTTATAATCTTTTTTAAAATGAGCTTTTCATGATGAAAGATTATATTAATGAAGACCTTACAAAAAACTTCAACAAGCATTCAAAGTCTTTAACAAATGTACCTATATTCTTTGTGAAGAAGAAGAATGGTTCCTTATGTGTGTGCATTGATTATTGGAGATTAAATAAGATAACGATGAAGAATCATTATCCACTACCATTAATTTCAAGACTTTTGGAACGACTTAGTCAAGCCAAGATCTATATTAAAATAGATCTTTGTGGAGCATACAACTTGGTATTGATCAAAGAGGGAGATGAATAAAAGGCTACATTTCAAACATAGTATAGACATTTCAAATATAATATCATATCTTTTGGATTAATAAATGCACCTGCTATCTTTCAACATTTAATAAATGATATCTTTCAAGAGCACCTAGATAAGTTTATGGTGATTTATCTTGATAATATCTTGATCTACTTAAAAAATTTGGATGAACATTAGGAGCATATCAAGTTGGTATTACAAAAGCTGCAAGATATAGGTTTGTATGCCAAGCTAGAAAAATTTATATTTCATCAACCAAAGATGGAATTTTTGAAATATATTGTATCTATTGAGGATTTGATGATGGATCTCAAGAAAGTTGAAGTGGTAATATAATAGGTCATCTCAAAGATTGTAAGAGACATACAATATTTTCTTAGATTTGCTAACTTCTATTGAATCTTCATCAAAAATCACTCTTAAGTTGCCACCCCTCTTATTCAATTGACATACAAAGAGAAGTTGGAATAGGGGCCTCAAGTAGAGAAGGTATTCCAAAACCTCAAGACATCATTTATCACAATTCCAATTTTGATACAATAAGACTTTACAAAAGTATTTTATATAGAAATTGATGCTTTGTATTTTGCACTAAAGGTCGTACTTTCATAAATGGGTATAGAAAATAAATTCCATCCTATTGTATTTTATTCTTAAAAAAAATTTGTTGTCAAAATTAATTATAAAATCCACAATAAAGAACTTCTTACTATTGTAGATTCTTTTCAAGAATGGTGTTATTTTCTTAAAGAGACAATATATCCTATGATTGTATACATATATTATAAAAACTTGGAATATTTTATATCAGCTTGGATTTTTAATTGCCACCAAGTTTAATGGAATATGAAATTATTTTGATTTATTTTTATTATCACTTTTTAATTTGAAAAGCAACAAGGATTGTCTTATATTTTATTAAGGAAATCATATCTTATACCAAGAACAAGAAAGGCATTGTTTGATTAATAATATGCAACTTTGTTGAAGACAAAATAATTTTGTCTTTGTGCCACTATTATATTGGCACCTATTGATTTTAGTTTCCTTGATGAAATATGTATTGCAATCATTCATGATGTTTTGGCCCTTGATATCAAGCATTGTATCAATGAAAATGCTAACAAGTTTAAGCTTGAGGAAGACTTTTTATAATTTGAAAAACGTTTAAATATTCTAGAAGGACCTACACCACTACGCGTTTTTTAACCTTGCTATGATTTTTTCAGCTGCGGATCATTTTAGATTTAACAAGACCTTGGAACTTATTTCTCAAGATTTTTGGTGGCTTCAAATGTAGAAGATTGTGAAGGACTTTGTGCTCTCTTGTGACTTCTATTCAAAATCCAGGAATCCTCAACATCATCCATATAGACTCTTACAGCCCTTGTCTATTCCAAGACAATCACGATCTTTTATCTCCATATATTTCATCATGGATCTATTGTCATCCAATTCATTGGATAGCATCCTTGTGGTAATTGATCAACTTATAATGATGGCTTATTTCATTCTTTATAAGAAAACTATATTTAATAAAAAAATAGCAAGTGTCATGGACATACTTTAAGTCACCATATTCTAAAACTTTCCGTAGTCTTTTAGAACCTTCCGTAGTCTTTTAGAACCTTCCGTAGTCTTTTAGAATCTTTTGTAGTCTTTTATAACCTTTCGTAGTCTTTTAAAAATCTTCCGTAGTCTTTTAAAATCTTCTATAGTTTTTTAAAATCTTCCAAAATCTTCTAAAATCTTTTTTAGTCTTTTAAAATCTTGTATAATCTTCTAGAATCTTCTAAAACCTTCTTCAATCTTTTAGAACCTCGTGTAGCCTTCTAAAATCTTCTAAAATCTTCTTTAGTCTTCTTAAACTTGCTTTAGTCTTCTAAAATCTTCTTTAATCTTCTAAAATCTTCTACGATATTCTTAGAAAGTTCAATAGGATATAGGTCTTATAATAAAATAAGAGGCAAGACTGAGATACACCTCCTTCTTGCCAACAAAAGTCTTAGAACAATCCAAAATATTACCTTATTTTTTTAATATCAATGTAGTCTTTTGTTCTTATCAATGATCTGGTTCTTTATTCTTGTCCATCTAGTTCTTTATTCTTGAAATTATTTTAGTTTTGTAACCTTTTCCTTATTTTTTGTTAATCCAATATCTTGCATCCTTGACAGTATGGCTCTTTCTTTCCAATATATATCAATATTATAGTCTATTGGATGATATTGCATTTCATCAAAGATTCCAATTCATATCTAAGTTTTGGAGATGTCTTTTTGAAATATTAAAGATTGACATTAAACTTTCTTCAGCTTTCTATCCTCAAACTAATAGCCAAACAGATCAAGTTAATTAAATTTTGAAGCAATATTTATGATACACCATCAACTATCAAGAAGATGAATGGATTTTATATCTATTTTTAGTAGAATTTATATATAATAATATTATTCATACTTCAATTCAATAAATACTATTTTATTCTAAATATGGATATCACTTAAAGCTTAATCTATATAGCACATCAATGAACAATAATCTAACAATTGAAAGATTTATAAAGCATCTATTGTAATAGCAAACAACCTTGAAGCTTCAATTACAAGTTTCAATTGTAAGGCATCTATAGATAAATTTAAGAATCAAATCCAAACATGTTTGATGATAATTTCTTGGTGAAGATTAGATCCAAAGAATATTTATAAGAGGGAGAAAATTAAATTAAAACCTTCATCACTATAGAATCATTTGTTCCAAGAAAGAATAGAGTAGTAGAAGCAAATTAGTCACCATGTCCAACCTTCAAGTGTTGAGAGATTTAATAGAATAAGATTTAGGAGATTCACTTATTACACAAGCTTTGAATAAACTGATACAATTTTCACAACCTTCAATGGAACAAAGTGAGGATGATACATTTTAGCGCCATATACTACCATGATTGGAGCCATTAAGAGCAATATCCAATTACACAAGTCTTGATTCTAATGCTCGAGCTTTAGTGATATTGCTTGAATTTAGAAAGGTAAATCCTTCTAAACCTAAGATCTTATTTGGAGGGTGTTTTGAAGGCTGCAATGAAGATCAAATCTTTAGATGGGATGTTTCAACAATAGAGGTACTAGCTTAAGGCTATAGGTGATTTTTTTGAGGACTAGTAGAACCTATTATCAAAGAATAGAAAACAAAATATATATCTATATTTTTAATTTTTTACATATGTAAAAAGATTTTCGAAGGCATGAGCTCTTTTTAAAATTCATCACTAGAAAAAGGGGTGATATTAGAGACTTATACTTTAAAGATTCACAGAACCTTTTAGAACATTTTAGAGATTTTTGAATTAGTGAAAGTTGATTGAGAAGCTTTTTAGTTGGTGAAAGTTAATTGAAAATCTTCTTAGTTGATGAAAGTAGCTTAAGAAGCTTTATAGTTAGTGGAAGGAATTCAAGAAGCTTCCAAGTTGATAAAAAAAATTCAAAAAACTTCCTAATTGATAAAAACTACTCGAAAAGCTTTTTATTTTATTAGAAGCTACTTAAGAAGCATCTTAGATATGAATATATATGAGAATCAAGGCTGAAGAGTTCTTTAGTCTTGACAACATATCTCTTAGAATTTTAGGTTATCTTTCTTGGTATTATTTGTGTATTCATCTATTTAATTCAAATTTTTATTGGTTTCTTGTTGAAACCTTTTTCTAATTCAAGTTTCTTGTTGTGTATTTTCATATCTCTAACATTAGTAGACAATTAGAATTCCAATGATTTCTTGAAGAGGACTCTCTTTCCTTTATGACGATGTAATATTGTTTAAGTCATAAAAGAGAATGGATATACAAGAAAGAAGATAAATGCCACCATCTTCTATAGAAGTAGATAACAATGAAGAATTTAAAAGGGAAGAGATCTTAGATTCAAGGCAACATCAAAATCAATTGGAATATCTTATACATTAGTATACATATGATATTAATGAACGTACATATGAGCCATCTAAAAATCTAGCAAATGTATCAACAAAAGTCAATGTGTTTTATTAATGACATCTATCAAAATCAAGATAAAAAAAAATCAAAAAAATCTTTCTTATAAAATAAAGCAAATTCAATAGAGATTTTATTCTATCTTGTATTATTATTTGCTATTTTTTAAAATTTTCTAATGCCAAAAAGATGGAGAATCAATAACCAATTAATTTAGCTTAAGAACTATCGTTTGCTGACTTATTGGATGAGACATTATAACTACTGCAACCTTCAAGACAATGGAATAGAAATGAAGATTCTTGAGAATGAAATTTTTTTTTAGATTGATGGCAAGATACAACGTATTTGATATCACAACCTTGGAAGAAACTCTCGATGTTTGGTGACACTTTTAGAAGTAAGAACTACTTCTAATAGTGTTCAAAATATTTTCTTTGAAAGAAGTTATAAAAGCCTAAAAAACGATCGAATATCAAGGTGATCCTTTTAGTCTAGTATAAGACACTATCAATAGTTGAGAGGACCAATCAATTATCTTTAAAAGAAACAAAGATTAAAATATGTGACAAATACAATTCAGAGCATCTTAGATTTCATCAATATGTAATCACTACTCCTTGTGGAATTCATCTTTAGAAGGGGAAATAATATCATGGACATAAGATTTATTCTAATAATTATCTAGTTAATATGGATAAGTAGAAATAGATAAAAGTAGATTAATTTAATAATATTTAATAGAGAAGTTTTTTAAAAACTTCACAGACACAATTTCATCTTTATTCATATCTATAGGTGATTCCTAGATTAGAAACTTGGCTAATGAATTAGTGACATATCATACATGTTGGTAGCTTGTGAAACAAGTTAAATATATGGCACACATATAGAAAACTTGTCTTATAAGTTTGATATATATCTTGCAAATTGGTACATAGTGGAGGTCTTATAAAATGTCACCATATAGCTACAAAATAGATAATATATATAGAGATAAGAATGAAGTATTTTTCATTCTTGTCAATTCTTTTCTTGCCACTAGTCTAGTTTAAGAGTCTTTATATTTTTTAATCTTTGGCAATAGCCATTCTAATTTCTTCTTGAATATTTATACTTTCTTATTTTTATTTTGTTTCTTTTCTTTGATATAGATTTCACTGATTTATGCATCTTCTTTTAATTCATAATCTTGATAATTTATTAGGATTATTATTAAAATAATAAAAAATTATAATAAATATTATTAAATACAAAGATACTAAAGAATCTTGAATTAAGATTGGAATACAAGAGAGGTGTTGAAAAGGCTTAAAATGGCCTCAATTTTGCTTCTATGTGTATATATATATATATATATATATATATATATATATATATATTATTTATAAATATATATATATATATATATAGAAGGTTATACAAAATGTTCTTTACAAGTGTAAGATTAGTACAATAAATTTTCAACTTGTATCTTATCTCTATAGTTGTTTTTTAAATCCATTGAACTCTTAGAAATAACTTTTAGAATTATATAATTTATTAAAAGATAGTTGTAGATCTAACCTACAATTAAAAAAACTCCTATAATTTTTTATTATAAAGATATTATATACAAAATCTAATTATTTATATATATTTCTATTATTTAAGTAATATTAGTACATATGACATATATATATTTAATTAGAACATAGAAGTGTATTTTATTTAATTAGAATATAGAAGTATATTTAATTAGAATATAGAAGTGCAATAATTTGTCACATGCACTAATCAAACTAAATAGAACATATTATTATTTTAATTTTATCTTATAAAGTATATGTTATAATTTTTAAAGTTAAGAATTAAAAAAATGATTAAAAAAATGCTCTCTTTAATTAATTGTATCAAGCCTTTAAAAAAATATATATATAATTTTTTTATTAAAAAATATGTATTTTTTATTAAACCAAAAAAAATTATACTTAATACTTTTATTTTATTTATGTATATAATCTAACTTCTTGCTTTAAAAAATATAATGATTATTGTTAATAAATTTTATGAAATATTTATTAATATCTAAAATTAAAATTTTAATCCTTATAATTATATATTTTATTATTATTAAATTTTATTAATTATTTTTATAATTATATTAAAATATTCTTTATGAGAGATGACCAAGTTTTTTTTAGTAATATTTAATATATTTATAGAAGTCTAAAATGTTCAATACTTATTTCTTACTAAAGTTTTCAAGATAGATCTGTATAAAAAATTTAGATTATAAAAAAAATTACAGAATTTAAAATTTACATATATCAAATAATATATTATATGCTTGAATTCTACAAAGATATCTTTTAAAATAATTTTTTACCAAGTTTTATATTAAAATTTTAAAATAAATTTAAAAACCTCAATAGTGCATGTGATCCTTTATATCATTAAATTATGTGTTTTTTCAAGTCAATTCGTCAAGATATTTATTATTTAGATTTTGCTATAAATATAAATTCAAATGCATCTTCAAATGATAATAATTTACATAAAATATATTATGAAAGAACATAAAATATAATTAAATTTTTAGAATATAAAATATATAGATAAATATTTATACATAAAAAAAAAATTGTTTAAAAAAAACTAGCAAAAATAGATTACAAAAGAAGTATAAATACAATTAAAGATGGTTAAATTTTTTACTGTATATGTACTAATGAACAAAAAAAAACTATGAGAAATTTTTCAAAAGACAATAAATATTTAGTTCAATCATCTAGGTTATAAGTTATAAGATTTTTTTTAAAAAAATTTGTTTAGATGCAATTATTTTGAAAAAAAAATTTAAAAATATTAAAAAATTATGGTGGTTATTTTTTAAAATTTTGTATTAATTTAATATATGTTTGAATTTTTTATATTATTAGGATTTTCTTATATATATATATATATATATATATATATATATACTTAATTATATTATTTTAAAATAATAATACGTGTCTATGATATTATTTGTTCTTAAATATTTTTTGTTTAATTATTTTAAAATTATTAGAAATAATAGTAAGATATCAAGATATTTTTTAAGTTTTAAAAAAAAATTATTTACAAAATACTATTTGTCACAAAATCTTATCTTTAGTTTTTTTAATTTTAATTCAAATATTTTTTACATAAATCATAAAAAATTTAATTTTACAAATATCAGATCTTATTGCTCGTAAAAATGACAATCCATAAGACATTAAATTTGTATTTTTAATGTATAATATTTATTCTAGTTCAAGGTCAAAATTTAATGAATTGTTGTATTTGATTGAGAAAGTTTTAAAACTTAGATGTTGTACTATTGAGTTTGCTAAAAATAATATTTTTTGATTATTTGCAATCATATGTTTTTTCAATTATCATAAATTATGATTTATTTAAAGTTAAAAATGTATAATGAATAAATCTTGCAATTTGCATATATCTAAGTGATTAGTCAGTCATGATGTGAGTTGAAGAAGTGAACAGAGTTGATACATTGGAAGAATTAGTTTTTATATATGCAATCATATATATATATATATATATGATTGCTTGTATAAGAACTAGTATATATATATATAGATATAGATATGGTTGCATATATAAGAGCTAATAAATTTATATATGGTGTTTTTCTTTTAATTATAATTTTATTTTCATGGCATCTTATATTGTTTTTCATAAAATCATCCATTCAAAATTTGTAAGCTTAATTGTATCCTTAGCATTTGAATGCTTATTGTTGAAATATTAAATATTTGAGAACCATGTTGATGTAAAAGAAACATTGGAAAGACCATGCTATGTTCTTCTCTGTGATAACTTTTGTTGCTCCTACATGTACAACCTACTTTGAAGATACAATTTGCACTTGCATAGAACAATACAAGACTTTTTTGCCATATTATCTATATCATAATTGTGGTTACATATAACACACAAACACGGATTAGTTTGACTGAACCAAAGAGCCCTAGAAAGAAGCTATTAAGTACAGTCCCCACCAACATATATTTTTCTTACATCACTGCATTTGGGGGCAGGTGGAGCTCCACACTAATGTTATTCATTTGATACATCTTAGATATTTTAGAAAAATACAGTGACAAATGTAGACAGGCCTTGGAATAATAGTTGCTCACCGTTTTGGGTACATTACACTTTTCAGCACTGTTAGACTTTAATAGGCAAAGTAATGACTCGATTTAGCCATAACGCTCACTATGTCAATCCCGTTTGGCATCAACACCACTGTTTCCTTCCAAGTAGTTTTCAGTCATTAACAACAATCCATGAAGTATATTAAAATACACAAATCAAAACAGAAAATTTGAATTTTGGAGGGGGTTTACCATTAATGGAGGGGAAATTAGTCAGAGCGGTGGATTATTTGAATTCGATCATCAGCTTCTGAATTGTTGTAAAATTCAAATTTGTATATATTTCTAAACAAAAAAGCATTAAAAATGTAATGTTAACAGGAGAAGACACAAAAATCGAGGAGGTGCGATGGTGGCAACCAACACAGTCAATGAATGTGTAGGTGGGTGTAACCCAAGCAAGTCACTCCAAAGCTCATTCTAGATGAAAGTGGATGAGGACATATACATAAGAATATCCTATTTATCTTGAAGTAGGAGAGAGCCTCCTGGACTAAAATCAATGTCAAAGTTAATACAACAATATATCATAGGCTTCACGAGACTTGCAACAAATGGATGACTTTCATCTTATTACAAAGCTCAGGTCATCAATGCCAAGGGCAGGCTTGATCACCAGGTATTTATTTATCAATAATAAAACCAAGCGACAGAGTTGTGAACGAGTACAAGGGTGATGGTTCTGTTGGTGGTTATGGTGAAGTGTCAAATTTCTAGTTGGCTGACTTGGGTAGTCGGAGTGATTTTGGAGACTTGTAGTGGGTGCATTGGTAATATCTAAAATTGATGTACGTATTTTTAATATCTGAAATTGATGATTTTATCTTTGGACAGGAAAATCAATGGAATAATGAAGAATAAACATTATTTGAACTGAAGACTTTCGGATTTTTTTGTAACTCATTCTTTTGTGTACGGTTTCTGAGACGAAGTTTCAAAAGTATCCAACAATTTGCCCTGTTTTAAAATTAAAGGGGGGAATCGGCACATGTTTGTAGTTGTTAAATACAAAAACCACATACATGAGAATGTTGAAAACAAATATACGATTGAAAATCAATCCAAGGAATACATTTTCGGAAGAGATAAAAAAAGGAAATGGATACATAAATAAAATTTGTGCAAAATAGGTACAAAGTTAACTCAAAACTGTTTTTTTACAACGTGAATTCTTGACCTGAAAATGTTGTACAGGGATTCAACAGAATTTGAAGAACAAATGGCCAACGCTCAATTTTAGAATGCTGAATATAGTGTGGTCAAAGCCAGCTTTACACACACACTAGGTGTTGAGGGCAGTAAACGGTTCCGCTGACACAAGATCTGAGAGGACAATTGCATTTATACAATTTGTTTGGCAATCGTCCCTCGTCCATGGGGTAGGCCATCTTGAACATTAAAGTAACGGCTTAAGCACAACTTCCACGAAGCAGCACCGGGACCTCGAGACCCCGCCTACTATCCCCTAGAGCACCAATCAACGTTCCCCACGTCGAAAACATAAGAGCACGTCGAAGCAGCACTGCAGCTTCCTTCCTGCAGTGTGAGAAGCCTTGATTTAGAAATGAGCCCTTTCCATAATCCAATCCAATGAATACGTAGATCTGCAGTCCACTTCCTCCGTAAATGAACCATCCTTGTAGAGCGTCAATTGGCAAATTCCATGATCCTACGAGATCAGCAGTGCAAAGCTTCACAAGTCGTACGATCGCCGTGCGGGTCGGACGCCTGGGAAGCAGCAGGGAAGTTTTCTGCAGATTCCAAGAACCAGACTACAGCACATTCAGCACAGGGGGCATTAGAGAGGGGAAGCAGTAATGGCACGGGTTGGTGCTTCATTTAGATAAGTATCGATGCGACAACGGTATTCTACACACACACCGCACTGTCAGAAAGAGCTGTTGAGCACGCACTTCGACGCCAAGTAACGCAGAGCGAATCTTGTGATTGTGTGTGCGTAGAATTTTATTCTGCTTTCGCTATTAGATCGGGAGGACGATGAGTGCGGCGTTAGGTTGTCGTGGGTTGAGCCATTTGTGAAGTTTGACTGGTTTATGCTGATGAGTATCTGTCTTTTGTATGCAATTTCTTAGTGAGTTTGAGGCTATGGTTCCAGTTCGCTTAGATTTGGACGCTGTGGTCCTGTGGAATCGGTGGTAGAGTGTACGTTTTTACGATCAACTCAAGTTGGAGTTGGTCTACTACGATTACTGTTAAGTTTGGTGCGTTTTCGTGCTTTGAAGCCGCTCAAGATGAAGGTCCCATTCTTCTCTAAAAGCAGGAAGACTCAGTCCGGGGTGCACTTGGCCACTTCGTCATCCTCGCGAGGCTCAAGCAATGTGGAGACGTCGTTGTCCTCAGGTTCTTCTTCTTCTGCCTCAGCTTCCCAGGTTTCGTCTGCGGAGAAGAAGCTCAAGAAGATGTCTTCCTTCTCAGGGCCGCTTGATAAGCTGCGGAAGTCTTCCTCATTTTCCGGTCTGACGATGCCTGTTAGGCAGAGTTCTGGGAAATTGTTTAGTTTCAAGTTAACGCATCATAGGAGCGGTACTCAGACTCCTGTGGGGTACTGTAAAGAGCTGGCAGGAATTTTCAAATACTTCGACAAGAATGGCGACGGCAAGATATCTGCGGCGGAGCTTGGCCAGGTATTGAGGGCACTTGGAATCCGATCCTCTGACGGAGAGCTCGAGGCGATGGTGCGCGAAGTGGACTGCGACAACGATGGCTTCATCGACCTAGACGAGTTTGCTAGGCTTTATAAGCTGTCTCAGGAGGCGACAAGTGACGAAGAGAGCGAGCATAAAACATTGGAAGCTGCCTTCGACGTCTTTGATATAAACAAGGATGGCTTCATTTCTGCCACAGAACTGCATAGAGTTCTTTCCGACCTAGGAGAGGTGCTTACGGAGGATGACTGCCGTACCATGATAAGCAGCGTAGACAGAAATGGTGACCAACTTGTTGATTTCTCCGAGTTCAAGTATCTTATGCAGGACGCCCGTGTTTACTGAGATGTGAACTCAACTTTGCCGTTGTGTACAATTGATTGGCATTGAGGTTCATTTGAGATGTCCTTATGGGAGGTTAGTCCCCTATCGGGGAAGTGAGCGTTAAGTTTTTCATACCCTATTACAGCCTTTTTATTGTCGTGCAAGCCTGAGAGGTGGTTTGTATGATATAATGTTGACCTTCTAGACATGGACCGATCTTCCACTGATCGGAACGAGGCGTTTGTAGCATAATATTTTCCTGCTTCCACTTCTTCTGCTTATCCCAGGAGTCTACATGAACTTGATCATGCCTGAAAAGATGTTCAAAATTAGAGTAGAATGTGGCGCAGCAGGCATTAGGAACATCTCAACGATGCCTGTGGCGTGTAAATTAGTTGGCCATCAGTTGGAATAAAGTATGCCTTCAACATGACTCACTTGAATTTTTTCAATGTTTGCACTTGCAAATTAGAGTCAATAAGAACAACCCGTCGTGCAACGCTCTCGCCCCTTTATGTCTGCGTCATAGTGTGTGAGGTCTAAACTGGCCCACAGATTTATTCTCATTCTCTTTTAGTTTTATCACATTACACTCCCCTGCGTTGACCAGGAACTGAGCACCTCACCTCCCGAGCTCGTACTCAGGGTAAATGTCACTCAACTAGATTGTGCGACGTGGGTTTATTGCTACTTTTATCGAAATTCGCTTGATAACAATTAATCCGACTTACGGTGCTTTTTCCTGCACACCAAATCAGTACTGATCAAACCTTGTAATACAGCGCGCTAAATTCTCGTGCCGAGTCGTATCAGTAACTCAACTAACCAGTGTGCACTTTTTGGATCGTTGAGGTGTTGTACCTTCTGATCACAACCATAGCGTACTGTGTAAATCCTTACACACACTGAGTCCCTCGACTTCAAATTCATAGACAGAATCTTGTTCTCCTCCGCTTGTGGTTGAAACTTTCGTGTATGTAGTATATATGTAAATGGAAGTTAGCTGTAGGATAGTAGTAGCACATACCCCACCAGTCCTGCAAGGCTGTGAAACATGAGGCAGTTGAAGGAAGCGTGAGGTTGTCCACATTGTTGACCATTAAGGGTGACATTCTAGTAACAAATCATTCAAGTAGTATCGCCCATCGGGTAGTTGTCATCATTTCTGATGTAAACCTCTAAACAATATTACAACTCCACTAGAGCTTACAAGCTTAGTTATTGCCACGTTTGTATATCCATGTATGTCCATGTTTTGTAACATGTAGCCTTATCTTTGCACAAGCATACAAAATTTTATTTTGTTCCATTTTTAAAAAATTACTTCTTTTTATGTTGTTGGCTATTTAACAAAAACGATTTATTTATTTTTGATGATGTATTTTTAACCTATTTAAGTACAAACATGTAAGAAAAATCAAACAAATATTATATAGTAAAAAATAAATTTAAAAAAATATTTAAAATGAAGTATAATTTAACTATTTAACTTATTTATATCTACTGAAATTAAATTATATGTTAGTATTAATATTAGTATATCTAGTTATAAATATATTATATTATTAAGAAAAATATTAAATCAACCTACCTAAATCTCAAATTGATCCACATTACTCCCATGACCAAATTTTTATTGTAAGTAACATTTCATCTACCTGTTTTAAATTCTAATTGTCTTTGTCTTCTTTTAATTTTAACCAATAATAGAATATTTTATTTAGAAGAAAATTTAAGTAATAATAATTTTTAAATAAGTTTTTTATTATAAAATATTAAAACATAACAAAATTGAATTTATTGACTTTGATATAATATTTATATATCTATATATTTTTTTATGTATTAAATTTTATACTAACAATGATATGGTCTAAGAAATAAAAAAAGTCTTTAAAGACTAGTCAAGTAGTCTTTTAAAGCTATATATATATATATATATATATATACATATATTAAAAAACTATCTTTTATATAATATGGCTTTTGAATGTATAATGGATAATTTAAAATATAATTAATATATCATACAACTAAATATAAAATAATAGATTAGTATTAGAAATAATATTTCTAAAATTTATTTTATTTATATTATTTATTGGTTGTTGAATATTATTAAGGAAAATATTAAATTGACCTACCTAAATCTCAAATTGACCCACTTTACCCATGATTCAATCTTTGTGACTACTTCAATTTGGAAATAAGAAAACATGTAAACTCAATAGACAATGGTAGAGATGAATCTAAGATCTTCCTTAAAGGGAAGGGATTTGGGGTCTCTCTTGCATCATCTTGGATTGGCTCTGATTTAGAAGTATTCTTGGATATCCAATTCTAGCATATACACATTGTGGGAGCACATCCTCACCTGATACTATTTAACTAAATAGTATTTACAAGCTTGTAAATAAATAAGTTAACAAGCTTTCATATTCTCAAATTGGAGAAGTAGTCACAAAGATTGAATTATAAGCGTAAAGTGGATCGAGTTAAAATTTAAATAAATCAATTTAATATTTTTCTTTATTAAAATTTATAATTTTAAAACATAATCTTCATAATTTAATTATATATATATATATATATATATATATATATAACAATATAAATATCAAATTTATAAGTTATATTTCTAATGTATTCTATATATTTTAGCTAATTCATTTTCATGTATATTTTTAAAATATTTCATTTACTAATCTTTTTAAATTATATAATAAGGAATCATACATAGTACTCATTTAAGATGCACAAAATTATATTAAAATCTCAAAATGAACTTAAGTTACAAATACATGTGTAAAATATCATTTATAAGTAAAAACATATAATCATGAATTTAATATGCTCAAAGATATGCATAATTTTAATATGATTCAAAAGTTATGTTTATGCTTAGAATACATAAACATGTGTGTATTAAAATAAAACATAATTATGCTTAGAATACATAAAACATTTAAGTATAAATTTTGAAAAATAATTTATTTTGTAATTAAAAATATGATCAGTATTAATTATATAATAAAATGATTTTAAATATTAAATCATATCACAATATCACAAATAAAATAAAACATCATTTTATGTTATAGAATTATATGTTTATATCATCAAGTATATGTAACAATTGTTTAATTTTTATTTTCTAATACAGTTAATACTAATATATTTTAGTGTATTATACATATAACATATTCACATGTCCCAACCCGCTGGCTGGGGTTGGAGGTAGCGGTTGTTCCAGCAGACACTCAGGCGGGCAGCAGGGATAACCTGCCCGCTCCTTTCCGGGCAGACCAGGGTAGGAGAATTTACAGGTTCCAGCTCGCTCATCAAAATTTCTGTTCGAGTGAATGGAGCCATGGAAATCACTTATCATTGTGCGTTGACACAGATTGCTTGGTGGTTAAATACCATAGCAATGCGTTCGGAGTTCTGGCAGCGGACTCTGGAAGGTTAAGACCCAGATTTGATTGTTTTCAGTTCCAACAAAACAGTGACAGCATAGTTTCGATTCCAATTTGTTGATTTCCGAAGGCAATAACAGCTCAGGATTTGGCTCAACATTACGAAAACAGCGCCTGAAAACAATGCGAAGCTCCCTTCGGGTGAATTCAGTTCATTACAGGGTCGTATATATACAATTACAGTTTTGTGATTACAATATTTCTCTCCTAATCCACCGTTGAGAGAGAGCTCCGGAAGCTCTACTCGCCAAACCCTACTCTACTCCTCTGGGACCCTGCTACTATCCATATTTGTTAGTCCACATACACTACTACTGCTCCCACCTCACCTTCCTGTTCTGCCAAACCTCCACCATACCAACGGGCAAGGTCCCAGGTCTCACAATCTCCAACCCACCCCACTTCTTCAGCATTCCCTCTCTAAAGCAGGCAACGACCCACCTCCAGTAGGCATTCATCAAATAATTATTATTAGAAATCCCTCCAGTGCCCGTCAGTCCCGTTAATTCGTTCGACAGCTTTTGCAGCTCCGCAGTGATCTCCGGTGTGAACTCTACTCCGTACTCACCCGGCAACGATACCAGTTCGTTGTAACAATGTAGCCATGCGGTGTGACGCTCCTCGCGATGATGCACATACTCCTCGTACGAAAGAAAAGGCTCGTTTCTCAACGACGAATTGGCAGTGTAGGGTCTAGTGGTGGTGCCATGGTCCCAAGACTCCAGCAATCTCGTGTATTGCTCCTTTTCGACTTCTAATGCGTCCTTCAAAAACTGAATAGGATCCTCCGACAAGGCCTCACGCAGGCAGTACTGTGTGATGAAAGGGGATTTCACTTCCAAGCCACCCATTGCTATGGGCCACATGAACCATCCAGCTGGGATGTTATGGACCCCGAAACGTTCTTGAATCACGGTCGCCAGATAATCTGTGACCGAGCCTCCGTGTTCGGGGAAGAGCGCGAGCTGAATGCGCTGGAGGGTGCTGATGACCATGTCCACATGCCGCTCGCCAAAGCAACGCGCCAGAGGAAAACCGAAGTTGTTAACAAGGGACGTCATGTACTTGTTGTACGCCTGAACCCAAGCAAATACCGAGTGATTACACGCTTTCAGTTGCAGCTTCAGCTCTTCAATGTGGGCGTCGACTAGGGATTGATCGATTACAAACTGCCCAGTCTCCTCAAACTTTAACAATCCCCATTTGATGGTACCTGCGGGGAGATCTGGATGCAGCGGTTCCCCGACAGAAACGGACCCCCTCTTCTCATAGTTGAACTCTAACCCGACGATCCGAGCAAAGTTGTTCATCTCTTGCCACGCCTCCACGCAAGGCTTGGACTCTCTTTTCCACCACCAGAAGTCATCATGTATGCGGTAGAGGAAGAGCCCATTTGCTCTCTGGTTGACAGCAAAATCCATAGGGAAAAGCAGAACTTCACCGAAGAGGTCACTCAGGCTGTGACTCATAGGAGTCCCGCGTTTCCGAATTTGCGTGGTAGCCATCGGCCCGTCTGCAACGAACTTGATCGGCGCCAACAGAAATTTCTTGAAGAAAGTGAGCCAAATGTCGGGAACGCCGAAAAATTTGAGAGTAGCAAGAATGGAGCTGTGAGGCAAGCTGGGGCCAAACCAAGAAATGTCTGACCGAACAACGGTGAACTTGTTGTACAAAAAGGTGTTTAAGAGGCACTCCGTCGTCACAATGTGGAGCAGTGATTGCTTGATCGCCACCGCCGACGCCTTGTCAGTCGTATTTTCTTCTTCGTCACCACCGTAAGGACGTCCCCCATCCTCGAGACTCTCCGGTAGTTGGCTCATGAAGAACCACTCTATCTGCTTCGCGTGCCTGATTTGGTCGAGACTTTGAAACTCACTGTATACTCGGTCGTTCCACTTGTTAGGATTTTCATGCAGGAAATATTGGCGCCTTTCGTTCTCGACTTTCGTGAGTGGCTGGTGGGGCAGCTTCCAGGCTGAGCTTTGGGCAAACTTGTTAAACCAGTGTTTGAACTTTGCCGCCCATTGGAGACCAATCCAGTGCAAAAGGATAGCCTGCAGAATCTCCTCGTCCATGTAAATCCTGTACTTCCCATTCAGTTGCCTCCGCATCTCCAAGGCAATGGCGTCGGTAGGCGAGCCCTCGGGGATCCAGGACCATGAAGGAAGCGCTGCGAGGTGCATTTTGAGCACGTCTGCTACCTCGGTTAGAACCGTTTTGTTCGACAAAAACTCCTTCAGAGTTTCGCGTTTTTCGTTTGACACAAGGTCAGCGACTAAGAGGGAGTTTATGGTTAACTCAAGGTCACGGATATTGAAAGTGTTCCTGCGGAACAAATGGTTTTTACCGAATTTGTGGAGGTCCTCACGCATCTCGGTTGGCTGCTTTCGGTGAGAAGAGTTTGTCCAGGTATGCATCAAGAGCCGCAGTGTCGGTTTCTTTGGCAGTGAAGACGAGAGACTCGAAAGTAACTCGCTGCTCGTGCATCTCCTTCCTTCCAACTCTCTCGAACGTGTCTGAATCTGAAAGTGGCAACTCCACATCATCGAAGGAAGTTTCCTCATTGCTAGTTGAGTTTGGATCCTGTGGTGTCTTCTCCGGAGAAGAAGCGGAGCTGGCGATCCACTCGCTCAATAGTCCTCCAAACAGCTCTGCGTATTCAAACTTGACCTTCTCCGTGTCAAGCAGATTACTGAGATTGAGCTCCCACTGGCACAGGATTGTCTCGCTAACGCTTGGGTCATGCTGGGCCTGCACTAAAAATTTCTTGACGTTGTCGAGGTAAGTCCCGGAGGAAGATGAGGAGGTCTTATCCGTACTTCGCCAGGAATTGAATCCATCCAGAAGTATCTGAACCCTTTCGCGTGCACTCTCGGCAGCGGCGATCGAGGCTACAATCTTTTCACTTTGGATTTTGAAGTCAGCATGTTACTTGGAGAGCACAAGGAGCTTGGTAGCAGTGATAGAATTGAGAGTTTGTGTTAACGAGGACGACATGGTTGCTGGTCTGAAAGAAGGATTGGAATGTGCGCTTATGTCACTTGAAGAAGTAGGGAGTTCACAAACCAACCCCAGCTGGTACCCGCACCTAAAAACTGTTGTCAGCAAGAAAACGACCAAAGTTACTCAGTTTGAAGAAACAGAGCATGACGTATAAGAACCGCACCACCACTATTTGACCGATCTCACAAATCACAGTATGTACACTATCAGAATACACTCATTCAAGAGGCACAAAACCCTTTCCGAACCACAGTCTCACAGTCACACCTAGGCCCAAGAAGTCACCTAAGCCGCTTCACAGCATGATTTTCAAAGTCGGCTAATGTACCGACAATGTGTTCAAATCAAACACTATCGGACGATCAAAGAAGATGCTATGTAGAATCAGAACTGCTCAAAATCTTCCAAGGAGTTCTTTTGCACAGACGACAAAATGAAATGAGACACACTCTGTTGCGGAAATATTACAAAAGGTAGAATCAAAGGCCTAACGATTTCAGAAGATCCTAGGAAGTAAGACACATACCGGCACATGTACCTCTCCTGAATGAGCATCAGAATCCTTCACCAATTCACTGCCAGGAGTGGCTGTCAGAGTCCAAGCTTCAGAAAACACACTTGTGGAGCTACACCACAATACTCGTCTTTTTATACCCTCTCGAGAGACCGACCGAGGAAGACTTGAAGTGCAATCTCCCGTGCCTTGCATCGCACTCACTTTCAAGATTAGAATTTTCTTCTATTTTGTCGGATGTTGTGGAACTTTAGACAAGTATGGTATTATGCTTCTAGTCATAATTACGTCGGACAATAATTTTAGGCTCTGAACAAATAATTATATAATATAAATTAAGACAATATTAATGGCACATATATATTATGTATATAGTTGATAATAGTTCATTTTTAATAAATTTTTAAAGAAGTTGAAATAAAGAGTTTGATTCTTATAATTAAAACGTGTTTCTAATTTTTTTTGTGAAAATTATAGACAGATATTGACAAGAAATAAGGGCATTAGATAATAATAAACTTGTGTTTTTAAATTAGTTACACATGCAAATTTGAATAATAACATTAAAAAAAACTGAGTATAAATATTAAATTAATCTTACACCAATGAAAAAAAAATCTTTTAAGAAAAACTTTTTCTTATTTTTTGTGTATTGATGCTTGTTTTTAATAAATAATATGAACTAATAGATTATATATATATATATATATATATATATATATATGCATAACTTTCTTTTGAATAAAATTAATAAAATAAGAAATTTTAATATGTAAAATCAGTATAATTAAATATTTTAAAAAATAAATTAAATATTATTTGATTAACTCTTTAATGTAGCATCTATCTTCTTCTTTTTTCTAAATAAGATTATAACATTTAATCAATAAAATATTTTCAGCAACCTTAATTTTATTTATTTATTTTTTGAATCGATTTTTATCTTTCATACAAAAATCTAATGTTGTAATCTACATATGGTCTTTTTTTAGAAAAAAATAAAACAAAAAAATGGTCAAAAAATTGAAACTTGAGCTTATTTGGGACTAGTTTCAAGTATACAAAAAACCAACAAAAAATCACATTAATAAAAAAAGCCATTAAATTTTTTTAAATATAATATTTTGTAAAATCTGTAGGCAAGTATGAAGTGTACTTCAACCTATTTTCTTATATTTATACCAAAAAAATTAATCCCTGTAAAATATTTTAAGGAAGCTGTAGTAAATAAGTTTAATTAATAATCATGTCAGCATACCTTCTATTATATAGATCAAACAATTTTTTTTTTTGAAGGACCACAAGATAAATGAGAATGTGTATTTAATGGCACTAATGAATCTATAAAAAATAGAAATAAAATCAAAAATATAAGGTCTTTAAGTGATATAAATTATTTTTTGAAGGTTTTATGGATAAAGGGGATATTAGAGTTTTACAAACAAACAAAAAACAAATGGGTTGTATACATAAGAACCTCATTTCAGTTGACAATAAGCTGTACAAAGCTTCTATTGGAACATGTCTTTTCTCCAAAAGAGAGAAAACAATATTGATTGCAGATTTTAAAAAGCAACTCCAGAGACAATATTGGTATATAGATTAAGCAAAACATGGTGTTCATAGCTTGCTAAATGGAAGGAATAAGCTATTGAGTAGCTCCATAAATAGAGGCATATCTGTGTCTGAATGGGGGCAACTTACATTCAGAATAGGTTGTTTTGAAAATATAATGTAGCAGATGATTCCACCAGGCACATGGAGGTGGGTAGACACCATCCCTTCTCCTGCACCATACTCCTGATCTATGTATATATATATATATCTATATATATATATATATACACATATATGTATCAACCATCTAAATAGTTGCCATCACTTATCAGGCTCCAAGTTATCCGCATTCAGGGCGTTTTGATGTTATCCAGCTCAACTTCATGACCATTCTCATCCACTAAGGAGTAGTTTTCCTTGTCTGAATCCATTCGTTTCTCTTTACACTGTTCAAGCTCTTAAGTAGTACATGTACTTTCCCAGTGATTTTCAAAGAATTGGAAACCACTCCAAGGCCATTAATTTGTTTATACTGAAATTCAAGTAACAAACATAATACAAGAGTTTTCAAACACAATTTCAAATTATGATCATTCATTTTATTTGTTCATTAAATTGATGTGTGACATGAGGGGTGTCTACATAGTAAAAGGGGGTGTTCACCTAGCAGTTCCCTTTTTTTTTAAATCTAGTTATTCTTTGTGGAATTCAATAATAGAGAAAAAAAACTAAAATTTATAAAATATTTTTCAAAAAAATAAAAAATATTTTTTTAATATTTAATATTATTTTTTGATTCAAATATATATATATATATATATATATATATATAGAAAAATATTTTTTTATTTTACATTTTTATGTATGTATTTTTTAAAAACAACTAGGTGATCAAATATTGTTTAAAAATATCTTTAGAACAATCATGCAATAGTTTGTATAAGTATTAGGAACAAGTTTCTACTCTTATAATGCATACAAAATATAAGCTACATTATAATATATACTTTAAATTCTTTTCATGAATAGTATTTTGTCTTGTGTTCTGTAAAGGTTCTTCTAATATATACTAGCCATCTTCTATTTTTATAAATTATAACATGTTTAATAATTGATACTATTTAATTATCTTTGCATATAATTATTTAGTCAAATTTAGAAGATTAAATTGTGCCACAATGAATAGGATTTATTCTTGTAAATTGCAATAACGCTTTTCCAATTAGCAATTGGCAATTCTTTGCAAATGATTGGTGATTTATTTGGCATAGGATTGAATATAATTTCTATTATAGTATGGGATTGTTGTAAAGCTATTAGGATTCATTTGAGACCCTTGGTTTTTTAAAAACCCAAATCTTACTTGGATGAAACAAATAGCAAAGGATTTTGAAGTACTACATGTTGTTCCACTTATACTAGGGGTAATAGATGGTAGCCACATCCCTATTATAGCACCATCTCATAATCTTGTTGCATAATATTGCCAAAAAGGATATTATTTATATCTACTACAAGGCGTCGGAGATGCTGATTGCAAATTTTGGGACTATGATTTTGGGTGGGCTGGACGGATTTACAATTGGACTTTATTTCAAAAATCTGAAATTGGGAAGAATACTATGAGAGGTGCATTTTTACCTTACAAATTAATTGGTAATACTACCTATCTTACAAGGCCTTGGTTCTACTCACCTTTCAAGGGAGAAAGAGAAGGATTGTGTAGAAGTAAAGTACATTGGAATTTTATCCAATCAAATATTCATATGGCTGTAGAAAGAGCATTTGGAATATTGAAAAGAAGATGGTGCATATTACTGAAAAGAATTGACATGCCACTCCGAAATGTGTCTGACATTGTTACAACATCTCTATACCTTCATAATCTGTGCATTCTAGAGAAAGATGAATTTTCTATGGATTGGACTAAAGAAGCTGAAAAAGAGCTACAATGTGAAGCGCATATGACATTAGGAAATATGCAAGAAATGGATATGTTTCATTTTCTAGTATCATCATTGCGGAAAATGAAGATGCTCCAAAAACTAAATCCAAAAGGTAAAAAAAAGTCCATTCATAGAACAAGAAGAAGAAGAAAACAAAGATGGAGAGACAAGAAAAAATAAAGAATATGTTGGCTGATTTAACTAGAGTTCATCTATTATTGCTGACAATTTTTACAAAAGTCATTTCACCAAAAATTCAGAAATTCAATTTGAAAAGTGTGCGTACAATGACAATGATGATGATTGTAGCTTTGATGAAGACGCTTAGTATATTCTAGAGCTTATTGATCAAATGATCAAATTGGTAGTCTATTCTTTCTAGCAACTCATTTGTTCTCTCAAAAAATTTCATCAAACTTTGTATTAGTTTTTATCATTTTCTCAAAAATATCAATAGCTCTCTCATGGAAGTTTTATTTATCTTTTAATGGCAGTGTAAAAATAGTTGTTGAAGTTGGTGCAGTCTCCACATCCGGGATTAAATTGGTCTGATCTTTGTACATTATTCGTGGTGGTGGCTAAAACATATTTTATAATTGATTTGGCTTAATAATACCACTCATCTAAAATATCAAAGAATTTGCTCTCTTGCCGATTATTGCCAGAAATATTGTTGGCTATTTTGTCTTCTATGTAAGCATCAAAAATTACCTTGAATTTCTTACGACATGCTACAGCCATGTGGTTGAATTTTGGTAGCATGACAACCATCTTAGCATGAAGCCTCATCCAAGTATCAATTCTTACAAGCCAAAAAATACAAAAAATATAAAAAAGCAGTCAAAAATGGCATTAGAAGAACAATTACAGCACATGCTTTTATTCCTCTAAATCCTTAATAAGGACAATATAAGATATAAATATGCAAGAAAGGTTCCATTGATCAAGGAAAGGGAGTAGGTGAAGGATTTGTCTACATCATGCAAACTCTCTACATTGTAATGGTGGAGACTAGGTTTCAAACCCCATCGGCGACATCCATTTACAAGCCTAATGGGAAGAAAGGGGGATTGGGCACGGACTTGTGGCGAAGGCAAAGGCCTTTAGGCCCCAATCCTCAATTCTCATTTTTTGTGGAGAACCTTGCAACGGAGTAGCAAATTTTTATCTTATTTTTTGCCGTTTTGAACAAATTCAGGCTCCATCTCTCCCTTCAATGCAATCAATTGAAGCACCTCCAAGTCCTCCCATTTTTAAATAGCCACATCTCCATTAACTTCTCCTTTAATTTTCACTATCGCTTTTTTTTAAGGAGCTGGTTTTTTCTTTGGAGCAACCATTTGCTTACAAGTGGCTCTCTTTTTGGAAGATCCTACAATCTCACAATCGCCTCCTTCAACAATCCTCTCATCTACCCTCTCAACAATTGTCTCTTCATTCTCTTCTATTTTTTTCTCTCTTATTTGAATAGAAAACGATTAAAATGCTCCATAAGAAGTTAGAGAAAAAAATTCTTGGTCCCCCATAAAGGCACCTGGCTACAAAAGAAAGGGTTTTGAGAAAACCTGTTCATGGTATCTACTTGCAAAAAAATGAAAGACCTAACAATCAACAAATAATTACAAAAAATAGAGTGATTTCTATCAAGAAGCACGAGAGAAAGATAACAAAAGAAGAAAAAGGCCAACTTACTTCGTGCCTTGCAAAAACAACCCATTAAGATCTAATGACTAAGATCTTGTCAATTTTTAACTTTTGTGAGCTTTTAATTTTTATAAATAAAATTTGACGGCCTCTTGGCGAGAGCTTAGATCTCCAAAAATGCTTGATCCTAACTCTCCTCGAGAGGTTGTTGCCATCTAAATATTTTGTTGACATTTGGTCAATTTTGAAGATGATGGATTTTGGACTATGCCTCCTAATATGAAGGGTTGAGATGCCAAAAATCACATTTTCTAAAATCTGATTAGTAGAAATCAATGCACTCTTGACCTTTGGCCGTAGTGTGAAGTATTCCTAAGATAAATGGAAGCTGTATTTTACTCAAGTTACTCAATTTGAATCATATTTTTGGAATATTATTAATGAATCAAGAATTGTTTTATAAATAGTTATCAGCTCCAAATTCAATCTTATATTGAATGTACTTTATTGGCATACAATAAGAAAGAATATAATATTTTCCTACATGTACATTTATAAATATGCATGCTTTTAGAATATAAGTAATCTTATGCCACTTACATTAATTGGCAAAGAAGAGTGCCTATGTCAATAAGGTTTTATTTGGTAGTCCTTCTTTACATAAACTTCTAGAAAGCCAAAGATACAAAAGAAATTCTAGAATTACAAGAAAGATAAAATGGAGTTGGGACAAAGTATAAGGACATTGTGTAATTTGACATTAATTCTTGAAGAAATTAAATATTGTTTTGTAGTTATTTTGAATGATTGAAACTTTGAGGAGTAGTATCTCTTTCATCTGATGTCTTTTTTTTTGACAAAATTTATTGGAATAGATTCCAATTCAAATCTAATTTTTGTGGTAAAAATCTTAAGTGAATCCAAGATGTCCTAAAGATATGGCATGCATTTTAGTGCAAGGGGGTCTAGTTTTGGAGTCAATTTGCTTTGTAAAATAAGGGGCATTTTTCATTGTTGTATGGCCATTTTTTAAAATAAGAGATTTTTTCATGAATTGTTTTGGTGCAATTGTGATTTCAAAATGATTTTAAAGAAATTTCTAATTAAAAGCTTTTTTTTATAGAAATAGATTTAGAAATAGTTCAATTCTAAAGTGCAATTGATAAAATTTTAGAATCATTTTTGAATATTAATACATTATGATCACTCAATCTGTATGGCCTCATGACTTTAAATTTGATTTACACCATCTACAATGAGTCTAAATCATGATTAAAGATTATAACTACAAATACATCAAAATGGTAACAAACAATAGATTTGACACTAATTTCCACAATAAAAAGTTTTAAAAAATTAACATATTTTCAAACATCTAAACTTGAGACTATAGTGTCAAAGAAAAATTACCTGGTACCTTAAATCCTAAACTTGGTCAAGACCGTCCTCGAGAATCATTTTGGGTCAATCAAAATTTGTATGAGGGATATTTTCTTGTGATTCATCCATTTGAAGAAGATAAGCATCTCATTTGGATTGTTAGGGCTTTGTTGAGTCTAAATTCAAACCTAGAGTATCTTGATTGTGTGCTAATTCAATACTTCCAATCTACATTGCATATGAAGGATGTATAAGAGTTTTATGAAGGTTGGAATTTTATTGGTGGCCTTCATTGGAGAATAAATAAAATTCAAGGACAAGTATGGGAGAACACCAACTCCTTATTAACCGCATGGAATTCAACAACACAAAAAGGCACAATATATTGTGTGTTGAAAATTCCTCCTAGACATTGATATCATTTGCGACAGCTTAGCTATCGCCATTGACTGAAGGTCAATTGCATAAAGTTTCTAGGTTTAAAATGTTGTATTTGATTTTGTAAGTATTAAAATTTTTGTTTTGTTCTTAACCTTGAGAGTTAAATATGCTGTTATAGCCTTTGTTAGTTTTAAGGTTTCTATAACAACCTATCCCATGCTTATCGTAGGTATAGTTTGAAAGTATGTTTACATGTAGTTTGGCTTTATCTATTAATATATATATATATATATATGTGATTTGACTTTTATTTCTAATTTGATGTAAACAAAGAGGGTTTGAGTATATATAATAAATTATTAATGTTTGCATTTTTCTGATTGTCAGTCATGAGTTCCAAATTGATTGAATGACAGTGAGTATTTATATAATTGGTACTAGTTTAAATTCCATTGATCTATTTCATTGAATTAAGTTGAAGTTTACTTTTATTTTAATGGATATTTATATCAATGAGTATTTATGAATGTAATGTGATTTATAATCACTATCAATTTAATAGATTCTATTGTATAACTTTATTACCTCTCTATTGACTTAAATGTCACAATTACCTTCTAAACATCTCTAATTATATTTTCAGAGTTGGAATTCTTCCATTTTATTGAATACGATATTATTATTATTATATGTTGAAACTTTTATTTGATTGAGAGCGGATTATCCCTCTTTTGGACAAAAATCTTCAATAATTTAGGAGTTGTAGACTACCTACTTCTAAACTGATGCGTTGTCATAATTTTATAGTTGTAGTTACTTTGTTTATAAGCTTATGGACTTGAATTGACAACCTTTTTGTAAATTCAATTCCAATTTGAGCATCCATATTGTTAACAGACCAAAATAAGAAATTAGAGAGGTATTTCTACAACAAATAGGCCAAGATACATTTGAAGAACTATTAGCTTTGCCTACACCCTTTGTTTTTCCGAGAATTTAAGGTTATTTTATATTTATTTACGTAAATTATTAGAATAGTTTTTGAGTCTCGTATCCTATCAACAAAGAAAAAGAAGCTACTATGGACAGATCCAAGTTAGACATCATTATGGTTGCTATAGCAACCATGTCCAAAAAACGTGAACAAATGAGGAAGCAAAATGAGGAGCTATTTTCAAGATTGTATAATTTTGAAGCAAGAGTGAAACAACCAATGGAATAAATTTCCATTGTAATATCTGTATCTACTCCACAAGTGTCAACTTTTGCGACAAATACAAGTAAAGATTCCAAGATCAATCTTCTAGAAAAGTTCGATGCTACACGCTCAAAATTCTAAGGTTTCGTCAATAAAATTTGGCTAATTACTAAGCTTCAACCATAATAATATCCAACAATTGTAGCCCGTGTAAAATTAGTGGGGACTTTGTTAACAAGCCAAACACTCTCTTGGTTTGCGCCATTAATTAAGAAGAATTCTTCTATCCTCAATAATTATGAAGTATTTTTGGAAGCATTTGCAAATGCATTCAGTGAGCACGATAAAATCCAAACTGCAACCACAAAAATCAGCCTAAAACAGAAGGTCACCATCAACATAAGCCTCAAAGTCTTGACAGCTAGCTTGTGACATTGATTGAGGAAAACAAGCTTTAGTAAGCCAGTTTCAATACCGCTTATGTTGTTGTGTTGTAACATGGGTATAGGTTAAAAGAGCAAAGCAAGTCTTAAGTTATAGGGAAACTTAGTTGAAGACTAAGTTACAAAAATCACTTTAGAAGCATAAAAAGGTAATGAAATAATTTTATACTAATGCTGCCTTTTTAAAAAGATGATTTCTACTTATCTTATTGTAGGGCCATAAAAAGAACAAAATAAGGTAAATTAAAAACATAAAAGATATAGGCATATGTAGGAGGGAATTAGAAGTAGATTTTGACAAAATCCAACTCAAAAAGATAAAATTTGATATCCGGAAAGGGCCGATTATCAATCTGGGTCGAAATCAGACCCTGAGGCACAAAACCAAGTCTTGACGACGACTTTGGGATCTTATGGATAATTGGAGAGTTGAATAGGGTGAAGGACTTCAAGCTTGTTTTAAAGATATAAGATTCATTTTTATAGGGTTTGGCACGAGTTTGCAACTAGTATTCAAAATCAAGGTTTGTATTGGCAACTTTAGAGTATATGCAATAAAGTTAGGGCTAGCCTCTTAACTATTTCATGTAATTGGTGTTGCATCGGATTTGAAATTTTGTGGAATTTGTGTTGTTAGGTTTTGTACATTCATGTGAAATTTCTTATTAATCTAACATCGTAGTTGGGATAAACTTGGGTTTTAATACAAGTCGGTATTAGAAATTGGCAATTTGGGGTTACTTAGAGTTTGTTTGATATCTAAAGATCTATTAGTTGAAACAAGGTGAAATTTGGCATGGTTGTAGAAGACTCAAGAATCAAGCTACATACGAATTTTCAACAGGATTTCATAGTTGGCAAAGGAGAAATTACTACTTGAGCAACTACATTGATTTTCAAGTTGGTAGTTGAATGACATTGGGGTACATTTGGAATGTTTTTTTGCAATTTGTAAGTTGGATTGGGTTGATTTCTACTGAGCATATAAATAACTTATATTAATATCTTTTTGCAAAATTTTGTATTAAGTGGACGGTTAGATTGAGAGCTATAGCTTGCTGAAGCTCACTGATTTGAGTTAGGGCTTGTAAACAAAAATCAAAAATTCTTATTAATAAAGAATTGAGGCAATTAGGATTTGTGTGTGGTTGATATTACTAAGAAGAGTGTTTTCAAGCACTTATAAATTGAAATTAGAATTATATCTTTTATATATTGGATGACATCTAGTAAAGATTTCTTGGTTATTGTAAACAACTTTATCTTCCACAACCAAACGCTCGGTGCATTCTCAAGCAAGAGACACTTGTAATACAACATATTTGGTGTACTCCTTGTGAAAGCTTGAGGTGGGAGGTGTTGAAATTTTTTATTTTTATTTTATTTATGGACAACAAAAAGAAGAGTTTTGAAGGAGTTATGGATGGTGCATCAATTGGAGCTTCTAGTGGATTTGCAAGTAGAGCAACAAGTAGAGGTAGCAATGGAGGACAAGGTATGTATTTCAATTCTAACTCTGTAAGCATGTTTAAAGCATTTGCTTTATTCATGAAATAGGAACATATTAAAGAACCCAAAGAAGGTATGACAAACAAGGCATTACAGGCAATTGTAGACAAGATTGATCAATTTGAAGGGAAGGATATTACAAAGTATTTAAGATGTTATATAAAGAAAATAGAATTAAAGCATGTTTTTGAGAAGGAGATGGTTCAATTGTTTGAACTAACTACTATATCAGAGATAAGAAATCAAATAAAGTCCATTATAGGACATTCTAGAGGATCATGGAAGAAATTTTTCTCAAGCATTAAAGGATGAGTTTCTTTTGGAAGATAATGATTGAATTACAAAAAAGACATTTTTTGAATGGATTGAAAGACCTAAAAAGGGCCTCCAAGCAACAAAATTATTAAGAGAATTTGAAAGGCAATATTCTCATTTATCAAAGAAGGAGAAGCAATTACTAGATCCAAGCAAAGTAGAGCTTTTTCTTCAAGCGGTCGATGGAGAGTTACAGGAGAAGTTGGAAATTTTACTTGAAAATAAAGAAGAAGAAGAAGGATTGACATCAAATTGGAAGAAAGTAGAAGAAGTAATAGGATTATTTACAAAAAGAGTAAAGAGAAAGGAAAAGGTGGATATTCAAAGACTATTACAAGCATCTAAGATAAAAATGCCTACTACCTATCCATCATGTATGATTCAACCTACAATAATAACATCAAAGAAAGAAGAAATGGATATTGATGAAATCATTCAAGGGATGAGAGATTTGCAAATAAAATTTATAAAATTTGAAGAGAAGAATCAATCATCAAGAATATCACCAAGACAAAAATCAGGAACAATGGATGGTATAATACATAGGTGCATGTGGTGTGATAGCGTTGATCATTCAAAAAGGGAATGTGAAGATTTTACAGAGGCTCTATGTAATAGAGTTGTTTTTTTAAAGATGATACGATACATTTGAAGGAGAGGAGAAAAATTGGAAACAAATTTTGATAAAGGAAGAATAAAGATATTTGCAAAATAAGCATTTAAAGTCTCAAATAATGAAGCATTAATATATTACATTGAAGCAAATCAAAGCAAATATTTAAGTATAAATCTCAAATTTCCAGGAGAATCTAGTTCTTTGTGGACTAGTGCTATGAGTTATGCAAAAAAATGAAAGTTTACTAGAAATGAATTAAAACATATTGGCGATAACATTTGGCAAATTACTGGGTGGGATGATCCTGTGGATGGATTGTTAGTGCATGCTCACATTGCAAGGAATCAACATGAAGCATTGATAGAAGAAAAACGAAAGAGAGATGAAAACAAAGAAAGACCATCAAAAAGAATTACGAGAGGAGAAAAAGCATAACAACAAAAGAATTCTATGCAGAAAGAGACAATGGAAAATATTTCTATAAAGGAAAGGAAAATTATGAAAGAAAGAACAAAGGCTCCTGCGTATAAATTACAATCAGATATTGAAGCTGCTACAGATTTGAAAAAAATATTAGAAGAGCGGATTTTAAGTGGAAAGATTGAGTTTACAATTGGTGAAATTTTGGGAATTGTAAAGTGTGAATTTTATGAAGTTATTATTAATACTATAAAGAGAAAACAACAATCTATAAGAGATTTTGTCATGTCAAATACACAAGGAATAAGAGCAATAAAAAATAATAAAGATGAAAAAGATGAAATTCAAAGTTTTGGAGATATCTTGCAAATAGGATTTACAGAAAAAAAAAAGATGTCATTTAAGCTTCTAGTCATTATTCTAAAAGTCATTGGACAAGGGTTACTACAAAAATTCTGATAAAATTGGATGATTTAAAAAAACCTATTGTAGCATTGATCGATCATGGTTCAGAAATCAATTTAATATCAAAGGAATTATATGAAAAGAAAAAATGGCCTATTAACACTGAACATGGGTAGATGATAAGGATAGCAAATAATTCAAAGGGAGATTTATATGGAGCTTGCCCAAATATCAAGGTGACAATAGGAGATGTTATCCATGAATAAAATTTCTTTATACAAGATATATCTACATATCCTATTATATTAAGACAACCATATATTATTGCTACACAAATAGAAACAAAGGTAATGGATGATGGTTTGACCTATGCAAGAATAAAAAGTCAAGATAGAAAGAAGGTTGTGCAATTTTTGATAGTTTGTGCAAATCATGAAAGGAATCGAGTTAATTTGAGGAAGCAATCTTTGCCAACAATACAAAAAGAATTTGAAGATTTAAGAGACTCAAAGGATTTTTATTAGAGACCATTATGAAGCGGGATTGCAATAGTAGAAAGATTAATGGCTCCCCATCTAGTAGAAGATTTGAGGGTATAATAGGATTATCACGGGATGGATATATTTCATACAAAAATATAAATACCTTTGGAAGGATAGAGAAGAAAAATATTAAAAATATGGAATATGATTGGAAGAAATATGGATTAATTGATGAAGCTAAATATATATCAAGGATATTTGAAGAAGTTTTCTTTAGTTATACTATGGATAATTTGTGAGAAAATTTATAATGAAATAAAAGAATATGCTGAAAAATATGAAGTAAATGTGAATACAAAATATAAGACAATTGTAAAGAAGGTTAAACCAGTGGCATTGCCATTACCATTGGATTGTGAAGAAAAGCTTGAAAGGACATCTATACAACCTAATTTGAGAGATCCAAGGAAAATAGGACATGAATTTAAAGATAAATTGACATTAGATGGATTGAAGGTTGGATGTGAAGACTTTTTGACAGAAGATGAGGAAAGATGTTTCAAAGAGATGTTTTTTTGACATGGCAAGGCATTTGCATTTGAACCTTATAAAATAGGATGTGTAAATCCAAGTATTGTGGCACCTATGGTTATTTTTATGATTCCACATGAACCTTGGAATTTGAGGCCAATTTTGGTTCCAAAGGCCCATTTGCCAAAGCTTGTAGAATTACTTAATGAAAAGATTAAAATGAAAATTTTAGAACCGTCTATTGTACCATATTCTAATTGGTGGTTCACTATGCCTAAAAAAAATAGAACATTGAGGTTTATTCAAGATATGCAACTAATAAATAAAGTAATTATTAGAAATATGGGTTCTAGTCCAATAGTAGACAAATTTGCAGAGGCATTTGCGGAAAAAGCAATTTATTTTATAAGTGATCTTTATTTGGGATATGATCAATTTCAATTGGCTATACAAAGTAGAGATTTAACAACTATAAAGACACCATTGGGATTGATTAGAATGTGTACATTACCGCAAGGGGCTACAAACTCTGTAGCATATATGATGAATGAAATGCATAAGGTACTAAGAGATTTATTCCAAAAAAAACAATGTCTTTTCTAGATGATGTGCCAATTAGAGGATATAAAGAAGAAGAAAAAGATGAAACATTGGATTCAAAGGGATGTAGAAAATTTGTGGCGGATCATATTGGTGATTGTAAAAAGATTTTAACAAGATTAAAAGAGATACATTTGACTTTATCGGAGACAAAATCAATGTTTGGAGTGAAAGAAGTTTTGGTGGTAGGACATATGTGTGGATTATATGGACGCAAACCAAATATGGAAAAGATTGATATTATTAAAAAGATGAAAGAATGTGCAAATATAATAGAAGTCAAGAGGTTTTTAGGAGCATGTATTTTCTATCATATATGGATACCTCATTTTGCACATATAGCAAATCCATTATATGAATTGTTAAGAAAGAATCAAAAATTTCAATAGAAAGAAGAACAAAGAAAAGCTATGGAAAAATTGAAAGAATTTCTTTCTTCATCTTCAACTTTGAAGAAAGTAAATTATAAATGTGAAAGGCCAGTGATATTAACAGCTGATGCAAGTCCAATTGAAATAAGTTGGGCAGTTGGACAAGATGATGAATAAAGGAATAAATATGCAGTAAGATTTGGAGCAAAGGTTTTGAATGCTAGACAAAAGACATATGTACAAATTAAAAGATAATTATGGGATGTTGTAACAACTATAAAAAATAAAAAAGAGTACTTGATTAGAGCATCAGTAGTTATAGAAATAGATTGTCTACCTTTATTAGGTATGATTACTAGTTGTTCTACACCGGGCATTGCAATGTTGAAATGGATAACATATATAAAATCTATGAATCCAAAATTCAAGCATATTTTGAAAAAAACCAATACAGTTGCAAATATGTTGTCACGAGCACGATATGATAATGAATATGATATGATTGATAATGAAGAAAATATTGACACTAACTTTTATTCGACTTTGTGTACAAGAAAGGAGGGGCTGAGTATGGCTACACCACTTGAATTATTCTTAGAAGAATTATATGAGGGTGAATAGTTGAATATAGAAAAATACTTAAGTTTAATAGTATGGCAAGAAGGTTGGACAAACAAAGAATTTAAGAGGATTCAAAAGAAAGCATATGGATATTTCTTTCAAAATGGATTTTTATGGAAGCATCCAAAGAAGAGTAGAGAAGCACCACAAAGAGTGATATGTGGTTTAGAAACTCAACAAAAGATTATTAAAGAATTTCATGAAAGTTTATGGACAGGGCATTGGGATATTTGGACAATATTTACTAAGTTGAAAGAAAAATATTGGTAGAAAGGCATGTACAAAGACATAGCAAATTTTGTAGGATCTTGTAAAACTTACCAGATGTATTCAAACATTCAACATCAAGATGGATTCCACCTAACATTTCTATTAGCTTTACATTATAAGTGGATGGTACATTTAGTAGCAATGCCTATGGAACTTAGACAGATGAAATATTTAGTATTGGCACAAGAAGATTTATCAAACATGGTTGAAGGACAAGCATTAAAAACAAAAGGTATTGAAAATATATGTCAATTTTTACTAAAAGATGTTATTTGTTGCTATGGTTGTATTGAAAAAATTATTGCAAATAGAGGGGAATTGGATGCAAAAGAAGCACAAGATTTCTTTAACATAATAGGTATTAAATTTTTTTTAATAATGGCATATAATCCAAAAGGTAATAGTAAAAATGAGCATGGGCACTGACCTATTATTAAGGCATTAGTAAAAGCATGCAATGGCAAGGTACATGAATGGCCTAGACTACTACCATTTGTATTATGGACAGACCGTACAACTCATAGTACGATTACAGGATATATGCCAACAGAATTAATGTATGGACAAAAACCAATGATGCCAATAGAAGAAGTTGTACCAACATGGAGCATATTGCCTTGGGAGAATGGTTTAACAAGAGAAGAGTTATTAGCATTATAAATTCGATAACTTGAAAGAAGACCTAAAGACATTGACATAATAATGAAAAAGTTGAAAGAGGCAAGGAAAAAAAATAAAGAGAGGTTTGATAAAAGGCATCGGTTGCATCCAAAATCAATTCAAAATGAAGATTGGATATTAGTTTATGATAGTAGCTTAGGCAACCAACATAGCACTATAAGAAAATTTGCAAGGAGATGGTTTGGACCTTATATTGTCAAAATGGCTAACAACAATGGAACCTACTTATTATAGGAACTTGATGGTACAGAATTAAAGATACCTATAGCAGGAAAGCGAATCAAGTTATTTAAACAAAGAGGTGAAGACATTTGTTGCTATGAAGAACAAAATTTACTACAAGATATTGAGATAGAAGTAGGAGAGCAAATTGAAGATGAAGAATCTAACTAAGATGAAGAACAAATTATATCAACATATTAAAAAATCATTGGTGCATACTAGAGGATGCACAAGTTCAGAGAGGGTGGATGTCATATTGTAACACGGCTATAGGTTAAAAGAGCAAAGCAAGTCTTAAGTTATAGGGAAACTTAGTTGAAGACTAAGTTACAAAAATCACTTTAGAAGCATAGAAAGGTAATGAAATAATTTTATACTAATGCTGCCTTTTTAAAAAGATGACTTCTACTTATCTTGTAGGACCATAAAAAGGACAAAATAAGATAAATTAAAAACATAAAAGATATAGGCATATGTAGGAGAGAGTTAGGAGTAGATTTTGGCAAAATCCAACTCAAAAAGATAAAATTTGATATCCTGAAAGGGCCGATTATCAATCTGGGTCGAAATCAGACCTTGAGGCACAAAACCAAGTCTCGACGACGACTTTGGGATCTTTTGGATAATTGGAGAGTTGAATAGGGTGAAGGACTTCAAGCTTGTTTCAAAGATGTAAGACTCGTTTAGATAGGGTTTGGCACGACTTTGCAACTAGTATTCAAAATCAAGGTTTGTATTGGCAACTTTGGAGTATATGCAATAAAGTTAGGGCTAGCCTCTTAACTATTTCATGTAATTGGTGTTGCATCGATGATTTGAAATTTTGTGGAATTTGTGTTGTTAGGTTTTGTACATTCATGTGAAATTTCTTATTAATCTAACAGCGTAGTTGGGATAAACTTGGATTTTAATACAAGTCGGTATTAGAAATTGGCAATTTGGGGTTACTTAGAGTTTGTTTGATATCTAAAGATCTATTAGTTGAAACAAGGTGAAATTTGGCATGGTTGTAGAAGACTCAAGAATCAAGCTACATACGAATTTTCAACAGGATTTCATAGTTGGCAAAGGAGAAATTACTACTTGAGCGACTACATTGATTTTCAAGTTGGTAGTTGAATGACATTGGAGTACATTTGGAATATTTTTTTGCAATTTGTAAGTTGGATTGGATTGATTTCTACTGAGCATATAAATAACTTATATTAATATCTTTTTGCAAAATTTTGTATTAAGTGGACGGTTAGATTGAGAGCTACAGCTTGCTGAAGCTCACTGATTTGAATTAGGGCTTGTAAACAAAAATCAAAAATTCTTATTAATAAAGAATTGAGGCAATTAGGATTTGTGTGTGGTTGATATTACTAAGAAGAGTGTTTTCAAGTACTTATAAATTGAAATTAGAATTATATCTTTTATATATTGGGTGACATCTAGTAAAGATTTTTTGGTTATTGTAAACAACTTCATCTTCCATAGTTAGACACCCGGTGCATTTTCAAGTAAGAGACACACGTTATATGACAATGCGATGAGGTGAAAAATCTGTTGTTATCTTTATTAGATCCTTTTTTACTTGATGAAACAATTAGTCAAGCCGTCAAATGCGACAATCAATTATTTGAATGACAAAAAAATAAACGTATTTGGGCATCGTTGCGATTATACATTGGATTTTTTGCTACTTCTTCAACAACAAGCTCAAATAAATACAAAGGAGTAGAAGACATGCATATTGACGCAGTATGGTTAAAGTAGTGTCATATTATAATTACTTACAATATGTAAAAATTAATTAAGATATATATAATGTTAATAAATCTTAATGTGGATTAGAATAGTTAGTATGTTAATTTAAAGAGAATTGAAATAAAAAAAATTATTTGGAAGTTTATCTATTTTGATTATAGTGTTTATATTATATAGGATTTAGTTAGTTAGTATAAAGCTTAAGGGAAGGATGGAGTCTAAAGATGAAAATGTAAACTATTAGGAAGCTTATTGGAAAGGATGAAAGTAAGGCATGGTCGGATGAAGGCAAGGGGTGAAGATCTTCATCCCTATTGGTCAAATGCCATATCCAATGGGCTTCAAGGAGGCTGCCCGAGGCCATATTAGGGATTAGGGTTTCTTTTTTGAAGTCATTTGAGCTTTTGAGGCTAGGATCAGCAAGTTCAGAGTTTTGGGTATAATTTGGGTGATTTCGAGTTTCTATGAAGGAGATATGGGTGTTTAAAGTTAAGGTGTTAAGTTTGTACCTATTGTCACTCTTTGGAGCATAACATATGCGTACATAGAGCAACAAAGGATTGGCGACTAAAGTTGAAGAGAGCACTTTTTTTACTACAATTTTTATATACTATTTGAAGAATTTCAAGATTGAATGAAGGAGTTATAACGTGTTGAAGACAGTGCATGTGATTTGAAGGTAGTAAGCAAGTCATTTTGATGCTAGTTATGGTTGGAGCCATATCTTGAGTTTTTGGATGAAATTTTGGCTCAAAATTTCTAAAAGTGTGTATCATTAGGTTAAGAAGCTATATATCAAAATTTCATAGTATTTGAATAAATACTTTGTGAGATATGAGAGAAATTGCACACGGGTGTGTGAAAGCTAGGGTTTGAAGCTACTGGTAGGGTTTTCGCAATATCTCAAGATCTGCAATGAATTTGCAGTTAAAAATTGTTGTGGTATTGTTTAGAGGTATATCAGTACTTCATATAAATTTTGAGGTTGTTTGGACAATCGGATCGTGAATTATGAGCTGTTGAAGTTCGGAAAAATTTTCCTATAAGGATATATAAGGTTTTAAAATACTTTATCAAGTATTTGGGTGTTCTTTGGTACTTGGAGCTTATGTATTGATGTAATTGCCCTAAAAGGGAGAATATTATATATATAAACTTGATATTGTTATATTTAGACTTGATTGAGCATTTAGTAATAGCCAGAAGCCCAACGCTTTTTTGAGGCAAATCCTCTTTACCTCAACATATTGGTGCTTCCACTGAGAGAGCTTTAAGGCACTAAATTTTTCAATAAGTTAGGATGGGGGATCAAATTCCAGGATTTGGATTACCAATTGTGGTAGGTGCTTAGGATTTATTCAAAGCATTTACTCAATTTATAGAGGAAAGGCAATAGGTACATGGGGAGGATAAGAATACCACCAAAGCTTTATAAGTAGTGGTGGATAAAGTTGGAAGGTTTGATGGGAGGTACATCACTAAGTTCCTCAAGATTTATACATGCAAAATGGAAGTGCATCAAGTTTCAAAAATAAAGATGATTACCACCTTTGATTTGGCAGTGATACTTGAGATCAAAGAGAAGGTATAAGAGTTACATGCAGAGGCTATAACATAGAAGAAATTTGAAGAACTCTTGAAAGATGAATTTTTTGAAGAAGATTTAGAAAGGATGACCAAGATTATATTTTTGGAGTGGATTGAGCAAAGGCCAGGGAATCAAATGGCTCCAAATGAACTAATCAGGGACTTTGAGACTAAGTTTGGACAATTGCCACGGCATGAGAGGCAGCTTTTGGAAACGAGAAAAATAGGGTTATTCTTACAAGCAGTTCTTAAATATTTGGAAGATAAGCTACTCTTTTATCTAGCAGACAAGACATCTGAGAGTTGTTTTACTAATAATTGGAGGCTTGTAAAGGAGACAGTGGGACTTTTGGCTAAGCAGCAAAAGATTAATACTCGTGGATTAATATCAAGATTGGAGCCAATATCTACATCTCAAAATCTAGTGCCACCTCAAAATTTAATCAAAACTGTCAAGGATGACACTCTTGAAGAATTAATCAAGGGCATACATGATTTGAAGGTCGAAATGACTGAATTAAAGAAATCTCAAATGGGAAGTTCATCAAAGATAGTTGAAGGTTCAAAGGGATTTATAAAGAGATGTATGTGGTGTGACAATCCAAACCACAAGCGTGGTGAGTGTGATAGTTACAAGGCTGCAATCAAGGATGGTATTGTGTATTTCAAAGAGGGTAAGATAAGACTCATAGGATTAGATGAACCTTTGAAGACTAATTTTGGGAAGGGTGGCATGAAAAAATTGGTGGAGGAGCAAACATTAAAGAATAATGCCATATAAGGGAAAGAAGTTGAGTCCTATTCTATCACAGTTGAACAAAAGGCAGTTAAAGCTAATTCCTCACTTGCTACAGAAGCTATGATCAGAGGAGCTGAAGCTATCAAGAAGATGACTGGATGGAATGATCTAATTGATGCTATTAGCATCAAAGTTTTTTTATGTGAAAACAAGTATGATGATGATTTGCAGGATGCTATGGTTGAGGAAAAAAGAAGTAGGGCTATTCATGAGGAGGATGTTGTTGAACTTAAGAGCAAGAAGAGGTCTCCAAAAAATAAAGAAGTCCCTAAGGAATAAAAATCAGAGAAGATATCTTCTTCTATTCATCTTGGTGGTATACCATTACCAGAAAATTGGTGGCAGAAGAATAAAGAGAAGGAGGAAGAGGACACATGCAAACTTAAAGAAGCCAAGATTTAAGATTTAGAATTTAGGATTTATGGATTTAGGATGTAGGATTTAGGATTAGGTTTCTGATTTAGAGTTAGATTTTGGATTTAGAGTTTATGGTTTAGGATTTTAGGATTTAGGATTTAGGGTTACAACGGCGTCCTATAGATTTTTGAACCTAAATATCTCATAGATAATTATATTTTTTTCAGTTTTGAAATTTTGCCTAGGCATATATTATCGCAAAGACCTATACAAATGCTTTTGTTTCTCAAAATTATGTGTTTTTTTTTTTGGAATTTAAGGTTTAAAATTCCTAATTAGGATTTTAAAACCCTAATTAGGAGTTTGGATTTGAAATTCTACCTCTACTAAAGAAATTCCAAACTGCATAATCAAATTGTACTTTTCTTGTTCTCTCGAGTGTTATTTGACGTGTGCATTGGCCGTTGTCTAAACTTGATCTATTGCTGCTTCCACACTACTATGTGTTGCTTGCATGTTTACCTCGGGCTGCTCTGCATCCTCGCTATATCCATGTCTTCTCTTTTCAAGTGCACGCACCCCTTGCTCCTAACTACTCACCTTATACCTCCGCGACGCACTGTACATTTCATTGTGAATTTTATTAGTGTTATCTATGAGTTATTTATTTTATTTTAATAATAAAATATTACTGTAACAACTATATAATTTCATTGCATCATGTATGGTTTATGTTTATTTTGCATATTTATTGTACAATACAATATGTGGGCTTAAAATTTGATGGAACTTAATGCATTGTTTTATTATATTTTTATACTTAAATCTAAGTATGCCCTTGATGCCCTTAATACAATAAATTTTGTAGTTGGTATTTGAAAACAAAATGTCAAAATTTCACACAAGTGTCCCAACATAAGAATTTTCATCTTTATTTATTTATTTATTTAATCATCAATACATATTAAATGCAATCAACAAGCTTAAAACATGTATCAGAATAGAATAAAATCCCATAGAGATTAGACAATGAACACAACTTCAATTATATTGCAAAAGAGACAACTAATATCTTTGCATACATCTAAACTTTAATTTACAATTATCTTATATCATAACACTGAAAGGCAGTTATACGTCCACTGATTAAAACTTTTATTTCATCACTTCAGATTTGGAATTTCTAAATCTATCAACCCAATGCACCCTAAACATTGGAACAACACAACCAGAGGTTTGTAGAAAGCCACAAAAATTTAGGGTTTGGAATGGGGCTTGCTTTAGGACAGTTGTGGTGAATGAACCTTCCGCCCTATTATGCATGGGCCACAGCGAAGGCCACTATTCTAGACACTTCCGTGGCTGGAAAAACTCAACAAAAGCTCACCACAAGATAATAGGAACTCAAGCTCCATTCAGGCCTGGCCGACAGTAAATTATATTCCAGCGAATGTGCTGCAGGGACGGTCTTAGAAGGCTCTGAGCTGGAGGGGGCCGGGCCCGGTCAGGTGGCCCGAGTTGACCCACCCGTAACTTGCCGCATCCATTCCTTGCCCTCTTTCGGCACTCGCTGCTTGTGTGCCGAGTGTGCAGGAACTTGGTGGTGGATTGTCCGATTGCTGCTGCAGCGTCGCCTCTCGCTGAATATGGATACTGCAGCGACGTTGTTTGTTGATGATTGGTGATCGTCTGCGATTCTTTCCAGCTTCCTCGAGGTGGGTGAGTTGCCGTATTCGGGGCAACACGGAGGAGGTGGTGTTTGTGGGGATGGGACTGTTTGAGAGTGAAGGTGGGAGATGTTGTTGGGGATGCTGTGTTTCTTTTGCTACAAGGATCCGGGAAGTGATCCTCGCAAGGTTGAATAGGTCAGGAGGTATAGCTCGCCAGGTCGTGTAGTTTTCGTCGATAGAGTTTTTTGCTACCTGTCTGAGAACACCGAAAATGGAATAGGAGGAGTGCTTGCGACAGAGTAGGGAGGTTTTGCAGATTGTTACTTTCTTGCAGAATTTTTAGTTGAGAGGATTGTTTGTAGTCGTGGGCTATTGGTGCGAGGGCTCTACATCTTGGATGAATACAGAGCTTGTTGTCATGGATTTGTGGATTGTGTGGTATTGTTATTTTAAACAACTTCCTCTGCTTGATTGACGTTTCGATGTCGACGCGGGTGTTACGATTCTGAGTAATTTTAAGGCTCAGTTTCCTTTGTGGCGTTCATTCCCTGTGCTTGCATTTGGAGTGGCTCGATAGATCAATTTTGAACCAGGGCGATTTGAAATGTCTGATTTAGGGTTAGGTTTTGTAAATACAGTGCAGGTGGATGAGTGATCGAAATTTTTTGGTAGTAATAATTTCAGACAATAGTTTAGCATTCGCTTGAATTGGCTTAATATTGCAATTCGGTACTGTTCACCCTAACTGGTTTCTTACAAGAAATTTTTGAGGATTAATGCATGCTATGTCTTGTTGAAAGTTGAGCTCTTACAAATAATATCTGATTCTAATTGGATCCTATCTGAAAACTAACCAGAACTGGTATTCATTTCAGACCCCGTAATATTATATGTAAATTCGTGTGATGCAGATTCCTGTGATTACATGGGAGCAACGCAGCAGTTTTAGTTTGGGAGTGTTCTTATGCGATCCAGTTGAGAGAGGAAGCTGAATCACCATCAGAGAGGACCTCGCTGCTGAGATGTCGTTGCGAATTAAGGCTGTTGTAGAGAATTTTGTACGGGATTTGAAAGCAGCTTTAGAGGCTGACATTCAGGACCGCATTATGAAGGAGAGGGAGATGAACAGCTATTTGGACGAGAGGGAGCGTGAAGTTGCGGAGAGAGAAGCTGCCTGGAAAGCGGAACTTAGTAGAAGAGAGGTATCCTTCGGTCTACTGCTCCTCAGTATATTCAGCATGCCGTGTGTTCGAGATTTTATGAGTGAACAACTTATTGCTCTCTCTTCATGCTCGAGAAAGGAAATTGTATGATCATAGTTATTGTTGAAATTGCTGATATTCAATTGTAAGCGGCATCTTGGTTTGCCAGCTTAGTCGTTTTCCTTATAATGTCTGAACTTGAAGAACTGATTGTCAATTCTTTCTATATTTCAGGCTGAAATTGTGAAGCAAGAAACGCGACTACGGCTTGAGCGTGAGAATTTGGAGAAGGAGAAGAGTGTGCTTATGGGAACAGCATCCAGCTTGGATAATCAGGATGGCGCGCTAGAGATTACTGTTAGTGGTGAAAAGTATCGCTGTTTAAGGTTTTCGAAAGCTAAGAAGTGAGACTTGTTGATGCAACTGGAAACTTTTCTTAGAAGAGTGTGTAGATACACTTTGAGAACGACAACTGTAAACATTCCTACATAGTCTTGTTTACAGCAGAGCTTTGGTGCTGTTTGTTACAAAAGATAGAGCCTCCATTTACCTCCGCATTGTATAAGTATGGATCATCTTTGACGAAGGGGAGATTGTATTTCTTGTGGACTTTTCAGCTCACATGTTTATATATTTATATACCAGTGGAGAAGCTGTATGTAGCAGCAGGAGTATTTAGTCATTTGGATCAACTGTGACCGTCGAACTTGTGAAGTTGCCTTGACCAATAGTTCCTATTGCTGGTTCTTAAGAATGCTTCTTGCGCTTCTATGAATTGATTAGAAAACCATATAAGTTGTTGGATGATCCTTATGCCCCTGAGAAGTGAGCGTATTCACTAGCCAGAGGTTGGGTCCAACTGGAGGTAGGCAGTGTGCTCAAGTTGACCTCAGCACATGTAAGCTTGTATAATTTCTTTGCCGAAACTAGGAAGATTTATTTATTCTGCGTACGTTTCATGGGCTTCGTGTCTTAATGATGGCCACAGTGTCTTAATGATGCCCACAATGCAGTCCATATCATTATACTATGTTTTAAGAAATATATGATTGAATGAAAAACACAGTTATGCATTTAACTGTATTTTAATATCGTTTTTTTGGTTTTAAAATAATATTTTTATATCATTTACACATTCTTTGTAACATCAATATTTAATCCATCATGATTTTTTCTCCTCCTTTCTTTGCATTTTACAATTGTTAAGACCATTCTTCAACTTAAGTGCTACTTTTTAGATATTTTTAGATACAATTACAACAATAAAATCTATAAATTCTATATATATGTATGTGTGGAATCACAGATCGTGTTCCACTTTCTGAGGAAAATAGCATCTCTACCTGACATATAAATGAGCACATAGTGGCAAGTTCCTGCACGCAGCACCAGACAACCTCCAATTCATGAATAATATAACTTAGAATGCTGGAAACTGAGCAGCATACCAAACGTATACTTGGTACCATATACCTTCAATATCAATAATGGAAGAGATTCTGCATCAAAACCAGATCACTGCCCATACGTCAGGCTTAAAATTTTGTTCGGCCAACCTCACTTCCTGAATGTTGACTACTTCAACCTGGTAAAAGAGGGCAACGTGGACAGTAAGCTTTGTGTATATAACTGGAACTCTTCAATCAGATCTTTCCACGCCTGGCAACATGTCCACACCGTACACTAACATTACTTTGACGATAGCAGAGTAAAAAGATGAAGACTCAACGTTAAGCTAGTCACAGAATTCATATGTACAAACGCATTCAGCCAATGGAAGGTTTAAGATACAAACACAACGTGAAATGAGATCTTATCTGAAAATCCTACACCATTACATAAACTCTTCAATACAAGCCTTGTAAGAAAAGAAAATAGCACAAAATCCAGAGACAGACTATTTGCATATTGCTTCATTTCAGCAATTACAATTCCAAATGCAGAGTTATTTCTTGCTACTCTGCCGAAATTGTCTGCTACTGTGTGCACCGTGGGTGTGTCACTTGTTCTGTGGTGCAATCACTAGAAGAAGACAGTTACCTTGTCATTCCTGTCACAGCAGTTCTGAAAAATTTCCAAAAGACAGATTCAGACATTCTATGAACCCAAGAATTCTGTTCACCTCGGGGGGTGGGGGGTGGGGGGCGCGGTTGGGTAGGGGAAGAAAAATGTCATGAATGGTCTTCACATCTGGGCACATACGAATGTTCAAACCGAACTTATAACAGCACAGAAAGCGAACTGCATGCCGTCAAAAATCAACCCTGGCCGCGGAGCATTCGACTTCTTCGCAGATTCCTATCTATGAGCCAACCATTAATTCTTGAAATTCCTCAAAGTCCACATAACCATCCCCATCTTTGTCCACGTTATTGATCATCTGACGGCAATCTTCAAGTGAATGGCCTTTATCCCCAAGACTAACCAGGACAAACTGCAGTTCGTCAGCAGATATGCGCTTGTCTCCATCCTTATCGAACATTTGAAATGCATCTCTCAAGGGATCATCTAAGGAAGAAATCTCGCCACCGACAATTCCACCCTTGTTAGATACGTGAAATGCAACAAACTCCGCCAAACTGATAAATCCATCATTATCCGTATCAACATCTTTCATGAGTTGGACACCCTCCTCCTCTGAAATAGCACTGTCAAGAGAAGTCAGCACAGCTCTAAGTTCCGCTAACGAAATTCTTCCATCATTGTCGGCGTCGTAGACTTTGAAAACTCTCTCCAACTCCTGCTCGGACTTGGAGACGCGTAATGCAGGCGGACCGGCCCCCGACTTGGTTTTCTTCAACTTTAAACTAGCCCTGCTCGTAATTTTTGACATTAAGCCTTGCTTCTTAGAACTCTCATCCTTGGGCGCCTTCTTTGCTTTCCCAACCTTCGGAGGGTCAGCCACAGCTACATCTGAAACCACCGACAGACCATTGCCATTGCCGGTTTCAGTACCGCAAAGATCCACCGTCCCACTCCCCTGCTTCTTTAACTTCCCAAGGCTCCCAAAACCCTTCATTCTGCCGCTACTTCTCCACCTCCACTAGCACCTCCAGAGCCCGATTACAACCTCTACAACCCGACTCTCTTCTACCCCACTCTCTTCTCCTCCAAAACATTACCCAACAAAAAGAAAAAGAACAGAAAATGGTGGCGCACCTTGATAACAAACGATGGGTAAGTATAGCTTCAGACTCAGCTCCATCGACCGCCACACCAACCTGTCAGCGCGCGACATTCAGACGTCCGAGGCATTGCGTCGGAGCTATATTCGCAACTTGTCGGCGCATTGAACCCAAGGTCCCGGAAATCACGCCGCTAGGAAAATGGGAATCCCTGCTGTCGACGCGGCCTCTGTGCGACGAGTGCGATGCTCGCACCATACACTGACGACCGTGACGATGCTCAGGAATCACGCCACTTGCGGATCCATTCACGCCATTTCCTCCCGTTTTGACAGGACACCCCACGTTGTGTGAATGGATGCGTTTTCTTTTCATCCACGAGGATGCATGTCGTGCGATCGATGAACCATCCACATCTGGACGTTGCCTGGAAGGGGTGGATGGATGAGTACCATTCGCTTGAGAGTTTTACCCAAATCCTCCACATCCTTGAGGTGGTATTTTTCTTTTTTTTCTTTTTTTTTTTTCTTTTCTCTTGCAATGCAAAAAGAGATGCTCAACAACATAGATTTTTTTCACTTCGTTTTTCTTTTAGAAATTTTTCAGAACTGCTGTGACAGGAATGACAGGGTAACTGTCTTCTTCTAGTGATTGCACCACAGAGCAAGTGACACACCCACGGTGCACACAGTAGCAGATGGTTTCGGCAGAGCAGCAAGAAATAGTTCTGCATTTTTAATTGTAATTGCTGAAATGAAGCAATATGCAAATAGTCTGTCTCTGGATTTTGTGCTATTTTCTTTTCTGATAAGGCTTGTATTGAAGAGTTTATGTAATGGTGTAGGATTTTCAGATAAGATCTCATTTCACATTGTATTTGTATCTTAAACCCTCCATTATTGGCTAAACACGTTTGTACATATGAATTCTGTATCACTAGATTTGAAAGACATTGAATGATGTTGAAGACAATGTTGGATATTTGATTTCTTAACACTATTTTCAATGGCCTGGTCTCTTTTGTAATATCTCCAAATGTAAGTTGTTATTCATTAGTAGAGTTTTAACAAGTATAGGAAGTTTAAAACAAGGTATAGGATTTGGTGGTAGTATGAGACATGTATTTAATGGTTGTGGTTTAGAATTATTCAATTACAAGATTTCTACTATAATTGGATATTTTTATTTTTTGACTTTTTTATATTTAAGTTTGTATTCCATGACTTGAATCCACTTGATTTGATACAATAGTCTTGCTTTTCTACAACATAACTTATTTTTTTATAACATAAACATGAATTTTTATAATGCCATATATTTTTTTTTTCTTTTGGTGTTAATTGCTTGAACTAGGTTATATTATTTTATATAGGTCTTAATCTTCATGAATAGATTTTTAAGGACCTAGAAGTTGTTGTCATCATTTGATTTGTCCCTTTGTAACTAAATCTTTGTTTGTATCACTTTTCAAAAAGTTGATTATTATATGTAATTGCTTAAGTAATAAATTATTCAAACAAATGTGCTTTTGGCATTGTCAATAATAGATCTTTGACATTATCTTTTAAGCAATATCAAAACTAATTAATATGAGCCTTATTGTTTCAAATCACTTTACAAGTAAGTTGTTGGAATTTTGTAATATAGATAGCACTTGAACGTGATCCTTATCATAAAAATTAGAATTTTATTTTTGTTACTCTTTTTTAGTTGCTCTCTCCATATATGGCCATAAATACTTTTATAAATGAATTTAAATTATACAAAAGTGGTGAATCCTTTTCCATCAAAGTTACAAACCAAAAAAGAATACTTCCAAATAGATATGTGTCTATAAATCATACTTGAGTGATACTATCAAGGTATCAAAAAGAATGTAATTGTAAGAAGAATTTGAGTTATTATAGAAATCTTCAAAATTTTGATCTTATTCCATCAAACTTCTTTGGCATACTAATCATTGGCTCTTTTGTACTTGTAGTAGCAAGACCTTTTAATTTCATTTGTAAAGTTGGTCTACTTGTACTTGCTTCATTTAATTGCATAATTCTTTTATATAAATATATAACTTTATTGTTGATTTCTTGTATAGGCATAGTAATAGTACTTCCATGGTTAATATTTATAATATATAAGATTTTTTCTTGATAAATATTAAAAAGCTCACAAAAATCTGCAATAGTTGCAAATCTATTTTCACTTCTTCCAAGTGTAGTATCTACAGTTTGTTTTCCTTCTAAGTTGATCTAGATTTGGAATAGACAACACTAACAAGCACACAAGTTAAATTAGAAGAAGGTAATCTAAATCTTGAAATCTGCAATGGAAACCTCTCACAGCTTTAATCTGTTCACAGCTTGCCAGAGTCCCATGAGGCGCACACTGCCGAGCTCAACTCCCTAATGCTTCACTGCCATTGATGCTATGCATTTGTTCAACATGAATGGGCAGGCATTCTTCACCCTCAAACAGTGGGTAGAAAAACAATGTGGGTCTGAATGAAAGACAATGAAAGTTAACTTGGGTCTTGTCCATGCTCCTCACACACCCTAAGCTCATCGACACGGGCCTCTTGCTTCTGCTCTCATGGTGTTGTATGATACAGACAACGACAACACTGCTCACAAGAAGTGGGTTGCAGGAGTGTGACAACAGGCGAGTGATATAAACCACCGCCATAGCTGACAAGAAGAGCACGAGTTCACAAGTTGGGCAAGAACCACTCTATCTTGATATCTCCGTACTTAACCTGGTAAAGAGCTGAAGCAGATTGGGGGAGAAAATGTTCATGAGAAAGATGGTTCACATCAATGTTCCACCCAAGTTGCACAGGAAAGTGATGGAGAGTGTGCATAAGTTGTTGCAAAATGTAAGTCTAATCCTTTGCTTTTGATAAGAACGATTTGCCGTAGAAACATGTTGCAAAAATCTGCATTGATGTTGTTTGCCTTCTTAGGTAGTAGAAGAGCCAAAAATTAGGGTTTAAGTTTAGGTTGTAGACGTTTATTGCTGCAATATTTCAAACCTAAAGACATGACTTCTCAAGGTACATGCCCATGTTGTATTTAGAATTGTCCTGGTGCGTGGAAGGGAAGAATGAGGTGCGGGGATAATCGGGGAGAATGTCGAGCTGGAGGAGGAAGCGATGTTGAACATAATGAGGAAGAAGGAGATGAAAGAGGTGGATACGATGAAGAAGACGGGTGGAAGTGCACGAGAGCTGGCGACAGTGCTGGGAGACATATTGGTGGCTGTGATTGAGACGACTCGGATTGCAGTAAAGCGATCGGTCTTTAGAGAAGGAGCAAGGTGTAAAGTATGTGCATGCTCCGCGCCGGGTCGGTACCGATGTCGTGCTGTGTATGCAACAAATCGGGCTTTAGTGAACTCTCCTTGTAATGGCAGTGAGTGTCTAGTTATTTCCTGCTCTTGATAATTTTTACATGGCTTGTTTGAGTGTGGTTGTGCCCATTTCTGAATTTTCTAATATTTCAAAATTTCGTAGAGTGAATGTCTATGGTGTGAGGTTCACTTCCTTGGAATCGTTTGTTGCATGAGAAGTCGTTTTCTCCCTGTTTCTCTTGTTCGAATTTTTGCTATCTCTAACTTCATTGTACTTCGTGTTATAGAGCTTTGTTAAACATCTTACTCAAATTCTAATGGAATTGTTTGCGATAGGTGTCAAGATCAGTTGGGTCGGATCTTTCTTCATAACGACGCATTTGATTAGTCTCAACCTTATTTTAACATACATACTGTACCACAATCTGAGGTTGCAAAAATGCTAAAAATTTGAAGCATGGTTCAATCTGATGCACAGCTTAGTTCTTACGCTCAGTCATTCTGATTATGCCAATGTGTCCTGCATCGTCACATAATCTAGTATAGGTGTTTCATTTGTAGATGTAAGTTTTTTGTGCTACTCAAAAAATTTCCTCATCGAACGTCACAATAAGAACCAATACAAAGCCTGCACCAGTTGCAGTGGAGACTCATGTTGTTAAACTTGAGCTTGTAATACACCTATCGTTGGCAGCTGGGATTGATGTCTGTGATGGCTTTGCGTGATTTGACGGCAATTCTGATGGCTGTTTTTCTGGCAAGGACCAACGTAGCAAACATTGGGTTCCCAGTGTGTCTATCAGAGCAGGGTGCCTTCATGACGATGTTGTGCACATCACTTCCATTCATCTGCATTGCAGCGTCAGCTGCAACAGCTTTCAGCACAGAAAGCTCAGTTGTGTTTTTTCACAGGTTTGCACCCCTATTGGAGATACTCTACAACTGAAGTTAATTTATCCAAGAAAATGAACAGCGCTATTTCTTCTCGTCAGAAGACTGGTGTACATCATAAATGATGAGTAATGCACGAGATGTCTTTTTGAAGCGCATGACGGAGCTGTAACACAAGTGTTCCAAAAAAGGACCTTAAAACTCAGTGCATCATGGTGCTTGTTCTTCCATGTGGAGAAATGAATCATTACAGAGTTGATACTTCATACAAGATGGATCCTTGGTTGATTGGATCAATTGGCAAATGTTAAAAAAGAGTTTACTGGGTAGAAGAGAGATGAATAGTCCTCACAAACTTCCAATTGTCATAATTATGGTTTTCATGCCTTCAACTTATAGTTATGTTGACCATATTTTATTTTCTATCAATTGATAGTTAGCAACTAAGTATAGTTGGTCATTTATTGGTTATAACAATTCTTGTACAAATTAGAGATTAATCAAAATTAACAATTAGGATTTAGTAAGGGCTATAAGAATTGATTGTAGCCATAGAAGCAAATAACATTGAAAATGCTCATAAGGGTGTCTATAAAAATTCTTAATATTAATATAAAGATAGAAATTACAACAAATCAAAATAATATCATAAATAGAGATTTCAAAAGATTATACATCCATGGTATAATATAGTGAATGCATGGTAGATATTATAATACAACTAATACATAATACAAATTAAAGATAATATTGGAAGAACCTCAATTTAAAACATGTTTATTATAAAAAAAAATATTATATTTGACTTTTTTAAGGAAAATTCATATAAAAGACTACTAATAAACTTTGTGACAAGTTTTAGAGTTTTGTTACTTTACAACTATAACTAAGTATTTGAAATTAATGTAGACATCATCAAATAAGGATAAAATATTTAAAAAACTTTATTATTATTATTAGACTTGTAGGAAGAAAACCACCCAATATGATATTTGAATAACGGTTTGCTAACGTAAAGATAATTGTAAGTCATTTTTTGAAAATAGATTATAATTTAGATAAAAACTTCTTAATTTAAATAAATAATATAGGTATATCAAAAAAAATTATAATTGTTAAATCTACACAAAACTACTATTGGCATTTGTACCAACTAAGAATAGATGCTTAACTTTGATCTTTATGCTTTAAATTTCTCACAAATTTAAGCCAAGATTCTAATTTAGATTATATTCTAAAACTTTCTAATAAATTTTAATACGTATATAATACCATAGCCTATTAACTAAAAATCTTATTAAAAGAATGTAATGATGATTTTTTTTAAATTTAGATTCTAATTTTTGTATTATATTAGAAGAAGTTTAGAGATTTTATTTAGACCTCTTGATCTTAAATCAAAAAAAATTAAAAAAAAAAAAATTAAACTAATTGATTATAACTTGATTTTTTAGTGTATAAATTGCATAAAAATAAGCTATTAGAAAAAAATTCCTAAGTCTTTGTAGAAGAAATAAAAAAATAAATAATAAACTTATTAATATATTATAAATATTTTTTGAAATAAGAACCTTATTTTTCTAATAGTCAAATTAATAAAATTAATAAATTTATTTTAATTTGGAATATAAAAAAATTATAAGAAGATAATCTTTTTTTTGATAACTAATATGTCTTAGATTTTATAAGACAATAAGATAAAAAAATATCTAGTAGAAAATAATATCTAAACTTGGACACAACTAAAAGAGTTAACAACAATCAAATAGGATAATATAAATAAATCATAATACTATCTAAAAATATAAAATACTACTCATTGATTCAAATAATAACAATAAAAAATATAAACTTAATTGAATAGGCTTTATTATAATAACATTAAAATTGAATAGAATTAATTTAAGCTTAAAAAGTTATATTAAAGATAGATCTATGATTTTGGAATCACCATAAGAAAATAATAGAGAGATAGAAATAACATTCTATAATGGCACAAAAGATCTTTTAACAAATTCTTCTTATAACCAATACATATATGCAACCTACTATGATATTTTGTACCAACCAAATAAACTTACAATAGAAATTGACCATAATCTAGATAGAAGATTATTTAGATCTTTATTATTTTATACATGTTTTTAATTTAAAGGATTGAATAAATAATTAAAAGCAATATAATGATTTTTAGTGATAATCATACTATTAATGGCTAAAAATCTTAGAATAAAAAAAAGCCTCTATTTTCTTATTTCTCCTTTTATTGCTTAGTAGTATTAATAGTTTAGCTTACAAAAAAGTGAATCTCAATTAAAAAAATATTGATTAACTGTCGCCTCAATACCATAATTCATATGCAATATTTTGATAAATATTATATTAGCAATATATTATTTAGATTTAATTCAATGAATAACTATACTTTTTTGATATAAGTATGGACAATATAAACATCTTTGAACAATATATATACAAAGAGATTTAATAATCCCATTTCTAATTTTAAAAGTTTGTTATTAGCTATTAAAGATCTAAAAAGGCAAGTGATAGAGTTGCTTATAGATTAAAATGTTCTTTTAACAAAGACAATGTAGAAATATAGATATGGTTTCAATAAATATTTTATTTAATTAATAAGATTAAAAATACTATTATATATTATTTTAAAAAAATACAACTTAAATATTATGTTAATTTTTATAATTACCATATAATTTTTTTTTTATAAAAATAAAAATAAAGCAATATCAAAGCAAAAGAAATTGGCTACATATTATAGAAAGCTGTAAATTGCCAAATATTAGAAATACCACTTAGATACAACTATATATCAAGGAGAAGAATTCAAAAGATATAAATAAATAAACAAGACATATATTAAAGAAAGATGGCAAAAAAAAGAAAAAAAAGAAAAAAAATGTATATTCAAGAAGAAACTAAAATAGCTATTGCCAAAGACAAAAAGACTAGAGACTCTTAAAACTAAACTAGAAGCAAGAAAGACATTGACAAGAGTAAAAAAGACATTATTCTTACCTCTATATATTGCCACGGACATATTTTAAGTTGCCACTTTCTAGAACTTTTTATAGTCTTCTAGAACCTTTTTTTAGTCTTCTAAGAATCTTCTATAGTCTTTGAGAATCCTCTAGAATCTTCTAAAATCTTCCAGAACCTCTTGTAGACTTTTAGAGTCTTCCAAAATATTCCTTAAGCTTCTAAAATCTTCTAAGATATTCTTAGAAGGTCCAATAAAACATATGCCTTGTAATATAAATAAGAAAGAAGACCAAGGAGCACATCAATCTTGCCAACATAAGTCTTGGAGCAATCCAAAGTGTTGCCTTATTCTTAATATTAATCTAGTCTCTTGTTCTTGATATCAATCTAATCTCTTGTTTTGGATCCAATTCTTACTATTGTCCATCTAGTTCTTTGTTCTTGAAATTATTTTGGTTGTGAAATCTTTTCTTTGTTTCTTTGCTAACTTATTATTTTGCATCCATAATAGTTTGGCAAGACTGCTTATATAAGCATATCAGAGCTTTGATCTCTTAGTAGAAAGTGGATTATCCCTCTTCAAGATATTATTGCATTCTAGAGGAATGCGGACTATCCCCCTCTAGACTGATATGCTTATTTATTACAGTTGATTTTTCCTTTGGAAAAAATGGATTATCCCTTTCCTAAGATATATCACTATATTTTAGAAATTGTAGATTATCCTCTTCTAAATTAATTATTTAAAAATATTCTTTTTAATATAAAAAATGCTACACTAATAATTTATTGATTTCTTCTCTGTTAATATAGAAATAGATCAGGTTAATAGAGGTGCATCCTCATAAACAGAGAATAGAATAACAACTCTTGCAGATCTTTGAGCTCTTTTGGATATTGTACAAGAAGAAATAGCATTTTTTTACAATCCAAAAAATGAACCACAAATGGAATAAGTATCCAAAGAAGCTAAGTGAGAAATTCATAATTTATAATAAAAAATTATTTGATTGAGGGAAGCAGGCGATAGACAAGCTATGCATATAACTCTTCTAGAAGCTCCAAGGGTTGTCATAAAAGAGCCAAAAGCTAGTATGTCTGATAAATTTGATAGAACAAGATCCAATTTTTAAGGGTTTGTATAATAAGTACGACTTTACTTATGACTATATCTTTCTCGTTATCTAAGTGGATTCACTCAAGTCGCTTTTGTGGACACCTTTTTATCAGGAAGTGCTTGATCATAGTTTGTTCCATTGTTAGAAAAGCATTCTCCAATCTTATATAATTTGGAGGCTTTTATAGAAAGATTTATTACTATATTTGGAAATAGTGATCAAGAGAAGGTGGTTGAAAGGAAGATTCAAAATCTACAACAAGGACAACGTTCAATTGTGATTTATGCCATAAAATTTTAATAACTTATTTGTGATCTCGATTAGAATGATAAGGCATTTATGACTCGATTTTGTTATGGCCTAAAGGACAATGTAAAGAATCTATTGATTACAATGCTAAGAGGTGAAAGCTTAGAAGAACTCATAGCTTAAGCCATTACTTGTGACAATTGCCTATTTGAGTTACAACAAGAAAAACAATCAATTTTCAGTAATACCTATTAAAGTATGTCTTCAAGATTGGAAAAGCCATTAACATATCTTGAATCTATAAAGATTGATGTGACTCAATTCAAGTCATTAATACCAGTAGAAAAGATTAGACATCGGCAAAAAAATCTATGTCTATATTGTGGAAGATCCAATCACAAGGCAATAAACTGTCTGAACAAGTCTAGAGAATTCAAGGCACAAGGTATAACATCTGAATTAGAAAGGTTGAAAAATAAAGATGTCCAACCTCAGTAGGGACCTTACGATTAGACACCTTCAAATCTAAACCACTAAAAAAATATCTCTTCTTACCTTCAGACCCGACATCATGTTTTATACTTTCTGTATATATAAGAATCCTAAAATAAGAGATTTTTGCTAAAATCCTTTTAGATATTGGAGTTTCAGCATGCTTTATCGATAAGGATTTTGTAACCAAGTACAATCTAGTACTTGTAAAAAAGACCCATCCTGCACCCATTGAAGTCATAGATGGACAAAACCTTGCACCATGAGATGTTATCGAAGAAATCCAACCATTGGAAGTGATACTAGAAGATCAAGTATCACAAATTGTTTTCAACATCATTTGATGCCCGACAAATCCTATTGTCATTAGACTCCCTTGATTTGAGCTACATAATCTTGATATTGATTGGAGTTTACAAAAGATTTTCTCAAGATCTAAATATCAAAAGAAGAAACGAGGTGCTATTCCATTCTTTAGAGCTAAAGCATTTATGCAGGCAGCAAAAAAAGAGACTGTATTTGCATTATATGCTATCCCAATAAAAGATCCAACAAAGCAATTGAAGTAAGATATTTCTAGTCAATATCACAACCTTGAAGACATATTTGAAAAGCAAAAAGCAGACATATTACTGGAAAATCATCTTTATGATTGTGCAATTGAATTACAAGATGGATCTCAACCTCTATTTGGTCCAATTTATAATCTGTCACAAACAGAGCTTATAGCCTTGCGAGAATATATTAATGAAAATCTAGCCAAGAATTTTATTAGACATTCAAAATCATCTGCAAGAGCTCTTATTTTATTTGAGAAGAAGAAGGATGGTTCTTTACATATATGTGTTGGCTATCGAGGTCTGAACAAGGTAACTATAAAAAATCACTATCTATTACCATTAATCTTAAGATTATTGGAATAATTAGGACAAGCAAAGAACTTTACAAAGATTGATTTGAGAGGTGCCTACAACCTAATCAAGATTAAAGAAGGAGATCAATAGAAGACAACATTTCGTAGAAGGTATGGATATTTTGGATACAATATTATATCTTTTAGACTTACCATGCACCTACAGTCTTTCAATACATGATGAATGATATCTTACAATATCGTATTACATGTTGTCTTGTTTGGGAATGCACCGGGCACTTGGCTATAGAAAGTAAAGTTGTGTTTGCAAATAATCAAGAAATCCTAATAGATTTCATCCATATATGAAGAATATGATTCAAATTTTAATTCAAAAGTGTTTAAAAACACTCCTCTTAGTAACACCAATCATATATATATATATATCCCAATAGCCTCGTTTCTTTTATAATTAAGCAGTTTTTATTTTTGTTAGTAAGTCCTGATCCTAATCAATGAGCTTTGACAAGCTATAACTTTCAATCCAACCGTCCACTTAGTGTGAATTTTTGCACACAAATGCTGGTATAAGCCTTCTACATGCTTAAAAAAATTCAATCCAATTCAACTTACACATTGCAAGAAAATGCCCAAAAACCGCACTAATGACTCTCAGCCGCCAACTTGAAAATTGATGGAGAAATTCCAGTGGTGATTTCTCCTTCTTCAATTGTTAACTTCAATCCAAACTTGGTATGTAGCTTGATATCTAAGTCTTCTATTACTATGCCAAAATTTACATTGATCCAATTTGTAGATCTTTAGTTATCATAGAAACCCTATCCAACCCTAAACTACCAACTTCTGACAACCCTTTGTATCAAAGCCCAAGTATCTCCTGATTGCATCATTAGATTAATACAAAATTTTGTACACACTTAGCATATCCAAAAATCCAAACAATATCAAATTTTGAACCATAGATGCTATACAAATTGCACGAATCACTCAAGAATGCAAGCCATCATTGTCTTATATAAAATCCAAAATACCAATATAAACCCTAATTTTGAACAATGATTGCAAAGTCATCTAAAACCTTATGGCAACAAGCTTAATGCTACTGGAACAAGCTTCAAGCTAGCTATCCAATTCAAAAACCCAATCTGAAAAAACCTCCGTACTTTGCCCTAGGCAGCCGTTTTTGTGGCCAGAGGTCTGATTTCGACCCTATCCTACAAACAGCCAACCCTTGGGTATCAATCTAACCTATCCTAGGGATTTTATAGCCTGATTCTACCTTCAACTTAATCCTAGTATCAATCATGCTAATATATATATATATTTTTTAATCATATTTTTATTATTTTATGGCCTTTCTAAGGCAGTATAAGAATTACTATAACCAATTCAAAAGAAACCAGATGCTTTTTTTTGACAATCATATCTTGCGTCAAGAATATGAGACATTGTATTGGATCAACAAAAATCAATCATATTGAAGCCATTCAATTTATAGTTGAAGACATTGACAATATCTACTTATATAGATATAACTTTTAAGACAAAAATCCAAAAAGCAATCAAGATAGATCTATTTATAGAGAGTATTTGGTAACATCTAAAAAATACACATGTGAAAGAAAACAATAATTTCAAATTTGAGGATGGTTTATTATACTTCAAGGATCTCTTATATATTCTTCCAAGCCTTATAAGACTTCAAATTCTTCAAGTATGACATAACCTTTCAGCAGCTGGGCATTTTGGCTTCAATAAGACCTTGGAATTATTATCAGGAAACTATTGGTGGCCTCAAATGTAGAAATTGGTGAAAGAATTTATCCAATCATGCAAAATTTATACCCAAGCAAAGATCCCAAGACACCAACCATATAGACTTCTTCAATCCCTTCGAGTTCTTAAAGACCCATGATAATCATTATTTATGGACTTCATTACAGACCTCCCAATTTCGAATGGAAAAGACTCAATTTTTGTAGTAGTACACTATTATCGTATAATAACACGGCTATTAGGTGAAAGAAAAAGGAAATAACTATAATATATAGGAGCTCAAATGAAAATATTTGAATAAATTATCTAAGAATTATAGATAACAAAAAAGAAAGTAAAAAAAAGTTAAAAGACTAATATTATCTTTTTATAAGAAAGTCTTCTATTTACTTTGTAGGGCCATAAATAAGATAAAATAATGTAAATTAAAAAAATATGTAATATAGACATCTTTAGGAAAGAATTAAGGTGAGATTTTAGAAATTTTTACCTTAAAAATCTTAGAGTTGATACTCGGAGAGGACCAGTTATGTGCCTAGATTAGAATCAGATCTTGAGGTACAAAAACCACATGCCTATGATGGATCAAGGGGCTTTTGAAAGATCAAAGAGTTGGATAGTAGAGCAAGCTTAAAGGTTCTTTTTTGAACATTTATTTGAAGTAATTTGAGTTTGTAATAACTTTGTAAGGGCTTTGCAAAGTTAGGATTGATTCGGGTGACTCTGATTTTTGTGAAATATATTAGAGTTTACATTTTTGAATATTTTGTGAGATTGGTTATAGATCTATAAGTGAAATTTTTTGGATTGGTACATACACTTGTGCTTGTAGAATATTGTGAATTTGAGATTGATCTAACAATTCAATTAAAGATTATTGAAGTTTATGTGGGTTGGGATCTTAAAAATTGGGAGTTGAAGGTCATTTAGTTTTTCTAAGATTTCTAGAAATCTACTAGTTGAACTGGAGTGAAATTTATGTCTATGTGTAGAAGACTTAATTTTCTACATATATGTGAAATTTGGAAGCAATTGAATAATGTAAATAAGAGGTATTGGCATTGGACAATTAGCATTAAGATTGGAGAAAGAAGCCAGCAGACACTTGATTGAACTTTAGGATTGATTTTCTTGTTGGTAAGTTCAATCTTCAAATTTCATGTCCTTTGTGCCAACTTAATTTTTGAGAGGTGTATAAATTTTTAAAGAAGATCAATGGTTTAGTCAATAGATATTGAGATTCTAAAGTGTCTTAAGATTGAAATAAGTTGGTTAGATTTTGGTTAGGATTTGGTTTAGGATTTGGTTAGGATTTAATTAGGATTTAACGAAGATTGACTAAGATTTAATTAAAATTTTATTAGGATTGTTTAGGATTCATTTAAGATTTAGTTAGGATTTATTTAGGATTTAATTAGGATTTGACTAAGATTGATTAAGATTTAGTTAGAATTTGATTAGGGTTGACTAGAATTTAGTTAAGGTTTGACTAAGGTTATTTAAGATTTAATCAAGATTTAACCAAAATTGACTAGGATTTAATTAAGATTTGACCAAGATTGATTAGGATCTAATTAGAATTTGGTTAGGATTTAGTTAGTATTTGATCAAGGTTGACTATGGTTTACTTAGGATTTGACCTAGGTTGACTATAATTTAATTAGAATTTGATTAAGATTTGTTTAGAGTTTGACTAGAGGTGTTAAGACTAGTTATTTTTATTTTTTTTTATCTTCTATAGCCAAGTGCCTAGAACATTCTCAAATAAGACTTCACGACATACAACACCGTCTCACTAAGATGGCACATTTTATTCTATGCAACAAGACTATTTTTGAAGAAGAAATAATCAAGCTTTTTATTGATAATATTTATCGAATACATGGCCTTCCAAATGACATTGTTTTAGATCGAGGACCACAATTTATATCAAATTTTTGAAAAAGACTATTTCAACTTTTGAAGGTCAAGATCATGCTCTCATCACCTTATCATCCTTAGACTGATGGTCAAACAAAATGAGTGAATTAGATCTTGGAACAATATCTTTATTGCAGTATAAATTATCAACAAGATGATTGGACGGGCCTTCTATCCTTAGTTGAGTTTACATATAATAACTCCGAACATTCTTTGACAAAACAAACTCCATTCTTCTCAAACTATAGATACCACCTTAGAGCAGATCTATTTTAAATTGAAGATGTAGGAAGCCCTGCCGTAGAAAATCAAGCTACTTACTTAAAAGTCATCCATGAAGAACTAAAATTTCAATTGCAAATGACTCAAGATTGATATAAAGACTATGCAGATATTCATCGCAAGAATCAACCAAAGTTTAAGGTAGCAGATCGTATTTGGCTACTTTAACAAAATATACAAATGAATCAACTATCACAAAAATTAGACTATCAAAGACTTGGACCTTTTATAATTCTACACCAAGTAAATTCAGTAAGTTTCCATCTTGAACTACCAAGTGGCATATGTATTCATATAATCTTTCATGTCTTGTTTTTAAAAATCTATTATAAATTAAATATTATTGGAAGAATTTTTCCACCATCAATCTCAATTAAAGTCAATCAAGAACTTGAATATGAAGTAGATGAAATATTGGATTCGCATATAAGATATGGATGATTGGAATATTTCATCCATTGAAAGGACTATAGAATTAGCAAAAGAACATGGAAATCTTCAGATAATTTCAAGAATGCACTTAAAAAAGTTTATAAATTCCATCAATAATATCCTAAAAAATCTAGATTCAATTGCTATTGAAGATTTTGTAGATAGCAATACCTCTTGGCTTCTAAATGATCCTTTCTATGAACAATAAAAGAGCAATATAAAAAGGGGAGAGCCATGCCAAGACCTATACTTATATTTTTTAAAAAATAGAATAGATCCTGCTAAAAGTTTATCAATTATCATGTCAAATCTTTACATTTCAAGGGAATTGCAGGAACAAGAGTCAGAAGACTCTTCTACCATACAAGCAATTAGACAATCATTGCAACTTTTACAAGCTGTTAGAGAATCATTGCAACTTTCACAAGCTGTTGGGTTTGAAGAACATGGATAAGGTGAAGAGGGAGTATTTCAAAGTCAAGTAAGGCCACATTTGGAATCTTTGGAGATATGGCCTCATTACAAAAATCTTGATTCAAATGCCCGAGCTTTGATAATATTCCTTGAAGTTGGAAGGGTGATTCTAGGTGGACCAGAAATTATGTTTGGGGGATGTTTTGAAGGTCGCAACGAAGAGCAAACTCTTGGATGGGACGTTGATTCAACAAAGATTATGTTTGGAAGTCATTGAGACCATTTTAAAGGCCTTGTTGAACCAATAATCAATGAACATAAGAGAGAATATGTTGCTTTGCTATTCCAACAAATTCTAGATTTCTTACATATGTGATTTGATCATCAAATTACTTTAGCTCCTCGTGAAACTGGTCGCTAGAAGAGGAGGTGATGTCATGGACATATTTTAAGTTACCACTTTTTAAAACTTTTTGTAATCTTCTAAAATCTTCTATAGCTTTTTAGAATCTTCTAGAATCTTCTTTAGTCTTTTAAGAATCTTTTATAATCTTTGAAAATCCTCTAGAATCTTCTAAAATCTTCCAAAACCTCTTATAGACTTTTAGAGTCTTTCAAAATCTTCTTTAAGCTTCTAGAATCATCTAAGATCTTCTTAGAAGGTCTAATAGGACATAAGCCTTATAGTATAAATAAGAAACAAGATTGAGGAGTACCTTAGTCTTACCAATACAAGTCTTGGAGCAATCCAAAGTGTTGCCTTATTCTTGATATCAATCTAGTCTCTTGTTCTCGATTCAGTTCTTGTTATTGTCCATTCAATTCTTTATTCTTGAAATTATTTTGGTTCTAAAATCTTTTCTTTGTTTCTTTGCTAACCCGCTATCTTACATCCATGACATATATACTATCTAACTAAAGAGCTACTTGGTATTGTCTTATAAGCCATATGACATGTGTCCAATTTGAGAAATATTTGTCTCACTTATAGGATAAGTTTTTTACATGTATGCTATGTGGCCAATTTCTTGGCCAAACTTTCAATCTATTAATCACCTATAAATACATATAAGGTCAAATATGCATCTATAAAGCTTTTAAGAAGCTTTTCAACAAGATATTAATAATTTAATTTATTTTTATTTGCTTCTATATAATTATATTTTTTAAAAATAAATATATTAATAATTATAAATATCCATGATATTATCCCATCTTCTAAACAACAAGTTCTACAAAAAATTGTGAAATTGCTTCATAAGTTGACAAAGTCTAAGATCCATCAAATAGTATTAGTAAAAAATTTGATCTTTGTTATGCACAAAGGTGGTTGATAGGTTCCTTCAACCACTAATAATATTCCATACAATGGCAAGATGACTAATTAATTATTTGATCATTATTGAGGCTTTCATAACTACCTTCAAATAATACATTTTGTATTCTATTAGTTGTAGTATCTACCTCTAACAACATTCTAAACATTGGAAGTCTCTTTCAAAATTGTGGTACTAAATATAATATATTTTACTATCTATTCAAGGAAGAATATGTAAGGATCTTCATCACAATTGTGACATTATTAAGATTGAGACAACCTAAGTGCTTTATTTGGTAGTTTTATAAATAAAAATTCTCAAGATGAATTTGTTGCTTATTGGTTCTCCATGTTTGCAAAGAAGTTTTACAATTTGATCCTTGAACTTGTTTTTTTTTCATTTATACCATCTCATTTTTAATGATTAATCCTTAATTTCAATAGATATTATTGATAAAAAATAGAAATAAATTCTAATTTATTTATTAGATTTTTATATGGTTTTTATATATATTTATTAATATCATATTTGTACCAATATATTAGATATTCTAATTTATTTTGATATTGCTCAGAATCTAAGACTTTTTCAACTTCAAACTTTTGATTGTTATCAACTTTTACTAGTGGAAGTGGTAATTATCTTCTTTTTAATATATCCACCATCTTATATGGCTCAAAAAGAGATACATGAAAAATAACATAAACTTTCATTGATTTTGATAGATGTAATCAATATGCAACTGAGTTGATATATTTACTAATGAAAAATGGTCTAAATTTATAATAATCCAATTAATTATAAAGGCAATTAGTTTTGATATTATGACAAAATAACCACATTTTATCACCAAATAAAAATAAAAATTATTCTTTTAAATAGATATTTACGTTAATCTTTTGTCATCTTTGAATTTCTTTTAATTATACCTTCATTGTTGTATATAGCCCTGATGAATAATTTATCAAATTTTTTGCCGCAAGATTATCAACTTTTAAAAATTCAAAAGTACCAAATTATAAATGATAATCACAATTAGCATAGAATAGTAATTATTAAATAAAAAATATATATTATATTATTATAAATAAATTTTGATAATAGTAAAAAAATTATCTAATTATCTTAATGGTAGTTGATGCTATATTTTAAATATTTTCTGAACACTTGATTCATTTGCTTTATTTTTTTATTAGTTTAAGGATGGAAGATTGATGATAGCTTTATATCTATTTTTAATATTTTAAAAAAAATTCTAAAATTTGGATACAAATTAAATTCTTATATTTGATACAATATCTCTTAATAATCCATGATAGTGATAGATATTATCAAGAAAAAGCTTAGTTGTTTCTTGTGATAGTTTAAGTACATGCTATAAAATGTGCCATTTTAGTGATGTAATCTACTATCACAAATATAAAATCATAAGAATTTGAAATTAAAAGATTTACAACAAAATCTATAGAAACAAATAATTATAACTGTTTTGGTATAGGTAATAATTGGAAAAATCCATAAAATTAATGATGAGAAGTTTTTGATCTTAAAAAAATATTACATGATTGTATAAAATCTTTTACTACCTTCTACATTTTGAACCACCAAAAATCTCTTGAAATTAACTTTAAAGTCTTATTATATCTAAAATATCATGTTGTAGGAAAATTATGACAAGCTTGAAGAGCATGCAATTATATTTCATATTTTAGAATATATAAGAATTCTTTAAAATAAAAAAGATTGTCTTTGAATTCAAATTGAGAAATATTATGAGACTTAGAAGAATTTTTCTTAATATCATGTATAAGAAGATCTAAGGACATATTTCAATAAATTTAATTAAAATATGTTGAATCAATTGGCATTGTTGATTTTATAATTCAAAGATGAAATTATTCAAATTTTAAAATAATTATTTGTTATTGATCATAATTATTTATTTATTTATTTATTTTTTCCTTTTAATATAAGATAAAAGTGTCTAAATAAGGCACCTAATAAATCTTGTTATTTTTTTTATCAATTAATAATACTGAATACAAAACTTGACAATGATATGTTTCAACAAGCTTAGTTATAATTCAAAATATGTGTTGATATAAAATACTCAAGGTTCTTGTAATTAGTATAAATTATCATTGGACTAGAAGTGTCTTTTAAATAATGATACCATTCTTAAAATAAATTTGCATTTGCAAGAAGTTCTTTGTTGTGGATATTATAATTGATCTTGGTTGTTAAAAATTTTCTTGAATAAAAAACTATAAGGTGAAGTTTGTCATCTGCTCTCATTTGTGACAATATTATATCTGAAGTAAAATTTGATGCATTTGTTTCTATAAAAAATGGTTTAAAAAAATTAACTTAATATAAGATTAGTGTTATAATAAAAGTTATCTTTAAAACTTGAAATATTACTTCAACATCTTTATTCCATACAAGTTTGTCTTTATAAGTCAAATGTATAAGTGGAGCTATAACTTGAAAAAAGTTTTTGATAAAAATCTAATAATAATTTATAAATTTTAAAAAACATTGAACATCTTTTATTATTATTATTATAAAATTTTAAATTATGATAGTTTGGACTTTCTTTGGATCAATCATAAGACCATCATTTTAAATGATGTATCTCAAAAAGTCAACTTGAATTATATAAAATACATATTTTTTCATCTTTGTATATAATCTTGTATTTCTAAGTTTTTATAACAAATAAAAAACATGTTGCTCATATTCTTTTGTATTCTTAGAATAGATCAAAATATTATTTAGATATTAAAATCATCTAAATGTTTTAAAAAAAATATCATTAATTAGATATTAAAAAATAATTGGAACATTTGTAAATCCAAAAGATATGATATTATATTCAAAATATCCATATTTAGTTCAAAAAACAATCTTTCATTTATTTTCTTCTTTGATACATATTAAATTGTATGCTCCTTGTAAATTTATTTTGATAAAGTTCTTAGCTTGATTTAGTTGATTAAAAAGTCTAAATATCAAAGATAGAAGATATCAATTCTTAATAGTTATGTTATCAAGCCTTTAATAATCTATATATATATATATATATATATATATAATAATTTATATTTTTTCTTCACAAAGAAGATTAGAGCTCTTACTAGAGATTTAAATGGCATATGAAGTTTTTAGCCAAATTCTCATCAATACACTCCTTGAGTAAAGCCAATTCATTTTGTAATAAACTATAGATTGATCCAAATGGTAGTTGAGTCTTTTTTTGAAGATCAATTGAGCAATCAAAAGTATGATGATTTAATAGAATATCTATATATTTCTTTTCAAACATATCTTGATACACCTTATATTATATTAGAAGGTTGTTTGATGTCTTTCTACCATTAAAAATATGTGCTGCATAAATAATAAATATTTATCTTTCTTTTGTGACTTGTATAAATATTCTTGCTTCTATAAATAAGAATTTGGTTGTTCTAGACTTATGACTTATTTTTTGATTAGAAATGTCTTCAAATATATTATAAAAAATATTAAAGTTACAAGAGATTCAATCTATTTAGAAGTTATAATTTTCTAATCTTCATGGATTCAAAATAATTAGATTAGTAGAAGATTTAATAATATTAAATATTATTAAGCTATTATGAAATTTTTTTGTTATATCTATAGGAATGGTTTTATGAGTAATATCTCTAAAAGACAAAGGTCAAACATCTATGATTTCTATATGTATCAATTTAGTTTTTTATTTTTATTTTTATCAATGATATTCTATGAATTTTAACAAACGCTTCATCCAAAAAACAAATTGAGGCTTCTAAATCTAACAAGACAAAGACTTTATGATTTTTAAGTCCTAAAAAAATATCTATTATAAAACAAAGAGAAGGTTCTGAAAAAAAAATAGAACCTTTATAAGATGTATAAAAATCTAACCACATGGTCCCTATTGTAGTTAGGCAAACTTATTTTTTAACACATTGGTTTCTTTAATGGCCATGCTCCTCATTTTGTGATTGAATTGCTTCTTAGAACTTGTACAATTTTTAGATTAGAATTCAAAAAGTTAATTATCACACTTCTCAACAAATTCAATTGCTTGATTCAATGTTTTAAAATAAAATAAATTCAATATTAATTTCTTTATATCATTTTATAATTCATTAAAAAATTGGTTGATAATTGCAATATTATCCCACTTAAAATAAGTTGCCATTTGTTAAATTTATAAAGTATATAATAATATTGAATATTTTTTTAAATATAAGATTTAAATCTTATTAGTTGTAATACAAATTATATCATATTTTTTATATATAGATCAAAATTCTATTAAAAAAAGCCTCTAAATTATTTAATATTAAATTATATTGTTCAAAATAAATAAATAAATAAATAAAAATGTAAAACTTGAAATTAATGTTTTAATAAACTTGATTTATAATCTTGAGGTTGGATAGCTTTGAGATTCAAGTTCAATCACCAATTACACTTGGTTAATAAATCCTTGAATCTTTGATCATGTACCATCAAACTACTCAAATAAGATAACTTTTGGTTCTTTGATAATAGTGGTGATGCTTATAAAATACTCTATTATAGAAGAAATTACTAGTACAAATATAGATATTGAAGTAGCTCCAACCATCTCTACATCTTCATTTCCAACTAATTTTGATGGCGCTTGTAGTGATGAAGTGAGTTGATGCATTACAAATATTAATTCTTTGATTTATTCTTATATTTATACTATTACATCTTTTATTTTTATAAATTAGATTATAATTACATAATTTTTTTTAAAAAAACTTATATTACTTATAATAGGATATAAAAGAAGATCAAAAATAAGAAAAAAATTCTAAAAATAAATATCAGTTTAAAAGTGGATAATCCATAATTTTTATTGTATTTATATCTTGATAAGAAAAAAAAATAATCTACTCTTAATCAAGAAAAATAAAGCTCTAATATTATAAATATACTCTTGTCAATTTCTCAAGAATAAGAATTCAAAGGATGTAAATAAAGAAACAAGATGTACATCAAAGAAAGACATATATTTAAAAAAAAAATTGGAATGGCTATTGCTAAAGACAAAAAGACTAGAGACTCTTGAAACTAGACTAGAAGCAAGAAAGGCATTGATAAGAGTAAGGAAGGCCTTACTCTTACCTCTATATATATATTATTTAACTAAGGAGCTATGTGGCATTGTCTATATAACCTGTATCCAACTTGTGAGACATGTGTTTAACTTGTAATACAAGTAGCCAATATATGCAACATGTAGCCAACTTATTGGCCAAGCTTTCAACCTATCAATCACCTAAAACATATATAAAGTCAAATCTACATCTATAAAGCTTTTAGAAAGCTCTAAAATAAGATATTAATAGTTTTATTTATTTTTATTTATTTTTATAAGATTATACTTATTCAAGTAAATATACTAATAATTATAAATATCCATGACACTATTTAGAAGATAAGATTAAAAAAATAAAGTATACATATTATTAAAACTTTTTATAACTTAATTTTTTTTATATTGATTCTTTTTTAGATAATAGGATGTTACAATAGATAATATACCTATAGATAAAATAAAAAAATAATATTTATATATTTATTAATTTTAATTAAGAAAATAATTTATAAGATAAATTATATTCCATCTTTTTAGACAATTTTAATCAGATTCTATAAAAGAATTGGAATATAATGAAAAAATTGATAAACAAACCATTATATTATAACAAAAAAAAATGATTATAATAAAATATAATAAAATAGTTTTAAAAAGAACTTAAACTTATAAGATCATCTTTTACCATCCAATTTGGTTAAATTTTCTTTAGATATCAAAAAATAAAAAATTAAAGTCTTAGCAAGATTCCATAGGTTTTACATCAAAACACACAAATTTAAATAAAAACATATATTAAATATTATTTTATAAAAGATAATACTTTTTTTTTGAATTATTTTTGAATTAATTATTCTATTCAATTTATTTTTGGTCTTATTTTTTGTATTTTATAAATTAAGTACTAAATATATTAAAGAAGGAAAGATTAAGATTCCTATATAAGATATATAGGATTGCTATGGTAATATCTCTTATATAATCAAATTTTAGAAAGTAATATGATTTTATAGAAATTATCATAATTTTTTTAAAAAATAGTCTATAAAAAAAATAAAAAAAATAAAAAATGATAGAAAAGAATTAAATTAAATTTTATAAATTTTTTAATGATTGTATTATATTAAAAATATAAAAATAAAAATAATATAATTTATTTTATTTTTTATAACAAAAAAATAAAAGATAAAATTTTTAATAAATTGTAGCATGAGTCTTATATTCAAAAGAATTATTCTAGGTAGTAAGAAATAAATACAAAAGAATTAGAATATATTCTTTCAAAATTTCAAATAGAAAAAAAAATATAATGTGTAAAACTTGATTCAAATTGGTTTAGAATTTTTTATCCAACTTATTAAAAAAAATACTTATTAGTTTTATAAAATATTTTTATTAATACTATATTCTATTTTAAGAGATCTAATAACAAAAATTAAAAAATTATTTAAAGAAACTTACATGAAAAAAAATTTTATTGGTAGAATTTTAAGAAACAATCAAAATTTTAGAAAATTAAAATAAGGTATCAAGTCTTGACAAAATAGATATTGATACTTTTAAAAATCTTTTGATATATCATTAAACCAGCCCATCTTTAATTTATAAAAGATTATTTGACTATATGAATTTATTTCTAAAAGATTGTTTGAAATTTTATCTTTTTAATTTAAAAAAATTAAATCAAATTCAATTAAATAACTTTTTTAATTTTTTTCTTCTATTTAATTTTTTTAATTCACTTTAAATGAAGTTTCAACCAAATTTCTTTAATATTATTAATTAAGACTAAATAACTATTTTATTCCTATAACATATTTTTTTAAAAATAATATCAAATTATAAATCCATTTATTAGATTCATTTATTAAAATAATATGTATTCTTATTCAAATTATATTTTAATAAAAATCTACAATTGTATTAAATAAGAATTTATTTTTGAACCAATGAGGCTCTTGGATTTAGTTTCAATTTTATCATATAACAAAAAAATTATTTCTACATACAAAAGTTTAAATTAACATCAATGGATGGTAGTCCTTAATTCTTTGAAAAGTTAGATAAGGTTTCTCTAAGGCATCTCTTTTTAATAGTCTAGAATGTATTAAATTTTAGTTTTAAACTTGTGATTAATCAATTGTCAAGGATATGAGAACACAAAATAAGAGACTTAAACTGGAACAAGGTTTCCAAAAGAAACCAACAAGAACTTAAATTAATCAGATGAATACACAAACAATACCAAGAAAGATGAGCTAAAATTCCAAAAGATGCGTTGTATATATATATATATATATATATATATCTTTGTCTAGGATGCTTTTTGAGCAGCTTCTATCAAACTAAGAAGCTTCTTGAGTAACTTCTACCAACTGCGAAGCTTCTTGAGTAACTTCTACCAACTGCGAAGCTTCTTAAGCTCCTTCCATTAACTGGGAAGCTTCTTAAGCTCCTTCTATTAACTAAGAAACTTCTCAATCAATTTTTACTAACTAAAAAGCTTCTCAATCAACTTTCATTAATTTAAGAAGCTTTTAAAATGTTCTAAAAGGTTCTATGAACCTCTGAAGTATATGTCCTTAATATCACCCTTTTTTCTAATGACAAGTTCCAAGAGGAGCTTGATCTTATTACATACATAAGAAATGAAGAATATGCTACACTAGTGAAGCTATGTATTTTGTTCTCCGTTCTTGTATAATAGACTCTATTGGTCCTCGAAGAAATTACCTATGATTTTGAGCTAGTACCTCTATTATTGAAATATTCCATCTAAAGATTTGATTTTCATTGTGGCCTTCAAAACATCCTTCAAATAAAATCTCAGGACTAAAAAGATTTATCTTTCTAAGCTCAAGCAATATCGCTAAAGCTTAAGCATTGGAATCGACACTTATATAATTGGGTCTTGCTCCTAATGGCTCCAATCGAGGTCGTACTTGGCATTGAAATATATTGTCCTTACTTTGCTCAATTGAAAGTTGTGAAAATTGCATTGATTCATTCAAAGCTTGCATGGCAAATGAATCTTTTGAATCTTATTCTCTCAATGCTTAAAGGTTTGACATGTTGATTAACTTGCTTCTACCACTCTATTCTATTTTGGAACAAGCAACTACATATTGATAAAGGCTTTAGCTTAACTCTTCTCCTCTTATGAATATTTCTTGAATCCAATGTTCACTAAGAAGATATCATCAAATACCTTTGGATTTGTGGGGATAGAGTTGATACTAGATGGTAACTGTTATATTTTTTTTAAAATATGCAACTCTCTATAAGATTCTAAAAGAGAAATATAAAAAATTGGATGTATTTTTATAACAGATGGTAATTTTAAGCAATATGTCATTGGATTGATTTGCTTCTAGATAGAAAATAGTCCCAACCTTTGATAGTCCAACTTATTGCATGGCCACTTAGTCTTGATGTTCAATTGAAGAAGCCATACTTTATTTTCAATATAAAAAAGAAGTGATTGATTCCTGAATATATTTATAAATACCTTGTAAGCATCTTAAGTTGCTTATAATTGAAGTTTCAAGGTTGTTTGGTGTTGTGATAGATGCTTTGTAAATCCCTTAGTTACTAGATTATTGTTCTTTGATGTATTCTATAGATCAAGCTTTTGTCACGGACATAAGATTTATTCTAATAAATTATCTAAGTAATATAGACCAATAGAAATAAATAAAATAAGTTGATTTGATAATATCTAATAGATAAGCTTCCTAGAAGCTTCATAGACACGGAATCACCTTTATACATGTCTGTAGGTGATTGGTAGGTTAAAAACTTGGTCAAGAAGCTAGTCACATAGCGCAAATGTTGGTAGCTTGTGGAATAAGCTAGCAATGTGTCACACACGTTGGTAGCTTACGGAACAAGCCAAGTACGTGGCGCACATGTGAGAAACTTATCATACAAGTTTGACACGTGTCTTGCAAATTAGACATGTGTATGAGGTCCTATAGAATATCGCCATGTAGCTCTTAGTTAGATAGTATTTATAGAGGCAAGAATGAAGCCCTCTTCATTCTTATCAACTCCTTTCTTGATCCTAATCTAGATTCAAAAGTCTTCATGTTTCTAGTCTTTGGCAATAGCCATTCCAATTTTCCTTTGAATATATATATTTTTTTATTCTTATTTTGTGACTTTACTTTGATACAGTTTTTATTAGATTATAAATTTTTTTCTAGTTCATGTCCTTGACAGATTGACAAGAATACATATACAATATCAAAGCTTTGTCTCTTCTTGATATAGAGTGGATTACTCTTTTTTCTTGATAAGACATAAGCATTTTAGAAGTTGTGGAATACCTACTTTTAAACTGATATTGTTTCTAGAATTTTTTCTTTTGAGTGTGTTATTCTATATTTTTTGAAATAAGAGTAGACATCTTCCTTCCTATTATATTATCATGGCAAAGCTTGCGGAAATGAAGAATGCAATGGCACAAATATAAAAACAAATGAGAGAGCTAATGCTTGCAATGCATCAACTCAGTTTACCACCATAAAGAGCAACAAAATTAACAAGAAGTGAAGATATAGAGATGGTTGGAGCTGCGTTAATATCTACACCAAATCATACTACCTCATCTATGATGGAGCACTGTTCAAGTATTAGAAAACCAAAAATTAGTTTGCTTAAGAAGTTTGATGGCACAAGATCTAAATTTTGAGGATTTGTCAATCAGGTACAACTGGTGATTGAACTTCAACCTCAAAGTTATCCTACACTAGGATCTTAAGTTAGATTTATTGGAACGTTACTTTCACGTTCTGCTTTATTGTGGTTTTTATCTTTTCTTGAACGACGTGATCCAATATTGGATAATTTGGAGGCATTTTTAGCAAAATTTTGATCTATGTATGGAAAACATGATGCAATCCGTGTTGCAACCAACAAGATTTGCATCCTATCACAAGACAATCAATCAGTGTCATTATATACTTCACAATTTTGACAACTAGCGACTGATATCAAGTGGGATGATGCTGCATTCATCAGCCAGTTTCTCTATAGATTACAATATGAGATAAAAAAATTAATGCTCAATTTATCCGATCTTCAAATATTGAATCAAATAATTGATTTTGTTGTGAAGTGTGACAATCAATTTTTTGAGTTTTAATCTAAGAGTCGTACAAGGGAGCCTCAACGTTATTATTCAATAGCAACATCAACGTCCTCACAAAATGTACATTCGGAAGTAGAAGACATGCAAATTGATGCAGTACGTTTTAAACTACTTACTGAACAAGAAAAGATTTGACGTCGTCAAGGAGGATTATATTTATATTATGGAGAACCTAAACACACTGCTCAACATTGTCCAAAGAAATGACACAACTACAAAATAAGGAGTATGGCTGTTAAAGAAGACAACATGTCGGAAAACAAATTTTTCCAACTACAATAGAGACCGTGCAGCTAGAACCTTGTACAATTCCTAGTGAAGGTCCTATTCTTTCCTCAGAACCCTCTCCTTGTTTTATAATAGATATATATTTAGGACCAAAAAACTACAGAGCCTCTGTCTTATTAGATTTAGGAGTCTTAGCATGCTTTCTAGATGAACAATTTGTTAAGAATCGTAAAATATCTTTAGTACAGAAAACTAAACCCCTACATGTAGAAGTCATAGATGGTCATCCATTGTCTTCTGGAGATGTCACTCATGAAATCCATCCTATAAAAGTAATAATACATGATCATAATAGCTACGTAGTCTTTAACATAATTAAATCTCCGTCTAATCTAGTTATTTTAGATTTATCATGGCTAGAAAAAAATAACACTCAAATAGATTGGAATTTTTGTAGACTTGACTTTTCTCAAAATATCATTAAACATCCTGCTGACCAAATAAAAAGCTATAAGCCTAGTATTGTAAAACCCGTATTTATAGGTGCAAAAGCTTTTATACACATAGCAAAAGAAAGATCAACTTTTGCTATTTATGCCACATCCGTTTTTGATAGTGGAAAGATTTTAAGTGGCATTCCTAGCCAATATCTGGATTATCAAGACGTTTTTGAAAAAAAGAATGTAGATATTCTTTTGGAACATCATCCATATGATTGTTCAATCTACCTCAAGGAAAGAACTCACCCACTATTTGGACCAATCTAAAATTTATCACAAGATGAGTTGGCTGAACTCAAGACGTTGTCCTAATACATGCTATTCTGCTCGAGAATGCTCCAGGCACCTGGCTGTGGAAGACAAAAAGGAAATACACAACAACAAGATCCTAACAACTCTAATAGAATCCTAAACAATTTCTATTAAATCTTAACAATATTAATCAAACCTTGATTCAATCTTAAAGCAATTACAAAAGAAGAATAAATGACATATAAAATACTATATGAATCATAATAAAAAATAATATATAAAATACTAAATTTAGAAAATACTAAAAATAGAATCTTAAAATCCTAAATCATATCTTATTTAAATCTTAGTCAAAACCTAAATCAAACCCTAAGTCAAACCTTGGTCAAATCCTAGTCAAACCCTAAATCAAACCCTAAGTCAAACCCTGATCAAACCCTAAATCAAACCCTAAATCAAATCCTAAGTCAAAACCTAAGTCAAATCCTAAGTCAAATCCTAAACCCTAAACAAACCCTAAACAAATCCTAAATCCTAAACCAAACCTTAAATAAACCCTAAATCCTAAACCAAATCCTAAACAAATCTTAAACTAAACTCTAACCAATTCAAATCAACCCTAGGGAAAATTAGAACCTCAATATTTGTTGATTAGACTGTTGATCTTACTTAAAACTTTGTATACCCTTCAACCTCTTAGTCAAAAACAAGCACAACAAATTTGAAGGAAATCGAACTTACCAAATGGAAGAAAAACCCCAAAACCTTCTCGGGTGTTGGTCGGCCTCCTTCTCCAACCTTGATGCTGATCTTCCAGTACTGATTTCTCCCTCTTTCACCATTCAATCAATCTCAAATCACTCATGTATATAGGAAAACAAGTCTATTATCCACACAAACAAAAATTACTCCAATCCAACTGGCAGATTGCTCAAGATCTTAAAAACCTTAACTCACCTTTAAAACTTAAATTCCGAGACCTTGACCCACTTAAACCTCAATTACATACAACTACATTGTTAGATTTAGTTCAAATTCATAGCACACATTAACAACAACAATACCCAAAAATCCACAAATTTCTAGCCGTAGATCTGCTGCAAAGCTTTTGGAATTGCCTAAACCATCAACCCTATTTTATTTCACAAAATCTCAAGTAGCCGAAATAAATCCTGACTTTGCAAAGCTATTACAAAGTTGTTTTCTATCCAAATCACTCAAAACCAACTCTTATACAAAATCCTTCAAGTCCCCTCTCTAATCCCAATCTCCGATCTGCAAAAACCTTCTTCATTCGCCGTCGGCACGCGGTTTTGTGCCTTGGAGTCTGGTTTCGACCCAGGTTCTTAACAGGCCCTCTCCGGGTATCAACTCTTGTAATTTTGAGGTAAATTTCTCTAAAACCTACTCTTAACTCCTTACTAAACATGCCTATACCAATTATCTTTCTTATCTAATTTATTTTATCATATTTATGGCTATACAAAATAAGTAGAATTCCTTTTTATAAAAGGCAGCATTAGCACCTTTTAAATTTTACTACCTCCTTGTCTATTATCTATTTTTCTAAGATAATTTTCTCTAATATTTTCATTTGAGCTCTTCTATAATATATTCACTCCTCCCCTCTTTCACCTAGTGGTCGTATTACTACACGACAACGTATATTGATGAGAATTTGGCCAAGAATTTTATATGCCATTCTAAATCTCTACTAGGAGCTCCAATTCTATTTGTGAAGAAAAAAGATGGATCATTGTGGATGTGTGTTGACTATTGAGGACTCAAAAAGATTACAATCAAGAACAGATATCCATTACTTTTGATATCAGGATTCCTTGACCAGTTAAATCAAGCTAAGATCTATATGAAAATAGATCTAAGAGGAGCATACAATTTAGTACGCATCAAAGAAGGAGATGAATGAAAAATTGCATTTTGAACCAGATACAAATATTTTAAATATAATGTCATGCCTTTTAGACTTACAAATGTACTAGCTATTTTTCAACATCTCATGAATCATGTTTTTTGTGAGTTCCTAGATAATTTTATTGTCTGCTACCTAGACGATGTTTTGATCTATTCTAAGAATGTAGAAGAACATGAAATACATGTTCGTCAAGTATTACAAAAATTTAGAGATGCGGGATTGTACGCCAAGATGAAAAAGTGTATATTTCACACTATTCAAGTCAATTTCTTAAGATACATTATTTCAAATGATGGTCTTATGATGGATTCTAAGAAAGTTCAAATAATCATGAATTGGAAGATTTCAAAGACGGTAAGAGATGTCCAATGTTTTTTGGGATTTGCTAATTATTATCGGATCTTCATCAAAGACTTTTTTCAAGTTGCAACTCCACTTACACGTTTGACCTGTAAAGACAAACTCCAATAGAATCAAGAAGTGGAAGCAGCATTTGAAGCTCTGAAGACATCGTTTGTTTCTGCACCAATCTTGTATCGAGTTGACTTTTTCAAGGCATTTTTTGTGGAAACAGATGTATCAGACTTTGTCTTGGGTGCGATTTTATCACAAATGGGAATATATGACAAATTTCATCTAGTAGCTTTTCATTCAAGAAAATTTTCAGCAGCCGAGATCAATTATGAGATCTACAACAAAGAACTTCTTGCAATCGTGGATTCCTTTCAAGAATGGCGTCATTATCTAGAAGGCGCTTCCAGTCTAATTACCGTGTATACGGATCATAAGAACCTCAAGTATTTTATGTTGGCACATGTGCTGAATCATCATCAAGCTCGTTGGAGTATGTCTTTATCAAGATTTGAGTTCATTATTACTTATCGGCCAGAAAAACAACAAGGTTTGTCTGATGCCCTTTCTAGATGTTCTTATTTTGCACCAAAAGAAAGAGATGTAGCTTTTGAGCAACAAAAAATGGCCCTTTTGAAACCAGAGCAGTTTCATCTTCAAGCAATGAAATCAACATTGACTATTGATTCAACTTTTATCAAGCAAATTCAGTCAAGTATATCCTCAAATCCTCTTGTTCATGATATCAAGAATAATTCTTCCAAGTCTCATAATTCTTCTAAATTCAAGTTCAAGAACAATCTACTATATTTCAAAGGACGCCTATATGTTACAAAAGGAGAAGCACGTTTACGTATTCTTCAAGCACATCATGATTTTTTAATGGCATGACATTTTGGATACAACAAGACTTTGAAACTTATATCAAGAGATTTTTAGTGGCTTCAAATTTGGAAGACAATCAAAGACTTTGTACAATCATGTGATATCTGCTCAAGATCAAAGACTCCTCGTCATCGATCTTTTAGGCTTCTTCAGCCATTATCTATTCCAAAACAATCATGGTCTTCTGTTTCTATGGATTTCATGACAGATCTTCCAAGCTCAAGATCTTATGACTCCATATTTGTGATAATAGATCGATTCACCAAGATAGCACATTTTATACTATGCACAAAATCTATCACAGGTGAAGAAATAGCTAAGCTTTTCATTGATAATATCTATCACTATTATGGATTACCTAAGGATATTATATTGGATAAGGGAACTCAATTTGTATCAAGATTTCGGAGAACCCTTTTCAAGGTCTTAAAAGTAGATATAAATTTATCTTCAGCTTTTCATCTTTAAACTGATAGACAAACAGAGCACATGAATCAAGTCTTGGAGCAATACTTAAGGTGTACCATCAACTATCAATAAGATGATTGGACAGTTCTTCTTTCATTGGCAAAATTTGCTTATAATAATATGATACATTCTTCTACGCAATAAATATCTTTTTTTATCAATTATAATTATCATCCATGACTTGATGCTTTTGACTTTTCAAAAATTGATAATTTTAGCAAAAGATTTGGCAAATTGTTTGTTAGAGCTACATGCAATAATGAAGGTGCAATTAAAAAAAGCTCAAGAACGACAAAAAATAAATGTAGATGCGTATTGTAAGAAACAACTATAATTCAACGTGGGGGATAAGGTATGGTTACTTCGTCGTAATATCAAGACTACTCATCCTTATGATAAGTTGGACTATCGTAGGCTTAGACCTTTTCCTATTTCTGAACAAATCAATCTAATTGTATATCGATTACACCTATCAGAGTCCATGAAGATCTATCATATATTTCACATGTCACTATTCGAGCCATACAAGATATTGGATATATAAAGAAGAACACAAATGCCACCATTGTTGTATTATGTGTTGTCTTGTTCGGAAATGCACCGAGCACCTGATTGTAGAAGGTACAATAATTTTTACAAATAATGAAGAAATCCTAATAGGTTTCACCCATGTATGAGGAATATAATTTGAACTTCAATTCAAAAGTGTTTAAAAATACTCCTCTTAGTAACATCAACCATACATATACCCCAATTACCTCGTTTCTTATATAATAAAGCAATTTTTATTTTTGTTTGTAAGTCCTAATCCTAATTAGTGAGCTTTGATAAGCTATAATTTTTAATATAACTGTCTACTTAGTGTGAAATATTGTACACAAATGTTGGTATAAGCCTTTTACATGCTCAAAAAAATTTAGCTCAACCCAACTTACAGATTGCAAGAAAATGCCCAAAAGGCGCACTAATGACACTCGGCCGCCAACTTGAAGATTGATGCAGAAACTCCAATGGTGATTTTTCCTTCTTTCACTATTAACTTCAGTTCAAACTTGGTGTGTAGCTCAATCTATAAGTCTTCTAACAGCATATCAAAATTTACGTTGATCCAATTGGTGGATCTTTAGTTATCACAGAAATCCTATTCAATCCTAAATTGCCAACTTCCAACAACCCTTTGTATCTAAACTCAAATATCTCCTGATTGCTTTGCTAGATTAATACAAATTTTTGTATACATTTAGCACATCCAACAATTTAGACAATACCAAATTTTGAATCAAAGATGCTACACAAATTCCACGAATCACTCCGCAATGCAAGCCATCATTGTCTTATATAAAATCCAAAACACCAATACAAACCTTGACTTAGAATAATGATTGTTAAGTTTTCTCAAATCCTATGGTCACAAGCTAAATATCCTTGGAACCTCCTTCAAGCTAGCTATCCAATCCTAATTGCCGATCTTCAAATGTCCTCCTTTCTTGCCTTCGGCGGTCATTTTTGTCATTGGAGGTCTCATTTTGACCCTGTTTCATACCCGGTCTTTCCCCGGTTATCAATTCAACTAATTCTAAGGATTTTTAAGTTAAATCCTTTCCTTAATTTAATCCTAGTATCAACCATAATAACTATTTTTCTTTTCTATCATATTTTAACTAACTTATGGCTTTTCAAAATCAGTAATAGAGTTTGTATAGCCTAGAAAAAAACTTTAACAACTAACTTTTATCTGTTAGCTATTAAAACAAGAAAATAATCTAAGAGGCTTCTATAACCCTTTTTTTAAGTATCCTAAGTTCCTATTGAATTAAGGTAATTAAGTATTAAATATAAATTACTCTTATCTATATCTTTTACTATATAAACATGCTGCAACACAACACTGCATCCTGTAGAAGTAGACAACGATGAAGAATTTGAAGTTGAAGAGATTTTAGATTCAAGGCGGCACCGAAATCGACCGGAATATCTTGTGCATTGGTGCAAATACGATATTAGTGAATGCACATTAAAGCCATCAAAGAATCTAACAAATGCATCAGTAAAAGTCAATACATTTCATCGACGACATCCGTCAAAACTAAGATAAAAAATCAAGAAAATCTTTGCTATAAAGCAAAGTAGATTCTATAGAGGTTTCATCCTACCTTGTATCATTGTTTATCATTTCTTTAGATTTATTCGTGCTAAAGAGATGGAAGATCTATCAACTACCTTCGAACAGAACAAAGCCATTGATAATGTCCCATATCAGGGCGAGAAGACCTATCAACTACCTTCAAAGGGAACAAAGATCAGAGTATGTGGTAAGCACAATTCGATGTATCCTGGACTTCTTCAACATAAAATCACCGCTCCTTGTGAAACTCGTCCCTAGAAGGGGGGATAATGTCACGGTGTCGCGTGGCGTGAACTTCTATCTAGGAATACACCGGATACCTAGCTGTAGAGAATTTTATTTAATATTTATTGGCTAAACTCTAATGAGTTATTTTTCCTTAATAAGAAGGACAAATACACACGATAATATAAGAAAAAGGTTTTGTATGATTAAAACCTCTTATTTTTAAGTAGGTTTGTACATAAGTTTTCTCTATGATATGTAGAAAATCCTTAAAAACCTTTTAAAGACTCATCTAATATCAAAATCATATCATGGCTCTATACATCCACCTTTTACACCTCCATAAAGTCTTGGCTCCCAAAAACACCTTTAGTATGCACAAAGTCCAAATTTGCAACAAAAATCCTTAAAAATATATTTTCCCGCAAAGGATGTTTTTCTTTCCAAACTTTAGAAAATCATATCTTCTGATCCAGCCGTTCGGTTTTCTTCAAACTTTTAGGCAAGGTAGAATTCACCTTTAAGCTTTGCCACAAAAAAAATCAACTGCAAATATACTTTCGATCGTTTGATATCTCAAAACCCCTAGCAGGTGCTTAAAACCCTAGCTCAGAGACACCTGAGCACTATTTTCTCTATATCTCACAAACCCAAAATCCTAATGCCACAAAAATTTTGCACATAGTCTTGTGACATAAACATATATACTCCTGAAAATTTTGAGCCAAAAATCTATCAAATTGACTAAGATATAGCTCAAAATGTAACCACTAGTTAAATAGAGTCACTTACTGCCTTTAACTTACAAGCACTGACTGCAACTCACAATATCTCCTTGATACTAGCTTGGATTTTATCAAGCCATATGTAAAAAGTGTAGCCAAGAAAGTGCGCTTTCCAACCCCAATCGCCGATTCTCAATTGCTCTTTGTATGCGCGAGATATACCCAAAAGAGTGACAGTAGGTCCAAAATCAACACCCTAACTTTGAGCGCCTATAACTTCTTCATTAAAAGTCTAAATCATGCAAGATTTGCACCTAAACCATACCCAAAAACCTAAACCTGATGACCCTAGCCTCTGATGTTTGACTCCTCTCGAAAAACAAACCCTAACTCCTAATAAACCCTCAGGCAGCCTCCTTGAAGCCCATTGGGCATGATTTTTGGCCAATTAGAATAGAGATTTCTATCATCCACCTCTATTCATCCACATGGATGGCCAAACTACCCTTTTTACACTAAAAACCCTTTTCTAACCCCTCTTCTTATAAGATTTACATACTTGGTGCTTTAAGCACCAAATAAAAGAAGTAAATAAGATCTTAAGGATCACCAATGTTTAACAAAGGTGACTTAAGATATATACAAGTTACTTATCAATATAAAATTAACTTCAAAAGTCACTACTAAAAAAAATAAGGGTGTATAAACCTTAATAATAATCTTTTTAATAGATCCCTCCTAAACTAACAACCTAAGCACATCCTATAACCAATAAAATCCATTGATTAAGTTCTCATTTAATTGTATAGTAAATTATACATTAAATATATATATATACAATTTTTTCACATAGTAGCCGAACCACACCACGACAACGGACATAAGATTTACTCCAATAAATTATCTAAGTAATATAGACCAATAGAAGTAGGTAAAATAAGTTGATTTGATAATATTTGATAGAGAAGCTTCCTAGAAGCTTCATAGACATGGAATCATCTTTATACATATTTATAGGTGATTGGTAGGTTAAAAACTTGATCAACAAGCTAGCCACATGGCTCAAATGTTGATAGCTTACGGAACAAGTCAAGTATGTGGCGCACATGTGAGAAACTTGTCATACAAGTTTGACATGTGTCTTGCAAATTAGACACATGTATGAGGTCCTATAGAATATCGCCATGTAGCTCTTAGTTAGATAGTATTTATAGAGGCAAAAGTGAAAGCCCTCTTCACTCTTGTCAACTCCTTTCCTGATCCTAGTCTAGATTCAAAAGTCTTCATGTTTCCAGTCTTTGGCAATAGCCATTCCAGTTTCCCTTTGAATATACATACTTTCTTATTCTTATTTTGTGACTTTACTTTGATACAGTTTTCATTAGATTACACATCTTTTTCTAATTCATGTCAATGGCCGCTGTCGTATGTCGTGAAGTCTTGCTTGAGAATGCTCCGGGCACCTGGCTGTGGAAGATAAAAAAGAAATATGCAACAAAACTAGTCCTAACCTCTCTAATCAATTTCTAAATAATCTTTAATCAAACCTTAATTAAATCCTAAAATAAACCCTAACTAAACCCTAGTCAACCTTGGTCAAACCCTAAAACAAACCCTAATTAAATCCTAGTCGAATCTTAACCAAACCCTAAGAAAATCCTAAGGTAGTTTTAGAATCTCAATAACTACCAAATAAATCATTGATCTTGATTGAAATTTTTCACACACCTTACTAATTAAGTTGAAAACAAGCACATTAAGTTTGAAGAAGATCTAACTTCACAAAAAGAAGAAAAACCCATAAATTTGCATGGGTGACGGCCGGCCTCCTTCTCCAATCTTAATGCTAATATTCCAATACCTAAATCTTCCTTTCACACCGTTCAATTGCTTTCAAATTTTGTATGTGCATAGGAAAACAAGTCTACTACCCACACACACAAATTTCACTCCAATCCAACTAGCAGATTGCTCAAGATCTCAAAAACTCCAACTGACCTTCAAAGCTTAATTCCCGAGACCTTGACCTACTTAAATCTCAATTACATACAATTAAACCGTTAGATTGAGTTCAAATTCACTGCACACATTAACAACAACAATATGCAAAAACCTACAAATTTCTAGCCATAGATTGGCTGCAAAGCTTTTGGAATTGCCTAAACCATCAACCCTATTTTATTTCACAAAATCTCAAGTAGCCAAAATAAACCCTGACTTTGCAAAGCTCTTACAAAGTCATTTCTAATCCAAATCACTCTCTACCAAATCCTATGCAAAACTTCTTAAGTCTTCTTTCTAATCCCATCTTTTGATCTGCCAAAAGACTCTTGATTTGCCCTAAGCAGCCATTTTAGTAGCCTAAGGTCTGATTTTGACCCTGTCCTACAAACGGCCAACCCTTGGGTATCCATCTAACCTATCCTAGGGATTTTATAGCCCGACCCTACCCTCAACTTAGCCCTAATGTCAATCATGCTAGTGATTTATCCTTTTTACTATATTTTTATTATTTTATGGCCTTTCTAAGACAATAAAAGAATTACTACAACCTAGAAGGTAAAATTGCTAACTAATTCTTATCTACTAGCTATTAAGTGAAGAAAATAAACTAAGAGACTCTCATAAAAATCTTATTAAAATATGTTGAATTTTTGTTGAACTAAGATAATAGAGTGTTAATTGAAAAATCATTTTTAGTCATAATTTCACCATATAATCGTGTCACAACACGACACCGCTTTGGATGATATCCATAATTGGAGTAAAACGGTATTTGCTAAATTGAGGCATGAATAATATTATTATATACAAACTCCACTAATGATAGATACAAGATTCAATTGTCTTTTTGATAATCAATACTACATCATCAATACTGCTCCAAAACTTGGTTAATTCATTTTGTTTAGCTATCAATTTGAAGATAGAAAGCCAAAAAAAATTTAATATCCGCCTTTAATATTTTAAAAAGATATTTTTAAAACTTAGATATGAACTTGGATCCTTGATCGAATACAATATCATCTAATAAACCATGATATTGATATATATATTGTCAATAAAGAGCCTTGCCATTTCTTCACTAGACGCAAATTTTTTGTAAAGAATAAAATGAGCCATTTTTATAAATCGATCAACCACTACAAAGATGATGTCTCATGAATTGAATGTCGGTGGATTTGTAATGAAATCCATCGAGATAGAAGACCATGACCATCTTGAAATAGGTAAAGATTATAAGAGCTCATAAAGGCAATGTCGAGGATTTTTGGATCTTGAATAGATGTCGCAAGAGAGCACAAAGTTCTTCATGGCCTTCCACATTTGAAGCTATCAAAAATCTTGAAAAATCAATTCCAAGGTCTTGTTAAATCCAAAATGACCTGTAGTTGGAAAGTCATAGTGAGATTAAAGAAAGTGCAGTCGTGTAGTCTTTCTAGGATATACAAATATTCTTCAAAGTATAGAAGGTCTTCCTCAAGTTTGAACTTATCAACATTTTTTTTCAAGTGACGCTTGGCATCAAGGACCAAAGCATCATTAGTGGTTGCAGCATGCACTTTATTGAAGAAACTAGAATCAATAGGCATCAATATAATAATGGCACAAAGATAAAATTGCTTTGGTTTCACCAAAATTGTATGTTGTTGATCAAACGCTATTTCATCTATCCTTAGTAAAAGATATGATCTCCTCAATAATATATCAAACAATCCTTGTTGCTTCTCAGGTCGATAAATGATAATAAAATTAAATTGACATAGCGACATATTCTATCGAGCTTGGCAGTGATTCAGAATCCAAATTGATATAAAATATTCCAAATTCTTATGATTTGTAAATATAATCACAAGATACATTGTTCCTTCAAGAAAATGATATTATTTTTGAAAAAAATCTATAATAGCAAGAAGCTCCTTATCATGGATATTATAAATAATTTTGGTAGTAAAACATTTTTGAGAATAAAATACAATAGATGAAGTTTATTGTCTATACTCATTTGTAAAAGTATGGCCCTTAATGTAAAATCCAAAGCATCAATCTCCATATAAAATACCTTTGTAAAGTTTGAATGCACCAATATTGAGGCTATAGTAAATGCCATCTTGAAATCTTGGAATGCCTTCTTTGCTTGAGGCCTCCATTCTAATTTGTTCTTACATGTCAATCAAGTAAGAGGGGTGGTGATTTGAGAATAATTTTTAATGAAGATCTGATAGAAGTTAGCAAATCTAAGAAAACATTGTATATCTTTTACAATCTTTGGAATGGCCCATTACATAACCGCCTCTGCTTTCTTTGGATCCATTGTCAAACTCTCAATAGATATGATATATCTCAAAAATTTCATCTTAGATTGATGAAATATACATTTCTTTGGTTTAGCATACAAACATATATCTTACAGCTTTTATAATACCAACTTGACATGCCTCTTGAATTCCTCCAGATTTTTTTAATAGATCAAGATGTCATCAAAATAGATCACCACGAATTTGTACTTGGATCCATTGTCAAACTCTTGAAAGATGTCATTCATTAAATGCTGAAAGATAGTAGGTACATTTGTTAATCCAAAAGGCATGACATTATATTCAAAATGTCCATACCTTCTTCAAAATGTGGTCTTCCATTCATCTCTCTTCTTGATCTGTACCAAGTTGTATACTCCATGAAGATCTATCTTAGTATAGATCTTGGCTTGGCCAAGTTGTTCCAAAAATCTTGAGATTAACGGTAATAGATAATAATTTTTTACTGTTATCTTATTCAATCCTCAATAATCAATGTACATACACAAGAAACCATCATTTTTCTTCACAAAAAGTATAAGTGCACTTGTTGGAGACTTTGAATACTTGATAAAATTCTTTGTAAGATTTTCATTAATATAATCTTTCAATATCAAAAGCTCATTTTGAAAAAGATTATAGATTGGGCCAAAAAGTGGTTGCGTTCCTTCTTAAAAATCTATAGTATAATCGTATAGTCGATGCTCCGACAATATATTAACATTCTTTTTTTGAAAAATATCTTAAAATTTGCTATATTTTTTTGGAATACTTGCCAATGAAGTCATATCTTCTTTAATTGGAGTTGCATAAATAACAAATAGTGTATCTTTTTTGACCAATCTTATGAAAGCCCTTGCTTCAACAAATAAAGATTTACCAATTTGTTGCTTTTTACAATTTTTTTTTTTATAGGAATCTCTATTAGAAATATTATTCTTTGCAACCTCCAATCTATAGATGGATTAAGTTTTTTCAACCAAAATAGCTTGAGAATAATAGAATTTGAAGGAGTTCTAATAATGTTGAATATAATCTAGCTTCTATGATCTTTGAACAACACTTCTGTAGACATGGTTTCATGGGTGACACTACCAAAGGATAAAAATTGTTCATCTATTACCTCTACATGAATAGGTTTGGATTTTTGTACTAGAAGAATAAGGCTTACTGAATGCCTCATTCATAAAATAAACAAATACTTCTAAATCTAACAAAGCCGTCATCCGAAGCTTATAAGGGCCAAAATACAAAGAAATTATAAAACAACGAGGAGGTTGAGCAGAAAAAAAAGAACCTAAATAGTTTTGTAATGTTGGATTGTCCAATTGCATGGTCCCTATTATGGTTGAATATTATCATTTTTTTAAACAATTACACTCTTTATTTTAATAATGTGTCAATTTTATTTCTTCAGGCAATTGCTAACCTTATGGCCTTCCTCGCCACAATATAGGCATAGACCTTCTTCCATTTGATGCTTCTTTTTTTTGTAGACTAAGAAGTTTAAATTATATTGTATCAAGTTGCATATCTTCTATTTATGAATGTGAATTCAAAATGCTTGTTGATATAGCAGGGATATGTCAGATTGCGTGTTGTCTTGTTAAAGCCCTTGAATATTGATCTTCTCAATAAGAACTAGAATTAATAAAAAAAAACCAACAAACCAACAAAAACTTGAATTAATCAAAAAAAACCAACAAGAACTTGAATTAATCAGATGAGTATACAAACAACATCAAGAAAGGTGAGCTAGAACTCTAAGAGATGTGTTGTCGAGATTGAAGAACTCTTCAATCTCGATTCTTATACATATCCATGTCTAAGATGCTTCCTGAGTGGCTTCCATCAAATTAAGAAGCTTCTTGAGCAACTTTTGCCAACTGGAAAGCTTCTTGAGCTCCTTCCACTAACTAAGAAACTTTTCAACTCACTTTCATTAATTAGGAAAATTTTCAATTGACTATCATCAACTAGGAAACTTTTCAACTGACTTTCACTAACTAGAAAGCTTCTCAACCAACTTTCATTAATTCAAGAAGCTTCTAGAATATTCTAGAAGGTTATGTGAACCTCCAAAGTATATGTCCCTAATACCAATTATATATCAAAGAATTAGTTCTACATAAAAATAAATAATAAAATATTATTACTAAATATATAAATAAGTCTATATATTCTATTCTTAAAATATAAAAATTTAATATTAATAAACTTGATATATCATTAAATTAAAGATAAATTAGTCTAAATCAACTACTATATAGTAAGTTAGAATTTTTAAATTATATTAGACTAATGAATTTTACTAAAATTAGAAAAAATCAAGTGAATTAGATTTTCTCCTTATGTACTTTATTTAAGCTTGATTTATCTTTTTTGGTGATAGACAAATTTGTTTTTTTTTAAAGATCCAAAAGTTGTTAAGATATTGGTATACCATTAGATTTAATGTAATTAGATATCTATCAATAGTTAATAAAATTATGTTAAAATCAACTATATATTTTATTATGGTAAATAGTATATTTCATTAATTTATAAAATAAATTAAATAACTTCTCAAAATTTTCTTTTGGACTAAAAAATAAATCAACATAAGAGCTAAGTATCTTTAAGCAATTGCAATCCAATGCAAATAACATGGAAGCATCAATCTTATGAATTCAAAGACAAATCTTAATGTCTTAGTAGTACAATAGATGTTCAAAGTCCTTATTTTTTATTGTTCTTTTTTGCTAAATATTATTTAGCACAAAATATTTTAAAATAATCAATAGATATTTATTTAATAAATAAAAGATGACCAAATCTTTATAAAAATATTATTTTGATTCAAAGATCTAAAAAAGAATTTATAAAATATAAAAACCATTTAAAAAAAATTCAAATATTAATCTCTATATAATTTTTATTTTGTATTTAACTTTCTACTATTGAATAAAATAGGTCTATATTTTATTAGTACCATTGTTTCTATAAAAATAAAAATAAAATAATTTTATAAATTAAATTAATACCAAATCAAATATTTATGGTATAAAATTCTAACAACTAGATACATTAAAAAGTGGCTTTAATTAAATTTTTTTTTTTAATAACATATATTTTTTCTACAATCTTCTTATAATAGATTGAATTATTATAATAAGTTTTTAAAATATTCTAAATCAAGGATTACATTAGATTATATCATTATAATAATCTCAAGTAGCCAATAATCATATTTCAAGTCTCTCAAGGTAAATCAAGTAGAATAGATGACTATTCATTTTTGTTAAGTAGTAATTTAATCTAAAATATTTATTTAATAAGCAACACAACTTATATATTAGAAAAAAATCTAAAAATAATATCTTAATTGAATTTCAAAGGATATTGATTTCTAACCATATAGAATCCTTATTTATGTATTACTATTAGATAATAGTATGGCAAGGCCTAAAAGAATCTTTAATTTTTTAATTCTATTATTTAGATTGAATTTGATCTCAATGATTTTATTTGTAATAGTAGTTTTTTAAGATAATATATTATAAAAAAATTAATTAAATTTTATTCAAGAAAAAATAAAAAAATAAAAAAATAAAAAGCGGAAAAAAAAATAAAACAAGACAAACATGGTAAGGAGTAATTTGGACAAATAAAGGAGTAGAAGGAATTCAAAAAGTTTTCTAGGAACAAAAACACAAGCAATGATTTGAATAAAAAGAATAAAATTAAAATATAAAAAATCAAGAAAATTACTCTAATAATAGTATCACAACAAAGAAAAATTATAATATAATTTAAAATCAATCTAAAGAGGCATAGAAGGAATCTATAATGAAGAGAAAAAAAATAGAGGTTGTATGGAGATTTAAAAATAGACTAACAAAGAAGAGATGAAGCATAATGAGAATTTGAATCTACATTGATGGAGGTATATATTTAAAAACAAAAATAAAAATAAAAGTAAAAAAGATAGAAGAGAAATCAGAAGCAAAAAATATTGAAATATGATTAATAAAAAGAAGAGGCAAGGTGATTCAATAAGATCTAGAGGCAAGACAAAATCTAGAAGTAGTATCACTAAGAAAAGAAAATAAAAAACAATAAGCAAAAAATGATTAACAAATTTTTAATGAAGTTTATTTTAAGAAAAGTAGTGCAATTGAAAAATAAATTAAGGTGATTTAAAAAAATAATAGCAACATGAAAGCAAAGATCTTATATAAATTAATTTCGAATTTAATACTAGTAGCTGTGCAAATGAACAAATATAAGAAAAAATTACGAACAAATAAGTTGAAAGCAATAAGAAAAACAAAACAAATTCTATAGATGATAAATATTTTTATCAGAAAATTGATTTTATATAATTAAATATTTAAAAATAAAAAAAATAAAAAAAAATTAAAGAAGATTATATATATATATATATATATATATATATGAAATAAAGTGGGATTATCTAGTAAGTTATAAAAATGATTTGATTAATTTGGAACTATTTGAAACATTTTTAAGTATTGGGTGGTAAATTTCTAGTGTTACTGCTTTGTAGTAATACAATTGAAATATATGCTCTTAGTAATTTAAAAATAATTTGTAATGTATAAACCAAATAATTTTTTAGCAAGTTAATTAAAAAAAAAAAATCTATACATTAAAAAATATTACAACTTTTGAAAGAAGAATAAGAAGATGAAGAATCTAGTAAGATTTAGTTCTTTAATTTTTGTATAATTTTCTACCTCTTATAAATAAATATTTTTTATTATAAGAAATTATAAATTTTATTTTTAAAATTTTTATTTGATTTTTAAAAGTATTTTAGTTGTAAGTAAGAATTTTTTTTTTAGTCAAACAAATTATATCTCACAACATCTTTTTAAAATTCCTATTCAAACTTTAAAATATAATAGAATCTCATCTTGAAATATTTTACATAAATTATATATTTTTATAGAATAAAATTAGATCCAAATAAAAGTGAATTTTGATTTAGTAAATATGGCACAAAAATAATAATAATAATAATAATAATAAAGATATAGATATAAAAATTTGGCTATGGCATTAATAATTATTATTTTCTTGCCTTTCAAAAGTTTCAAAATTAGTCTTTTATAAGTTTAAGAAATATTTAGTAATATAATAAATATAAAAATAGAATATAATTATATTATACTAAGTTAATAACCAAGGCTCAAGAAATATACCATAGCCAATAATGAATTGTCAATAAGACGTCTTTGGCAATATCTTTATTAGAATCAAAGATATGAAGGCCTTATAGCCTTTAATTATTAAAACATGCTTCTTCATAATTTAGAAATAAAAGAAAATAGAATTTTAGACAAAAAAAACTTGATTAAATGACAAAAGAATCATGTTAACATGATATAAGTTAATAGATTACAAAAAAACCAGTTAGAATAAGATATTAATATGTATTTGCAAAAGACCTTATATATAACTAAAATACCTTGAAAGGTTTAAAAAGACATGGATTCAAGCAAATAAACTAAATTTATTTGATGGATGAACCGTTGTAAAATGTAACTATATCATCTCTTCTAAAGTATGTATAATTTGTTCTAAGTTGGTTTTTTGACTCAAGACTTAAAAATATATTGAATATTTTTTAATAAAAAAATAATAATACGTCTCATTATGTTTTTTAAGTAAAAAAATACAAAAAAATAAATAACATAAATAAAGACTCTTAATAAGGATTAAAAAAAAAGCCAAAAATCTACAAATAAATATCTTTTATAATATATGCTACTATTTTTTATTTTAATTCTATTATCATTTCTAATATTTTATATAGCATCACATATTATATCATTATTTATTTTTAATATTAAAGTTTTAATTATACTCTATTCTAAATATCTAAAGTATTGCACTAAAATACATTCTACATATTAATTGATTTGTTAATACACTTGTGCATAGAATGACATTATGTATTTGTTTGTTTGTTTGTTTGTTTTGTTTTTGTTTTTTGTTTTTTCCTCTTCTCTATTATATTGCATAATGCATAATATAGATAAAAATAATGATACATGAAATGGTGGTATTTGGTGATATATATATATATATATATATATATATTAAGTTAATAGTTTTTAAAATAATAGCAATTAAAATTTTATTTACTTGTATGAGAGAATATGAATAAAAATGACATATGTTCTTAGTTCTTACTATGTTGCAAATAAGTTATAAGAATGTCAAACTATAACATTAAGATTGCCACAAGATAAATTCTATATGAAATAATTTTTTTAATATCTGAACACCTCTTTTTAATAAATTTAGTGGTTTTTCCAATCTAAATTCTGTAAATTTTTTGTATTGCAATTATTTAATAAAATTTCTACTTCCAGTCTTATATACACTTGGTGATTTGATTTTTAACTAATTAGGAAGACTTCATAGAAAGTTTTATAAAAATTACACAAAAATTAAATTTTGTGGCAAAAAAATCCAAATTAGATTGCATATATATTTGTCAAAGCAGTTGCAAGCTTAATTTTTTTTAATACTATGATATTATTAAAATTAATTAGTAAAAAAACTAAACACCTCCATTACCATTTACGATATATATATATATATATATATATATTGTAGTTAGAATAATACTGTAAATATATCAAACATAAAATTTCCATTGTACCTTCATAAAGTCTATAATCAATGTACACCTTAAAAAATAGAATTGCTTAAAGTCCAATAAATATTACATACAATTTAAAGTCAAAGTTGGTCCACTCCTAACTTTAAAAGCACATCATTGCAATGAACAAACACAACCACCTTTATAAAGATCTACCTGCACAATCTTAGTATAAATAGAACCACATGATATTGTTGACTAGCATAATGTAATTTAATTTCACAATGGTCACATACATCAATGTTCAAACCACTATACAAACGTAAGGTGATAACACCAGAAAGCCCTCAGCAACCACTACCAAAAATACATAAAAATATGTACACATGTTTGTAAGGGACAATACAACCCAAGCCAAAAGCATCACAGAACCCAAATTTCTCCAAGTCCATTTTTATTTCCTTGGAATTTGGCTTTAATGCGTTGCAATATCAGCGCCACTACAAATTAGTCCACGTGCGTCGATAGTGGAAATTTCTCAAGCCCACCCTCCCCTCCCTTGTGGGTCACGAGCTATTCTTCACAATTCAATACAATATTCAATTGAGAAACTTTCTATTCAGTTGCACCTTCCTCATGGACATGAATAAAAACGGAAGTGCCACGTGGGCCCGGGAGCATGGGTCCCGTCCTCACCTTCCCTCCAGAGACCAGCTGCCTAGGCTGCTGCTGTTGCAGCCATGCAATCTGCGTGCAAATTTCGATGCGCCGGTTTCCATGTCGGATGATCAGTGGCGGGACCCTCCAGTTGCCAATTCTCCCCTGGGAGAGAGAGAATGAGACACACACACGCTTGTGCGATACCGTCCATTCCTACTAGAATCACCGTGTGTTTACTGGTTGTAGCAACGCCCCTCCGGCTGCTGGTCGTTTGCTTCGTCCCGCCTCTCTTAACGCCGTGATTGCATGTGCATTGCACGCCACTGTGATCGGGTTTGTGGAGTGAGATCACATCGCCGGCTCCCTAGGACCCGTGACGAGATACACCCAATTTTGGAGAGTTTAAGAGCTGCATTGGTTTGCGGGCGAACATCCAGGCGTTTTGTTGCTCCTAGTTTTGTTGGTTAGTTCTGAGAGGTTGCGGGCAGGGTTGGGTTGGGGGTTGAATTGGGCTGCGGATATTTACCTGGAGTTGAGGTTGGAGAAGACAGTCGTGGCTTTGCAAGTGGAAGGGGAGGGGAGTCTGTGGAGGATTGAATTGAAAGGTGACGGCGATCTTTTGGTGAGGTTTGTTTGAGGGGTTTGAGTGCAAGGCTTGGGGACCTTTGCATGACGCGCTGCAGCGTGGGAACGAAGGCGCAGGAGCTTCAGTGCAGGCACTGATATACAAGAGTAAAGGGTAGTTTAGACATTTAGTGAATGAGTGAATCTTGGAAGAAGTGCGAGAAGGTTAGTGAGGAGGTGATGTGCCAGGAGCGATTGTAGCTTGTCGGTAGCGGGTTGATATTGGCGGTAGAGAGAGAGAGAGAGAGAGAGAGCGCGTCGGTTTTCAACGTAAGTGCCAGGCGATAGCGAAAGAGCCAGTGGCGATTGACTTCATTAACCTGGGAGAGATGGGGAAGTGCGGAGTTGGTGGTTTTTTTGGAGACAGCCTCATTGAGCATGACGAGCGTGGTGGCCGGGGTCGTCTCGTGAAGCCCATTAACAGCCTGCCAGACCATCTTGAAAATGTGCAATCCTTGTCGAAGACACTACCCGGCCTTGAAGGGCCCCGAAATCGAAGCTCCAGTTGTTTCACTCAACCTGGTGCGATTATCTTTTTTCATTGTATTCTCGTGTGTGATGAAAGCTTTGGTTCCAAATTTTACTTTTGCACCAGGAGTTGCGAGGTTTTAGAGATGCACAGCCTTGAGATCACCATGTCTAACTGTATGATATAGTTTAGCTCCATACGTATATCCTCGTACACGGATGATCTTGAGACCACTGCATATGCATTGATTTGGGCAGCCGTAGATCAGTGCAATTGAAGTACTCATGACTGAACTTTAGGGTGTGCCTGGACGCTAATCCTGTTCTGTACTGATCAATGTAGTAGCCACACAACACAACGGGCTGCCATGGTTAGAGTTCTAAAAAGCAACTTCATTTCACAAGGGCTGATTTTCTGATGTTTTTCTGTGCAGGCCTCTACCAGCCATCATGGGTGAACGATCACCTAGCAGCAGGTGGACGTCAAGCAGATCTTCGAAACGAGGACAACTCTGGCGTGACTATTAAAACATCTGTTAAGAAGGACATCGTTAATGATTGCCACTCGGTTAATTCTGTGTCTCAATGGGACTGTTCTGCTTCTGCAAGCCCTTCATATCATACTGTAAGTGCCAACGTTTTTTTATCGTAGTTTAGGGTATCAGCAATATCAATTGCTCTATTTTAGAGATACCAGCATTGCAGCAAAGTGCCAACTCTTGCATTGGTACACGGCGATGACTCAGTTCTCTTGTGTTTTGGATGTCAAGCAGAAGAGTTTTTTGAGTCGATTTGAATTAGACATTTCTCAGCAACCTACTTGGAAGGCGAGGTCCAAGTATGGTAGTCACCAGCAGGCATTGCGAAATATCCCAATGAGTGCGTCTTTGTTGAAAGATGAAGCACAGACCACAAGTGCCCATCAATCCAATCTTTCAGGCAACGAACCCTCTCCGATGTTGCGTCAGTACTCTTCTTCAAGCCACAGTGCAGGATTTGGATCTCGAGAGCCCCTGTGTAGCGAAATGAAGAACAGTTATGGCGTCAAATTTAGATCCCTTCAAGGTGGTGAGAATCTGCCACATCAGCAAGATTTGCAACATCCAACTCATGATGCAAACATGGCGGCAGCTGATGCCCTTACAACGTAAAAAATCCGGTTGCCTTGTTGCTACATTCTATTACTTTCATCGAGACCATGTCAGTTTACATTTCTTTTCTACCTTTGTCTCGTTGGGTACCAATACACAAAGTTACAAGGATCACTTTCTGATGTTCCAGAACACCTGCAACTGGAAGGCTTCCACGCGCAGCGCAGCTCACTATCTTCTACGCAGACATGGTCAATGTCTATGAGGATGTACCGTATGACAAGGTGAGCTATTATTTTTCCGCTGCACGGCTCTGCTTTCACAACGTTTCATGGGTCCTTTTGTTTGTTACGTACGAGAATGGCAAAAATTATTTTTATTTTTATTTTTATTTTTTATTGGATTGTACGTTTTACTGATCAATGATTGTGATTGAATATGTTTTCTTCTTGCAGGCTCAAGCTATCATGCTTCTAGCTAGTAGAGAGAGCCATTCCAATTACTTGAACCCTCTCGGAAGTTATGGTGCTTCGGCACACCCTGGGGTTTGTGACTGCGGTGCAATGAGCCAGCCCACGCTTAGGGCTAGCTCTCCTGCCCCATCGACTTGTGCTGGCCGCCCACCACCAGCAGATATTCCCATTGCAATCCGGCTAACACCAGCTAGAACAAGTGCGATCAGTTCCCTTGTTCTGTTTTCACAAATTTTTGTTACAAGGTTTGGGCTTTCAGACTTTATATTATCAAAGTGACTTAAGAGGTTTTTTACTTATATTTTGACGTTGTGTTGTATTCATGTAATGCAGTTGAACTACCTCAAGCAAGAAAAGCATCTTTAGCTCGATTTCTGGAAAGGAGAAGAGATAGGTGTGAAAGTTATCATCATAGTAGCTGCTTGGATCAATTAAATCTCCAGTCTTGCAATGTATTGCGTTAAAATCGCCCCTAAGCCGTAAACAATTTCTGACATTGCTGCTTTGCTTTGGCATATTCTTAGAGTACGCACAGGATCCTATGCACAGAGAAATGAAGCGTTGAGAAGAATCCGTGATGCGTCGCCTAGCCCGTCCTTGAGCACTGCCAGACCACCAACACGTCTGCTCTCTCCTCCAGCAGCTGAAAATAAGAACGGTGAATCATCAAATGCTAGTGGGGCTTCAACGACTGACAGTGAAGCGAACTCTCCACCACCAATTCAACCAAGTCAAAGCATGTCAGAAGACGTTAATCAAATGCTGAGGAAGGAGAGTGAGACTAGTAAAGAGATTACGCAAACTCCCAATGAGTTGCCATCACCGACTACAGCACCATCGAAGAGCGAGGCTGTTGTCAGATGACCAGAAGCAATGGATCAGGAGCATTTGTCATGAAATATCCGTGTCAGTCCCTTGTATGTACGTAGCCCATAGACCATTTCACAGGTATATCGAAATCCAACTTACCAGAGCTACACGTCAAAAAATTGTAAATACCTTAACCTGCACCAAGTCGGTGGTGATGCTCGAGTTACCCAATTCGAAGAATGATTAGCGTACAGCAGTTCACCGGCAGAGCTGGAGCAATTAAGTCCAGCGATTCTAATGCTACTACTTTTCCGAAATCTGAGACCTATTCACAGATGACAATTATTTTGTTTCTTTGTAATTTCTTTACACAAATACTGTAAAGATCAAACTGCACTATTCTGGTCTGTTTACTCTCTGTATGCTGGCCATCCTAAACGATCGCCTTGTGGCCATTTTGGTGTGTTTCTGGCCTGAAATTATTCATGTTTGAGGTTGCTCCTGTGTAATAAGTTATGGCTGCTGTCATGTTTGAGATACGTCATTCTTACTGTGAACTGACATATTGCACTGAAATAATTACGCATTGGAGAGCGTAAAAGAAACAGATGAATAAACAACGTGAGAAATGTTGCTACTGTAAGTCGAAAGGAGATGAACAATAACAACGTGGTAAACATGACTTTTCAAACCCTCCAATTTCTATAGCATCACCCTCGTTGCCAGAGCTCCAAATAAGGACCTTCACCACCCGACCCACCAGATCACGCCACGTTACATTGCCACACCGTCTCGTGGCGGTATGGACACACTTGGAAGGTGCATGAGAAGTCCAAATCCAATAATAAAATTGAATAGTTATTGTCTTGCATACAAATTTCCTTGACAAAATTGAGTTGCATGCGTAATGTAGTGATGGAAATTTGAAATGGAAACCCAGCTTTATTATTACAAGTATAAAATTTATCCATGTACATGCTTTTAACAAGTCATTTCAAATTAAAAATAGCAATCTGCTTCAATAAACCCAAACCCTTCACCAAAGATTGTAGCTATTGCAAAGAATATTTGTAAGATATTTGTAATATTTGCAAAGAATATTTGCAAAGAATATTTGTGTCGTTAATTTTCAATGTAATATTTTTAGGTATTTCTAGGAGGCGTTTGAAAAAAGAAAAAAACACATCCTCATTCTTCAAACAAATTCAAAATGCTAACCTTTCTTTTCTTTTCTTTTCTGTTTTCTCCCTCTGCATCAAATACATGTTTACTTGTAGGAATATAACTCAAACATCAATTTTGAAAGTAAGAATTTCGTTTTCATGTATGAATGATAAAACTCCCCTTCACCCTAGTCGTCCTCAATCCAAAACTTAGGCAACAAAAAAAAAATTCATGTGAAATTGAATGAAGCTTTAAACTTCCAAAACATTCCTTATGAACATCAGGAGTGACTCACTTTTTATTGCATGATATAGAACTGTTCCAGATCCAGTCTAATCTCTACAACTATGGTTTTCAAAGAATCAGCAGAATCACATCCATTCTTTAATTTTAACTTTCAGGACTATTTTAACACTATGATTATGCAGTGAAGAATTGACTGAGAATCTCATCAGCCAAGATTATTACTGATATCCCAATGCATGAAAGTAAGCTTGAGATGGGTGATGAAGGAGCACAACAACCAGAGGCTTTCGAAGATGATGGAGTTGCTGATTACAACTTTACACACTTCCTCAAATGCCTTTAGAATGAGCAATTGATGTGAATAGGAGCAACATCAATTAATCGAAGCTCCTCCTGAAGACCATGGAACCAACCTTTGCCATTCTTCGAACCAAAAGAGAATCATACATTGCGTGAAGTTCTAAGTTTTGAAGATCATGGTCCAACCAAGGCCTCTGAAGGCCTAGCCACACTGGTGTATCCGGCACAGCAGAATGACACCCTCCTGGCACCCTTTGATACAAAGAAACAATAAGTAATTGTGAGAAGGGAATGAGTACAAAGCAGCGTGAATAGTGCTGCGAGATTGCAGAATCTAAGTTTGGTAGCAACCACCGTGAGACCACCTATGGTTCTTGCTGCTTGTGCCGTGCCATGTTTCCAGCACTGTGCTCTATGTGACCGGATCATGATGGCTTGGCAACGAAGCTTTGAGTTCTGTTTCGAGGAGAGACAGCCGTGACATCGCTTCTAACACTTGTTCTTTGATTTTTACGATCACTCGTCGCAAATTCTTCCTTGCTGTTAGGTGCTCCAGCAGCGGTGTCCGATGTGAACATGCCATAATGTTCAATGCTCCAAACCATCTCGAGGCTCAACCAGGCGTGAATTTACAGGTATTCCAGGGATTCTAGTAGCCTAGCTGAAACAATTGAAATAGTCCTTAAGAATTAAAAAGTTTGGATGCAAGATGAATTACAGGAAACTATCTATGCGGTGATGAACCGTTGTCCATGGCATGATCAGCCATGCTTTCACCAGCAAGCCTGCACGGTGACTTCCCGCTCCGAGTTCGCTTGTTCGATTCGTTATCCATTCTGAAGTCTCTCCTTTTCGATGTCCTACCGCTCCTCTCCTCGGACACACATTGGCTTGGGGGTGACTGTGGAGGTCTAGAATTACACGGAGAGTTTTGTTCACTGCCACTAGATGTACCTGATTGATGCTCAAGACGACCAGGAGATGATCCATGGTCCATGCACCTAGAGACCGAAGGAGATGGTGAGGGCGACCTTGTTGGTGGTTTCCCAATTGAAGGACCCGGAAAGTTGCCAAAAGAAGGTGTTGCATCTCCTTCCTTGACGGGAACTTTCTTTACCCTGCCTTTTCTCTTCTCAAGAAATCGAGCCAATGAGGCTTTCCTTGCTTGGGGCAGCTCAACTGCTCATCGCACAGATTGCCAATTACAACCCGCAATCATGAAGACAACCTCAAATTGTCATAAAATGAAAATATGTATGAAATCAAGAAGCATATGTTAAACAAAGAAACGGGCCAGAATTGTACCATTGGTTGCCGGTGTTTGTCGGACGTTTGAAAATACCACTCCTGGTAATACAGAACGCGGCGGTCCCGCAGCTGAAGTGGTTGGAGCTTGCGGAGCAGGTGATCCTGGTGTAGACAGAGGCACTGTAGTGGGAGCAGAAAATGTACGTCCAGAAGCGGCACCTCCAGCCTGCGGAGGGTTCATGAAGTTCGAAGACCACGTGTTTCCACTACCCGCTAAGAGCATGATAGCTTGAGCCTGCCAACATAATATCCAACAAAGCTACAACATTAGGCATATGCAAAAATCGATTTCTGATAATATTCTTCTATAATTACTTAGCTGGGTAAAAAGGTAGAGAGAAAATAGTCGCACCTTATCAACAGGCACATCATCGTAGACGTTAACCATGCCGGCATAGAAAATGGTAACCTGTGCTGTGCGAGGTTGCTTACCAGGTCCACCAGGTCTGTCACGGGCACATGTTACTTCATGATAACAGAGCACAACTTGAACCTGAACGAGCATGGAGCAATGGAAAAACAATACTATGATTTTCCAGTGAGTACCTTGGTAGGTTTCCTGCTTGGAATGGATATTGAAAAGGTGGCTTCTTCCCAGCCACAGCAGCTCCACTCCCCACACTCCCAAGCTTCTGTCCGCCAAATGGCGTTAGGGACCCAAATCTGCCTTGATTTGAAGACAGGTGCGACTGCATCGTATGGTGCAACGGTTGAGCACCCCTCTGTACTTCATCTCTAAGCGGCGCGGTCCGTGCATCTCCGTTCTGAATACCTCTCAACAAATGATGATGGCTAGCGTACATGGCCGCCACCTTTTGAGCTTGCTGCATTCACAGAAACAAATTATACTACTTTGCGAAGCTCGCCTGCAATGGTATCACACAAGGATAATTGAATGATTTGTCATTAGATTAAATCACACAGAATCATAGGAGTTACGATGCAAGCACAAATCAGAGGCAGTGCAACACCGACTTACAGGATGGTGGGCATGGCTTTTAGATGCTAAATTATCCCACTGTGAGAAAGCCTGAGGATGATCATTCATAGGGCCATCTGTCGATTCTTTTTCCTTCTTAGGACAGATGATAACCCTTCTGGAATTATCCTCCTCTGACTGAAATCTTCCTAGAAAGGGAGCTCTATTCCAGGATTTCTGGTCTGGGTCTGTTCAAAACAACACAAAAAGCTCAATAAATGGTTCAAAATGTGGAGTGATGTCCCCTAATTGGATAACTTCTGTGTATCAAAATCCCTTCGCTGCCAAACCTTTTCCGCATTATCATTGCCAGATCTCTAAACAGATTGTAGTACCGTGGTCTAAACAACACATCTGCATCCAATAACATGTATCCATGGTACAACATGATGCACAGCTATGAGACGAGGATCGCGATTACTTCACTACTTCAACCAAATGCTGAAGCAATAGCCACCACTTTCGAGACGTACGATCGGTCAGAATAAAACGAAGAAGGCTATAATGCACGCCAACGGCATCAGAACAGACAGACAGACAGACATCAGAGGATACCTAACAGATCACCCTTGCACACACTCCCAATAAGCCGGTGTCTTGATCAATTCCAATGTGAAGGCCCTTCATCCCCTCAACGTACCCAAACATTTGAATCCGCTCAAAACGAAGCCCCGAGTGTGACAGGTTAAACAGAAAGAGGCGGAGTAAGAAGTAGCGAAGGGCGAGAAATCACCATGCTGCTCAAATGGGCTGTTGTCACGACCGCCTTCGGGGGCAGGCGATCTCCTACAGTGGCCACCACCATTATTCGGAAGACTAGGAGTGGGCCTCACAAGACTTACTCGCTCTTCACTTCCACCAGAGATACTCGAGGGAGCACCTCCCACCCCCATGTAGTCTACAGCAACTGGCTCCCTAGCCATGGCTCTCCAATCAACCATGTATCCCTCAGTTCACTGCAATTGTCACCCCAACACCACCAAATGATCCTGCTCCCTCACCCTAACGATCCAGCGCTTGTTTCCTCCTGTTAATTCCCCACGTTTACTCCTCCTCCTTGCCCACCTTGCCACCGTCTTCGCCACGTCGACTCAAGGATTCCACCTCGCCGCTGCACCGCGTCATGAAGGAAGAGAACCCCTGCCACTGCACCACACTCTAAAACACACAAAATCGAAAGAAAAGCCTTTCACCCACGAAGCTTTGAGTCCAATGCTACTATCCCAGCTGCCGAACCCAACAAAACCAGTTTTGTCTTGCCAAGCTCCAAACCTACGGGGGCATACGTGCTGCTGAGAGCGAAATTCAACATGAACAAGCGGTCGAAGCAAATATAGCACCTTACAGACAACGAGCGAAGGCGATAAAGCGCAATGGGCCTGCTCCTGCAAGATGGGTATGCACAGGGAGTGAGAGTATGAGATAAAAGGGCCCTGTCTTTCTGTCTTTCCTCTATCCTATCCTGTAAGATTTGTCGAGGGATAATGTCCTGATGAGAGACAACGTTGATGAATGCCGTGAATGTTCGAAGCGGGTCGCGCTCTTGTTATTGTTCTGCAATTCTAATGCTGAACTTCTCTTCTCTTGTTCTGTTCAGCTGATGACGATGCCCGTGCATAGCGGGGCTGGTCTGTCATAAACTGATGGCTGGGCACGGTTCGGATCGGAACATGACGACAGAAAGAGCAAGCAAGGAGGAAGAATAAAAAAAAAAACAGGAAAAAAAAAGCGCACGTGCTTTTCATGGCTATCTCTGACCAAACCCACCGTCCCTTTATTCGAGCATCTCCACTTGACCACTTATAAACACCCGAACCTGAATTATGGCGAGGCCAAACCAAAATTGGCGTGGCTTATTGTGCCATCCATGTCTAGCTCACTTCAAAATAGGTACAAGGCCCGCGAGATGTAGGCTTGGACACACCAATGTTTTGCGTGATGAGGGCTACGACAAATCTCAATCTCCGATTATCACCATTAATAATCACAAAGGGCCCGCTTGGTTCACGCCACGTGGCAGACACTCATGCTTCCGGACTCTGTACCATGTGGGCCCCTGGGACCTATACTTGGGATGTCGATTAACTTCAATCGAACCCACCACTTTGAGCCCAACGGCGCGCCAAATTAGTGAGGCACGGGTGGAGATGCTATTCACTCACCCTTGACTTCCAAACCCCTTCTTCTGTCACACTGCACTCTCAGCATCGCTCCTGAATACTCTCCTCGGTTAGACCCAACACACTTACACAGGCACACGCACGCCCGCGCGTAAATACATACATACATACATACATGCGAGGATCCCTGGAGTAGTGCCTCCTTTTTGTCAGATCGAAATTGGTGCGCAAGCGATCGATTCAAATTTGGCAGCTTCCGCATGGGGATTATCCACGCACCCATTCGTCCAGTCAAGCTGGATAAGGTGCGGAGTGATTTGCGAAACCCCAACCGAAATACTAGTAGTTTATTCAATCTGGTTGAGTGCGGGCGTGCGGTGAGATCGAAGTCGGATCAAGTGGGGTCTTCTGCTTCTTATGCCAGTTGTCCTGGAGCCGTCCACCGCATACACCATGGCCTGAGGCCCTGCCCCAATAGAAAAAACTGCAGTGCAAGCAGCCGCAGTGCCTGGACTGTGCGAGCCTTGAGAGGAATAACATACAATAGAAAAGTGTAGAATAGAAGGGAATAGAAGAGAGGCGAAGTGGTGGGAATGGTCATTGTCCCGTCCAGCTGTGCCTGCTACGAGGGGGGGGGCTTGTACGAATAGAATGTCCTGTCCCTGTCTGGCACAGTCATAACAAACCCATGTATATGGGCATTATGGTGCAGTCCACGTTCAGCCCCCTCCCCCTCCTCCACCCGGCCCGGCCCGGCCCTTGGGTGGGGGGATGTGGGACTCCTTTTCCTTTTTGTATTTCTTTTTACTTTTGGTCATCAATTATTCTGGTATTTCCCAAAAGGTAGGACTGACTTTTGCGCTGCTGTTGGTTGGTGTTGGTGATGGTCTTGTTGAGTTCTGGTGATGGTGAAAGCAGCAATGAGTCTCTATCTTAATTAACAATAAACATCCTTTTTAAATTGCAATTTTTATATGCTTTATGTGGAAATATAGGTTTTAATGTTGAAATCCATCGTGTGATGTTATTTTTAATTAATTTATAAATTGAAACAAATGTTTATAGATATTTGTGAATGGGATTGTTGTATTCAATTCAGCTTTAAGTTACTGTCTTATGTTGTAGTAATACATTTACAATTTCCCATTCACAAAAAGCTGGATACAACAATCCATTTACAATTTCCATTTGTACTTTGTAGAGATTTGATTGCATGTGTTTTCATGAACTCAGTGGATTATTATTATTATTGTAAATATGTTTCTATGAGACTTAGTTGTTAAATCACAAATAAAGAGATAAGATTAGAAACACCTCAATGTAGTCAATATAGGTTTTAGAGCAATTCAAATATTGTCTTATTTCTATTCTTATATTTCATCTTATTTCTACTCTAATATCTTATTTTTTCTTGTATTCTTCTTTTGATTTTATATTTTCACATCCTTGGAAATTTGGCAAGATTGTTTATTCTTTACAGAATTTGTGTATTGCTTCTAAAAGTAAACTAATTAATTTTCTTCTTAAGAGATATTATATCTTGAAGGTTTTAAATTATCCAGCTTTAAGTTACTGTCTTATGTTGTAGTAATCATTTTTTTAATAGACTACAAAATTTTTAAAAATATATATTACTATAAAATCACTAAAAAAAAGAATAAATTATCTTTATTTTAAAATATTATGGTAGTTTAAAAGAAGTAAATTACTATCTTCTAAAATAATATATTTTAACCAAATTGCATATTTGTACAAAATTATTGTTAGTTTATTATTAAAAAATACACTTGAATACATTGCTATGGTCCTTAAAAATCCACAAGTAATAATAAAAGAATCATAAAATGCCCAATTTAGTATTTTTGACTACAAAACCTTAAAATATTTTTAAAAATTTGTAATAATAATGAAAGGAATTATAATCCATAAACACATTAAAAATATATATATCCACTAAATAAGATTATTAATATGTAATAAAAAAAACTTATTTGATTTCTATAATAAAAATCAAATAAGTTTGATAGAACAAGAGTAATTTTTTGTGAATATTTTGACAAATATAACTATTTATACCTTAAAATTTCTCGAGTTTTCTTAATGTAGTCACCCAATTGGAATTTGTAGAAATATTTTATCAGAATAAAATTTTATTTGAGATTTATTGTTCGATTTTAGAAAATTATTAGATAAAATTATAAATAAAAAGTTGCAAAAAAAATTATACAACCTCCAATGAAAAAAATATCATACACTTTAATATATGTTTGTAAGTTTTTGCAATTTTCATGCACCATTGATGTGAATGAAAAAAATTGTATAAGAAAAATTGATTGGATTTTTAAAATAATATAAAAATCTTGTTGCTTATAATGCCAATTATCAATAGTTTAAAAAAATTTAATATACAAGTTGTTGAGTGTGATAATTAACTTTTTAAAAAATAACTAGAAGAATAAATTAGATAAAATTTTATTTGATAAAGTATTACATTATATATATATATATATATATATATATATATATATATATATATATATTACAAGTAATTATATACAATATAAAAATAATTTATTATAAATTAATATAACTTTATTTAAATTATTAATTCAAAGAAGTAAAACAATAGTAACCTTCAAATAAGCTATATATGTGTTACAAATTTGTTGAGAATGCAAAGACAAGTAGAAAAGAAATTAAGAAAGACAAGGATAACAAGTTAACATATCAAAAATACAATCAAATATAAAACTAGGAATAAAACAACACATAGGTTGTTTTTAAATTTATGTTAGTTGGATTGAGGTATCCCTTATCTTCTATTCTTATTTATATTTTAGCAATTCAATCTTATAAAAGCTTTCAAAAAAAGTTTAATATATATATAATTTCTTAAAAGTTTAAAGAATTTTTTATATAAACTTTTAAAATAGATTTAAATACTTGAGAGAGGCTACAAAAAGTTTTAAAATTTGTATAGAAGGTTTTAGAAGGTTCTAAAAGCTTTTAAAGATATATAAAAAATAATACCAACATGTGCAAAGTTTTAGAAGGTACTTGAAGGTATACTTTGTTGTATGTTTATTACAATAATTTTTTAATAATTCTATTTTATATTACTTTTTTAATGCGAGCCTTGTCAAATATTATTAATTTTAAAAAAACATAAACTTTTTAATCTAAAAAAATCTTATTTTTATTTAATATGGTATAATTTATAATATAATATCTATATTTTTATTATATTTTGATTAAATGTATAAAATAAAATTTCAGCCATATTATAATTATATTTGTAATCAAATAAAATTTTATATAAATAATATAAATTTCAAAGCACATTAGTTATAATATTAGAATTAAAAATGAAAAAAATTTAAAATCTGTTTTAATATAATGTTTTTTGAATCAACTAATATTAAAATTTTAAAATTTTAAAATTTCAAAGTATTTAAAAATAATAATTAATTCAATTTTTTGAAAATTACTAATAAAAATTATTAATTATTAATTACTAATTATATAATTGAATCATAATGATTAATTATTGAATATTTTTAAGTATAAATAAAAATAAAATAAAATAAAATAAAATATTTTATAGATTATAAAAATATTTAATAATATTTTAACTTTTAAAAATAGAAATATAAAAAGACAAGATTTTATAAAATGATACAAGCTACTGATAATTCAATATATATATATATATATATATATATATATATATATTTGAAATATGATAGGTAAGTTTATATTTCTTTGTTAATTTTTAAAAATAAGTTATTAGAATGATAATTTTATAAATAAATTAAGTAATTTAAATATATAATAAAATTAAATTAAAAATAAAAAAAAGATAAAAAATTATTTTACTAGTAATAAATTTGAATACTTTTATAATTCTTAAACATAATATTGTTAAATTTAAAACCTCAAGAGCATTTTCCAAATTGGCATAAGCCATGACTTTGATTCTGTTGTTATCAAGTTCAAAAACTAATCTTTAATCCAATGACTTCTCATGCAAGATTAATTACTTTTTTAGTAAACACAATACAAAACATGACAACAACTTGCTTTGTAAACATTTTTTTATCACTTCAATTTTTTTTACAAAATAAAATGGAATTCTTTAACCAAACTTTGATACAAATTAAAACACTGTATGGAACAAGACTAGAGCAAAAATAATAGTAATAATAATAATAATAATTAATATATCTATTTTTGGTATCAAGATATTATTATTGATTCTTAGTGGAAAAAACTAGATAATAGTTTTAGTGATTTTTTATCTACTATGTATTTTAAAAAAATTAAAATTATATTATATAAATTTTAAAAATACTTTGTCTTCCAAAAAATATGGATTCTTTTTGTAATACTTGAGCAAACAAGTAGCATAAAAAAGACTAAGAATAAGATTCAATCTTTAAAAAACTTTAAATCAAGTCAAGGATATAAAAGTGCTATAGCTACTTATTACTAGTACTTGTTTATGAATAATTCAAATACAATAAAAAGATAAGATTTTATTTTTTATTTTTTAATATAATCAGGGTATATCCAATGCATTAATTAGTATGTATTAAGTACAAGGCATTCAAGGATTTAACATCCAATGAGATGGGCTATAAATAAAATATATTTTTTAATAATTATTTATATATTTCTAAGAGTTAGTATTAGTTCTAGCATGTACAATAATACCATTGTGAGAAAATTTTAAATTCCACAAAGTTATTTTCAATTGTCTAGTACCAATCATTTTCTTAGCCATCTAAATTCTATCCCACTTGCGGAAGATGGCTTCGCCATTGTTTGCTTGCTTTTTTAATTTCTTTTGCATACTACCATAGTCTAGAAGGCTTGACAAAATTTCAAAATATACTCTTTGATTATTCTATATTTCACTATTAACAAATAAATCATTGTATTGCCTCTAAATTGTCCAAATATATATGCTCCATATAAGAGTCCATATGGCTTGAGTCTTTTGAATTTGGAAGAGATGTCTTTAGCAAATATTATTTGTTTTCAAATAAAAGCTGACTAAGGTCTAGCTTTACTAAGAGTAGTGGCAAGCTTCTACATAATAGAGATGATATAGTCTTAAGCTTTTTTAATTGAAGACACTTCCAAAATCAATGCATCATTGTTCTTAAAAGGTTTAGGTTGTAAGCTTGATAAAATAGAGAGATATCTTTGCTTGCTTGTGCTATCCATATATTAATTATAAGGCCTTTGTGGTATGTGAGTCATATTAATATGGCTTCTTTTTTGGCTCTTAAATCAAATCAAATATTTTTTTTCATTTGAATTTATAGATTTCTTTTAGTTTGTTATTCCATTTTATTGATATAAGGTCTTATGACTTATGTTATTTTTAGAAGGATTGCTTATTTAATTTAAAAGTATAAGCTATAATATTATTTATTTTTATTAATAATAAGACTAGAGATTAAAAGCTCTATTAATAATCATGCCAAAAAAAAGTCTAGTGTCTTCTCCTAATTCATCCACAACTTTAACTTTGATAACTATTCTTATTAGTTTAGCATAGCCTTGTATTCCTTTCTAAGTTAGAAGCATTAGAAATAAAAAGATTAGAGTTTTGAAAAGAAGATATTTTGTTGTTAAGCTTAAAGAATCTTATATGCTTTTTAATAATGTTTGCTTTAATTTTGAGGGATCTAAATATGATAAACAAGATGTTCAAATATATATTAAGGTGTGGAGATTGTAATTGAAAGATATAATCTAAAATAAAAACTTTATCTAAATAATAGAAGCCAATTCAATAATTGAATTTCTAGTCAAATCTCAATAAAATCCTAGTCAAATCCTAATCAAAAAATAAATGAATCCTAATAAATTCTAACAAATCCTAACAAATCTTAATCAAATCCTATAATAGATTGAAATCATAATAGTTAATGATCTAACTATTAATCTTAGTCCAAGTTTTGTATACTTTTCAATAGTTAAATTAACAAGATACACAAAAAAAATTGAAAGAGATCCAATTTACCAAATAGAAGTTAAGCTTGAATTTCTACTCAAGTGTAGGCCACACTCCTTTTCCAATCTTGATGTTTAACTCCCAACACAAATATCTTTCTTTTGTATAATTAAATTGCTCTCAAAATTCATACACAAATAGAAAATCTAGTCTATTATCTATATAAAAAACTCTCATCTCAATCTAATTGATAAATTACTAAATATTTGAGAAATCCTTGCTGATCCTCAAACCCCAACTTATGAGACCCCAATCCATTTGAACTTTGATAACTTCCAATTGAACTATTTGATCATTCTCAAACTTACAATATATATTAATCACAACTACAATCACATACCCTCAAATTTTTATTCATAGATCTATAATCAAACTCATAAAATGTTCAAATTTATAAATACCTCTTTATTTCACAAAATCTAGAGTCACTTGATACAACCTTGACTTTGCAAAGCTCTTACAAAGCCAATTTTTTTCAAATCACTCAAAATCAATACTAAAACAAAGCCTCTTATATTTGCTCACTAACGTAATTTGTTGATTTGCAAAAGAACCCTCAATCCACCGTATGCATGTGGTTTTGTACCTCAGGGTCTGAAATTGATCTAGGATCACAATCGGTCCTCTCCAAGTATCAACTCTGAAAACTTTGAAATAAAATTTACTAAAATCTATTCTTAACTCCTTCTTAAAGATGCCTATATTATTTATTTTTCTAATCTACTTTGTTTTGTCTTATTTATGGCCATATAAAGTAAGTATAAGCCTCTTTTATAAAAAAGCAACATTAGTATCTTTTAATTTTTACTAATTTTTTATCTATTACCTATAATTCTAAGATAATTTGCTAAAATATTTTTATTTGAGTTCCTATATATTATAATCATTCCTTTCGTCTTTCACCTAATGGCCGTATTATTACACGATATCTATTCTCTCTAAACCTATGCATCCTTCGACATGCGCCAAAATTTCTTCAATATACTAATGTGTGATACTCTTTACCTTGGTCTAATTCTTGATCTTCAATTTATTCTTCCTCTTTTGTTTCAATACTCCTCAATAGATTTTGTTCTTCAACAAAATATATGCATACCTATCTTTGTTTGAATAACTTGATTTACTTGCATGCTATAAGTGACTTTAATTTTGTTTCATCAAGCTTCCGTAAAGAATATATTCTATTGTCATAGATTTTTATCATGACATATGATCCAAACCAATGTTTGAAATTTTTTTATATTGTATTATATTAATTATCCAAACTATTATCATAGATTAATATCCAATTATCTTTTTTTATTTTTTTAGGCCATAGTCGATGCATTTTATCAAATCTTTCCTAATTCATTTTCCTTGCTTCTTTCAATCTTCCAATTGCTACTTCAATACCTTCAGGTCTTCTTTCTAATTGTTGAATCTGTAATGCTAAAAGCTCCTCTCTATTAAGATCATCCTTCTAAGGCAATATTTTCCATATAGGCACTATTTCTTCTATTGGCATAATTGACTTTTGTCCATATATTAACTCAAAAGGCATATAACTAGTCACTGAACTATAAGTTGTACAATCTGCCTAGAATACAAATGGTAGTAGCCTTGGCTACTAATGTACTTTGCCATTGTACGCTTTTATTAATGCCTTTTGTGATGATAAATTTTCACCCTTCAACCCAAGTTATAAGATGGCATTATCTAAGAGTTGCTTGTAATTGGTGGTATGAAATAAAAGAAGCAAATAACAAGTACAACAAGAATTACAACCACAAAACAAGGGAAATAAGGATATCAAGCAATTCAAAACAAAACAATATCAAAACTATATCAAAACTATAACACAATTCAAAACTATATCACAATCTATTCACTATATTTTCACCTAATAAAAAAATAAAAGTAAAAGTAAAAATTATATTTTTGAATAGATAATTTTTTTTTTTTTTTTTTTTTTTTTTTTTTCAATGATGTAAAACACATGTGAATCCAAGTTATTATGAATAAGTTATGATAATCCAAAATTAAAAGTTAAATAATAGAAAAATTAAATAATTTTTTTTTATCTCAAAGATAACTTATTTAAGAGATCATGAATTCGGTTACATCATGATTATTCGAAACACATCTTCACTTTACAATTGTAGTTTTAAGACTCTTAATACATTCTTTTATCCTAAAAAAACTAATGAGTCAATTTGATGATTCACATGTGATAACTATTTGGGACAACTTGCAAAGGAGAAGAATCCAAAATTTGATCTTTTAGAATATTATTGAATAAATAGAGGAATTATCTATAGAAGTTTTAACGACTATTCAAAAAAAGAATGAATGAGTTGCTACTAATTTGAAGGAACTAAAGCATATTTGTCCTATTGAATCAAATAAGGAAGAGAAAAAAATTAAATTAAATATAAAAATTAATAATTATAAAAATAAAATAAAAAATCAAAGCAAAAAAAAAAGAAAAAAAAAGAAAAAGATAATAGTTTCAGATTCTTCTTCAACATAAAAAGATTGTCATATCAACCTTCTAAGGCTTATATATCTATTGAGTGTCGAGATTAGTTGTTTCTTACACTAACACTAGCTCATTGAAATATCTCATTTTTCCAACCAGATTTGAATCCGAGATGCTTCAGTAACAACCTCTTTTATGACCAATACTATAACTCCTCTTGGATGTTTATCAAATATAAAATCACAAGTTTTAATATATATATATATATATATATTTTTTTTTTTTTGATGTATGATATAAATCACACTCTATATTTCTTACATCTATTTCTAAAACTTTCAATAGGAAAATCTTCTCTATTCAATATTTGCAACCACATTGAATTATTTTGAAAGATTTTTTTAACTACGTAAGAGCCAAACCATAAGGCATCAAATTTTCCTAGAAAATCTAATCTCTTAGTATCTTATAAAAGGACCAACATGCCAGTCCTAAGAGTTCTGATCTTGTATTGGTTGTCAAAGGCAATTTTTCTTCTTCTTTGTATAGCCTCTGTATATTGAGCACTCTGTCTTTTGGCCTCATCTAGACTTTTTAGATGTTCCAATCTATCCATCAATGATTGTTTAGTTGACAATCTTTTTGTTAAGGTAATTCAAAGAGAAGGGATTTCAAATTCAATTGATAAAATGGCTTCTATGCCATAAATCAAAGAAAATAGAGTGGCTTGAGTGGTCACCTTAAATGTGGTCCTATAAGCCCATAAAGTTGTAGGAAGCTTGATATCCCAATCTCGTTTAGAAGTTGTTATGGTTTTTCTAAGGATATTAATCAAAATTTGATTCATCCTCTTTATATGCCTGTTGGTTTAAAGGTGATAAAGAATAGTCTTCCTATGATCAATTTTAAACCATGAGGTTAAGTCTTCTATCATTTCATTTAAGAAATGCTTGTCCCTATCACTAATTAGGATTTTTGGACATCCAAACCTAGTGATAATATGCTCATAAAGGAACTTGGCTACTTACTTAGCATTATTGGTCTTTACTGCCTTTGTCTTAGTCTACTTGGTAAGGTACTTAGTTACTACAACTATGTGCTTCATTCCACTAGTAGAATTAGGATAAACTTCTCCAATATAATCTATTCTCCGTTTTTCAAATAGGACTAAAGGTAAGGACACATGTAGAGGTAAGCTCATTCGGAGGTCATTTCTAACATATCTTTGATATGCATCATATATTTTAGTATAATTGTGGGCATCTTGGAATAAAATAGGCCAATAGTAGCTAACTCAAAGGATTTTTTGTTCTATCAATGTTTCCAAAAAATGATTCCTACATGCACTATTATAGCATGCCGATAATATTATAGGGATTTCTTTTTCCATCACACATCTTCTTAACATTTCATCTATTCTACGTTGATATAATTTGCTTCTAACTATAACAAAATATCTACTATGAATTCAAACTTTTCAACGTTCTATTTTAGATGAATGAGAAGGCAAGGTTTGAATGGTTAAAAATTTGGTAATCAATTTATACTAAGTAGGGGTGGTTGAAACAACAAATAGACTTTCATCTATCAAGGTATTATTGATTGGATCTTTGCCTATGTGTTTTAATAACTTGGATAAGTGATCGGCTTGCATGTGCATCCTTTCTAGTTTATATTCTACTATATAATCAAATTCTTCTAATAGAAGCACCCACCTTGCCAATCTACCACTCAATTCTGCCTTATTGATAAGACACTTGATTGCGATGTGGTCTACAAAAAATACTATTGGATTCAAAAGGAGGTAGTGTCTAAATTTTTTGATAGAAAAAATCACAACAAGACATTTCCATTTCATGGTAGTGTAATTCCTTTCCGCAAGATTTAATTGTCTACTTGCAAAGGCTATGGGATAGTCCTTGCCTCCTTCTCCACTTGCTTGAAATAAGATACTTTCTATTGCCATGGATGAAGCATCATAAAGTATATGGAAAGGTAATGACCAATTTAGTGGTCTTAAAATAGGATATGTGCTAATCTTTTTTTTAAGAATGTCAAATGCTTCTTGGCATTTTTTTACTCCACTCAAACTTCATATTTTTTATTGAAGTCTAATAATAGGTATAGAGATGGTAATATAGTCATGTATCACTTTCCAATACCATCAAATATGCCCTAAGATTCTTTGTACCTCCTTGACTATTTAAAAAAGTTTTAATTCCATAATTACCTTGACCTTCTCTGGGTCTAATTTCCTACCATTTTTTGAGACTACATATCTAAGTAGGACTCCTCTTTTAACTGCTAAGAATATTTTATCAGGGTTTAAAGCAATCCTAGCTCTTCTACACCTTTAAAGACAAGACTTTATACAATCATAATGTGTTGTCTTAGAAGACTGGGTGCTAAAATCATCAATAAATATTATCATTGATTTCTGTAGCAAGTTTGAGAAAGCATATGACATTGCCGAAGGAGCATTGCAAAGTCCAAAAGACATAACCACATAGATGAAGGTGCTCCAAAGTGTAGTAAAGGTTGTTTTGTGGTGATCCTTTGGGGCTATGGAAATTTTATTGTAATCTGAATATCCATCCATAAATGTATATAATTCATGCTCAACCACTTCTTCTAGGATGGTGTTTATAAATGGGAGGAAAAAGTGATTCTTTTAGGTACACTTGTTAAGCTTCCTATAATCTATGCATATTCAAAGTTTTTTCATTTTTCTTCTTAATTAGCACCATTGGTGAAATCCAATCCTTAATCTCCATGGGTTGAATAAATCCAGATTGGAAGAGTTTTTCTAATTTGACTTTGACAAATAGTTGTAAGTTGGAATTCATTCTTTTTTCTTTTTGTCTCATGAGAATTGAATTAGGAAGAAGTAGAATACAATATTAGCCTATTTCTGGATGTATATCTTTGAGATCTTTGTAAGATTAAGCAAATATATCCTTATATTCTATAATTAATGATTTATAACTTAAAAATTTATTCTGTGTCAACACATTATGATTGTATAAAGTCTTGTCTTTAAAGGTCTTTACTAAAGAGACATCCATCAACTTTTACTACACTTTGGAGCACTAATTTATCCCAAAGAGACATTCTCTAAAGAGACATCCATCAACTTGTAATCAAGGTCATGCACATGAGATTGCTTTGAGGATCCTCTATACCAATCATTTGATATTTGTAGGTACTTGATCGCATCATTTCTAGCTATAAGACCATTGGAAATTTGTTTAAATTGTAAAGGTGGAATAAGATTGCTTTCTTCTATTAATTTATCTAACTCATGAACTTGACTGCCATCAAAGTTTATTCTAAAGGCATCTTCATACTTAATATCATCTACTAGAGTTACTAAATCTATTTCTTTTTCATAAATTTGTCAAGTGGCAAAACCATCTATGAAGTTAACACTTACAACTTCATTCCCACTTGAAGTAGGATGATTTTTCAACCATAGATTTAACTCTCCATCATCTTCTCAATCATATAGTCTAGGGCCTGTACATCCTAATGGAGTTGATTGGACTATACTTAAGTGAACTTCTTTACTTGCTACCAAATCAGCAAATCTAATCTTTTTTTTTGAACTCCTTCTATGGTTGGAAATCATATTCTAAAAAGAGTGAAATGAGATTTTAACTAAAGACAATCCTTGAGATTGAATAAGAATTTTTGTCAAGTTTTCTGGTGGCCCATAGATGATATGGGACTTCTTATCTTATCAATCAATTTTTGCATTAGCTGCCCTTAACCAAGGTCTATCTACAAGTAATGGATATGAATTTTTGCTATGATGCATATGAATCATATGAAAAATGAGAAAATATTCTTTATCTTTTATCATCATCCTACAACCACAAATTTATCTCAAAGGTGTGTCTTGGCTTTGATTAGCCATATTAATCACAAATAGAGATGGACCACTGATACTAAGTCCTAACTTCTCCATATTTTTCACTAGCATAATGTTCAAACCACTATCCCCATTGACAATTGTATAAGGTATGATTTTATCTATAATAGACACCTCTAGCTCAATTGCCTTCTTTTCTTGTGCTACTTGAATTGTTCTAACATGAACTAGGATTTTTGCTTCAGATCGTTGTCGTCTTTTAATAAGAAGGCTTATTTTAAAGCTCCTTTTTATTAAAGAAGGAACCTCCAATAATTGGACAATTGTGATATCTACCTTAATTTTTTTTAAATCCTCCCATAAGTCATATAACTTGACTTGATCCTTGCCTTTAAATCAAATTGAAGGATTAAATTCAAGGTCATGAATTTTAGGTCTTTTCTACTCTTCCTTAAAAGAAAATTCTTCTATCTGAATATTTTCCTGCAAGATCCCTAACAATCTATTTGAGTTAGATTCAAGGACTTGAGATAATTCCTTAGAATCTCTAATATTAATCATTGCTTTTTCTGTGGCTTGATTTAAATTTGAAAAGTAAGAAGAATCTTTTGAACTAATCTCTCTATCAATTGAAGTAGGAAGAAGAAGACTAAAGTACCTAGACCTTGTTATAACTACCAAGGTTGATATTATAGGTGGTATTTGCACCTTAGATTGGAGCAATTCATACATTATCAAGTTTGATTCAAGAAGTACAGGCTGGATTATAATAGAGGAGGTAGAAGCTTCTTCTCCAATCGTTCTACCGTTGATTGGTTTACAAGTCTTATAACTTGAGAGCCTTGACCATCATATTATTGGCTATGTTGAGAGTGACCACCATGTAAGAGAATAAATCCTTGCTTAGTATTTAAACAAGAAGAAGGATGTTGATTTTGATGGTTATTGCTATGGTTATAAAATAAATTTGGAGGTTTTAAGGCATTACCAGAATTTTGATTTTTTACCACCCTCAAATGATTTTAAGCTTGGTGATGATAATTCGCTTGTGGAAAATTTAAAAGAACTACCTTATCAATTTGCTTACATATGCTTGTAGAATAGTTTCTCCCACAATTCTCACAAACAATTCTATTTTCCATCCAATAACTACCAAGTGGATGTCTTTTACTACAAAGGTGATGTACTTTGTATCTTGATCTTGGTTGATTTTTAAAACATTGATTAGAATAATCATGGCTTTGTGAATAAGAATTAGATCTTATATTGTCTTGGTTTCTATAAAGACGAACATAAGATGGTTGCCGTCCAAGATTATATTGGTAATTTTGCAAGTCTAAACAAAATTAACTAGTGTACTTCAATTGATTGTATTGAGTACACCACAACCCTGAAGTATGCCTACCAGATTCTATAGGAGGTGGGACTTGGTTTGGATTTTGGCTCATGATTAACAAGGTCATTTGTTCTTATATGATTTTTATTTGATATGCCAGCTTGTTCTGGAATCTCTTTTGACTTTAAAAGACTTTATTTTAAAATACTTCCTTCCACCTATTTCTATCCTCTAGATATATCAATTTTAAAAGGCTAGGTGATAATTTAACCTCTAATAGTATAGAATAATGGTTTATAAGTTGGAATTAATTTTCCATAATTCTATAAGAGTGTCTTTGAGACTTATCCATATTTTGAGCATAGATTGGTATAAAATTTGGAATTCTATGGTTTTCCTTCCTTTACATCATCTCTTGTTGTTTGTCAATGTTTTCAATCACCCATACTATCTAATTAGCATCCTCTAAATTTTTTGGCCTTCTTTTGAGGATTTCTCTAATTGTACCCTCCTTGTTGAATCCTTGGATAAAAAAATGGATAAGAGTGTTATCTGTGAAAAGGATTCCTACAAATTGATGAACTACTAATTCAAATTACCAAATATATTCGTCAATCTCCTCTCTTTTTTCTTGTCTCAAAGAAAAAAGGATCGTGAAGGCATTACTTTGCCTCACTTTTAGTCTAAATTTTTCTAGAAATGCTCTCATAAGCATATTCCAATTTTTAAAGGTTTAAGGGTGATGGTTTCTATACCATTCATAAGCTCCATCATTTAATGTACTTGAAAACTATTCTTGAAAATATCTAGGATTGGTTATCAAATATGTTGTGAAAAGTTCCATGAATCTTTCTACATCTGTTGTTGGGTCGTCATCCTTAGTTCCTTTAAAGATTGAGAGATTGTGAGGCATAGGAGTTGCTTGCAATCTCTCTAGAATTACAATAGACAAATCTCTTGGCTGGATCAAGGAATTTATGGATATAGGATTGGATGAGGCTTTTCTATCACAATCCAGTAAAGGAGAACTAGGTCTTGACTCTTTTCTTTCTTGATTTACTTCTAAAACAAGATTAAAGGATTCTAAGTCCATTCTATTTTCTTCTACTATTTGGTTAGGATTTAGTTCCAACAGATTGAGTACAAATATGTCTTGTGACATTGTAGGTATATCTTGGTTGTCCAACCATTAGACTTTAATTCCTCTAAAATTTGGAGTGGAATTTTTAAGAATTTTTTTTAAATTTTTTATAGGTGAAATTAATTTAGGTTGTCTAAATTTAGTAGAATAATATATCTAGTACAACTATGGACATAATATTGTTATTTTGTAATACATTTATGTGATAAAAAATATGAATAATAGTGATTTCTATTTAATATTCAAATATCTTAGTTCAATAGGAACTTAAGATACTTAAGAAAGGTTTTATGAAAGTGTCTTAGATTATTTTCTTATTTTAATAGCTAATAGATAAAAGTTAGTTATTAAATTTTTCTTCTAGATTGTAGAAATTCTTTCACTACTTTTGAAAAGCCATAATTTAATAAAAATAGAATAGAAGAGATAAATAATTAATATGGTTGATACTAAGATTAAATTGAGAGTAGGATTAAGTTTAAAAATCTTTAGAATAAGTTGGATTGATATCCGGGGGTTGACTGTGTATGGGACAAGGTCAAAATCAGACTTCTAGCCACAAAAACAGCCACCAAGGATAGGATGTTAGGTGATTTGGAGATCGATGACTAATGTTGGAGAATTAACTTCAAATTGATTCCAGAGATATTAAGCTTGTTTTCAAAAGGTTTAAGAGGACTTAGCAATTGCTATCTAAAATTAGACTTATATTAGAGATTAAGTTTTTATGCAATAAAGTTAAGACCAACACTCTTGGCTATTGTGTGCAACTGAAGTAACATCTATAGTTGAAAATTTGACAGTATGTGGATGATTAAGTGTGCTAAGACTAAGTAAAAATTTATACCAATCTAATGATGCAATTGAGACTTATTTGATCTTTGGTACAAAGAGGTACTAAAAATTGGCAATTTAGGGTTGTTTAGGGTCTCTATGATATTTGAAGATCTATTAGTTGAATCAAGGTGAAATTTGGCAATATTAAAAGACTTGGAATACAAGCTCTATACCAAATTTTAATTAAAATTAACAGTTGGAGAAGAAAAATTTGCCATTGGGATAATTACATCAACCTTTAAGCTACCGGCTAAGTGACATCACTACCTTTTTTGGTTGATTTTTCACAATCTATAAGTTAGGTTGAGTTGAAACTTTCTAAGCATATAGAAGAATTAAATTTATATTTGTGTATAAAGTTTTATACCAAATTGATGGTTAGATTAAGAATTATAGCTTATTAAAGTTCACTAAATAAGTTTAGGACTTATAAAGAGAAATCTTAGTTGCTTGATTGTGACAAGTAACAAAGAAATTAGGATTTATATATAGATGAAATTATTAGGAAGAATGTATTTAAGCACTTTAAATTGATTTAAGTACTCTCGTTGTCGTAATATATGAAGTCTTGCTTGAGAATGCTCCGGGCACCTGGTTGTGGAAGATAAAAAGGAAATACGCCACAACAAAATCCTAACAATTCTAATAGAATATTAAATAACTTCTATTAAACCTTAACAATATTTTCAGCTTGATTCAATCTTAAAGAAATTATAAAAGAACAATAAATGGATCATACAATAATCATAATAGAAAATAATATATAAAATACTAAATTTAGAAAATACTAAAAATAGAATCTTAAAACCCTAAATCATATCTTATTCAAATCCTAGTCAAACCCTAAGTCAAACCTTGATCAAACCCTAGTCAAATCCTAAGTCAAACCCTGGTCAAACCCTAGTCAAATCCTAAGTCAAACCCTGATCAAATCCTAATCCTAATGAAATCCTAATTCAAACCCTAGTCAAATCCTAGTCAAACCCTAATCAAACCCTAAGTCAAACTCTAGTCAAACCCTAATCAAATCCTAATCAAACCCTAAGTCAAACCCTAACCTTAATGAAATCCTAAGTCAAACCCTGATCAAATCCTAACCCTAATGAAATCCTAACTAAATCCTAAATCCAAATCCTAATCAAATCCTAATCCTAATGAAACCCTAATTAAACCCTAAATCCAAATCCTAATCAAACCCTAGTAAAATCTTAAACCCTAAATCCTAGCCAAGCCCTAAGCAATTTCTAAGGCAGTTTTAGAACCACAATAACTACCAAACAAACCGTTGATCTTGATTGAAATTTTTCATACACCTTAACAATTAAGTTAACAACACACACACCAAGTTTGAAGAAGATCCAACTTACCAAGAAGAAGAAAAACTTACAAATTTGCTCGGGTATCAGCCGGCCTCCTTCTCCAATCTTCACGCCAATATTCCAGTGCCTAAACCTCCTATTTGCACTATTCAATTGCTTCCAAATTTCACATGCATGTAGGAAATTAAGTCTTCTACACACACACATAAATTTCACCCCAATCCAACTGATAGATTGCTCAAAATCTGCGAAACCCTAACTGACCTTTAAAACCCAATTCCAGAGACCCCGACCCACATAAACTTCAATAACCTTTGATCAAACCGTTAGATCAATCTCAAATTCACAGCACCTTACAAGCACAACTGTATGCACAAACCCACAAAATTTCACTTGACGATCTGTAACCAATCTCACAAAATCCTCAAAAATATAAACCCCAATATACTTCACAAACTCTAAAGTCTCCCAAAACAACTCTGATTTTGCAAATCTCTTCCAAACTCAACTTTTATTCAAATCATTCAAAACCAAAACACATACAGATTCCCTCAAGTTTGTCTTCTAATCCCACTCTTTGATTTTCAAAAAGACCCCGGATCCACCGTAGGCACGCGGTTTTGTACCCTGGGATCTGGTTTCGACCCAGGTTCTTAACGGGCCCTCTCCGGGTATCAACTCTTGTAATTTTGAGGTAAATTTCTCTAAAACCTACTCTTAAATCCTTACTTAACATGCCTATATCAATTATCTTTCTAATCTACCTTGCTTTACCATATTTATGGCTATACAAAGTAAGTAGAATTCCTTTTTATAAAAGGCAGCATTAGCACCTTTTAATTTTTTACTACCTCCTTGTCTATTATCTATTTTTCTAAGATAATTTTCTCTAATATTTTCATTTGAGCTCTTCTATAATATAATCACTCCTTCCTTCTTTTACCTAGTGGTCGTATTACTACACAACATCGTATTGATATTCAATCATATTCTTCTTATACGGATAAAACTTGTTAAAGATTCTTGGATATTTGTGAACCGCAACTTCATCCTATATAACTAGGTGCCTGGCACATTCTCAAATACGACAACACATAATATGACATAAGTGGTGAATCTGACGTGAAAGTTTGGGATAGAAGGTGTTGGATTTTATTTTGGTTATTTGGAATGGATGGCGTAAGAAGACAAGAAGGTAGAATTTGAAGTTTTGATGGAGCTTTGGGTGGCATTTCAAGTGGATCTACAAGTAGAAGTTCAAGTGGATTTTATTCTAGTGGACAAGATATATATCTAGATTCAAACATCGCAAATATGTTTCAAGTATTTACATTGTTTATACAACAATAATAGGGCAATGATTGCAAGGAGGCTATGACAATCAAAGCTTTAGAAGCAGTGGTTAACAAAATCGACCAGTTTGATAGAAGAGATATTTTTAAATATTTAAGATGTTATGTATAAAAAATAGAATTGAATTGAGTCTCTAAAAAGAATATAATTTTATTATTTGAACTTGCTACAATGTTGGAGATAAAAAAAACATCCAAAATTAATTATGGGACATTTTGAAAGTTCTTGGGAAACATTCTTTCATGCATTGAAAGATGAGTATTTCTTGGAAGACTTTGATTGGATGACTAAGAAATCATTTTTGGAATGGATTGAGCATCCTAATAAGAAATTGCAAGCTACTAAATTATTAAGGGAGTTTAAAAGGCAGTATTCTTGGTTATCAAAAATAGAAAAAGGTAACCTTGGAACCAAACAAGATTAAATTATTTCTTCAAGTAGTTGATGAAGAATTGCAAGAGAGGTTAGAAATTCTTCTTGAGGATAAAAAAGAAGATGATAGATTGATAATAAAATAGAAAGAAGTTGAAGATGCAATAGAATTGCTTGCAAAAAAAGAAAGAAGAAAAGATAGGGATAATATTCAAAGAATTGTGCAAGTACCTAAAATTCAAGTATCTACTTTACAATCAACAATAACTATTATTCAACCTTCAACGACTATATCAAAGAAAGAAGATATGGAAATTGAAGAATTTATACGCGGAAGACAGTGTCGTGTAATAATATGGCCATTAGATGAAAAAAAAAGAGAATAATTATAATATATAGGAGCTCAAATGAAAAAATTTGAGCAAATTATCTAAGAATTATAGATAATAGAGAAAAAAGTAGAAAAAAGTTAAAAGGCTAATGCTACCTTTTTATAGGATAAGCTTCTACTTACTTTGTATGGCCATAAATAAGGCAAATCAAAGTATATTAGAAAAATAAATAATATAGGCATCTTTAAAAAAGAATTAAGGTGAGATTTTGAAAAAATTTATCTTAAAAATCTTAGAGTTGATACTTGGAGAGGACCTGTTGTGTGCTTGGGTCAAAATCAGACCTTGAGGTACAAAACCACATCCCTACAATGGATTGGAGGGATCTTTGGCAGATCAAAGAGTGGGATTAGAGACCAAACTAAAGAAGGTATGTGTGAGTATTGATTTTAAGTGATATGAAGGAAAATTGGCTTTTTAAGAGCTTTACAAAATTAGGGTTGTATCGAGTGACTTTGGATCTTGTGAAGTAAACAGAGGTTTACAACTTTGAGCTTTCCAGGAGTTTGATTTCAGATCTATAAGTGAAATTTTAAGTATTTGTGATTGAAGTTGTAGATAATATGTATTATAATTTTGAGCTAGATCAAACAATTCAATTGGAATTTATTAGAATTCAAGCATACTAAGGTCTCAAAAGTTGAGGTTTGAGGGTTAGTGAGGGTTTGCTAGATATTTAGCAATTTGTTAATTAGATTGAGGTGAGAATTTTTTATATAGATAATAGATAAGATTTCATGTTTGTATATGTATTTTGAGAGTGATTGAATGGTGCAAATAGAAATTATTTGTGTTGGAAATTTGACATTAGGATTGGAGAAGGAGGGTGGCCAATACCCAAGTATAAGTTTAATCATAACTTTTGTTGGATAACTTAGATCTTTTTCAAATTTCTTGTTTGTATTGTCATCTTGATTGTTGAAAGGTGTGTGAAATTTAGACTAAGATCAACAGTTAGATCATTAGCCACTGTAATTTAAATTTGCTAAAAGATTTGTTAAGATTTGGATAGGGTTTGTTAAGATTTAATTAGGATTTGATTAGGGTTGTTAGGATTTTTTTAGGATTTATTTAGGATTGAGTAGGATTTGACTAGGATGTTTATGATTTTTTTAATATTTAATTAGGATTTAGTTAGGATTTAGTTAAGATTTGATCAAGATTTTATTAAAATTTAGTTAAGATTTAATTAAGATTTATTAGAATTTGACCAGGATATTTAGGATTTGACTAGGATTTGACTAGGATTTGACTAAGATTTGATTATGATTTAATTAGGATTTGACTAGGATTTATTAAGATTTGATTAAGATTTGTTAGGATTTGTTAAGATTTGACTAAGATTTGTTAGAATTTGACTAGGATTTAATTAGGATTTATTTAGAATTTATTCAAGATTTGATTAGGATTTGATGAGGATTTGATTAGAATTTGATTAGGATTTGTTTAGGATTTAGTTAGAATTTGGTTAGGATTTAATTAGGATTTGACTAAAATTTGACTAAAATTTGACTAAGAATTGTTAGGATTTGTTAGAGTTTGTTTAGGGTTTGACTAAGATTTGGCTAGGATATTTAGGATTTGATCAAGATTTGATTAGAATTTAGCTAGGATGTTTAGGATTTGACCAAGATTTGATTAGGATTTAGTTAGGATTTGATTAGAATTTATTAAGATTTATTTAGGATTTATTTAGAATTTGATTAGGATTCGACCAAGATTTTATTAGGATTTTGTTAAGATCTATTTAAGATTTGATTAGGATTTGATTAGGATTTAGTTAGAATTTTGTTAGATTTTGATTAGAATTTAATTAAGATTTAATTAGGATTTAATTAGGATTGTTAAAAATTCACCAAGGTGTTTAGGATTTGACCAAGATTTTACGATTTGACTAAGATTATTTACGATTTGATCAAGGTTTGTTTAGAGTTTGGTTAGGATTTAATTAAGGTTTGATTAAAATTTAATTAGTATTGTTTAGGATTTGATTAGGATTTAGTTAGGATCAATTAAGATTTGATTAGGATTATTTAGGATTTATTTAGGATTTGATTAGGATTTGGTTAAGGTTTATTTAGAATTTGACTAGAGGTGTTAAGACTTGTTATTATTATTTCCTTTTATCTTCTACAGCTAGGTGCCTAGAGCATTCTCAAGCAAGATTTTACAATATATGAGAACGGGATCTTCAAATTAAGCTTGTTAGGTTTGAGAAAAAGACTTCTACAATGAATTCAAAAGCTACTTTTAAGCAAGGATATGTACAAAGATATATTTGGTGTGATGATGATTGTCATTCTTAAAAGCATTGTGGTGAATTCAATGAAATGATATAACAAGGTATTTTTTTTTGGAAAGATGGAAAAGTGGCATTAAAACATATTGGTGATTTTTTTCAAACTAATTTTGATAAAAGAGGTATGAAAGCACTTTGGTTAAAGATTATTTGGTAGCAAATGGGATTGCAATGATGGAAATTACAACTTATGGTACTAGGATGGATAACAATGGTAATAAAGATTTTTCTAGAAATATTGAACCAAGTAGACTTTGATCTTCTGCTATTTCTACAATGTATAAAAAGAAGATGCTACAAAAAGCTTTATTAATGACTGTTATAATAATTTGTGGAACTACGAGTTGGAAGGATCCTGTAGAAGCTTTGTCAATGCATGCCTATATTGCTAAGAGCCAATATGAAGTCTTGATAGGAGAAAAGAGAAGACATGAATCTAATGAGATAAGAGGAAGTTCTTTCAAGAGGTAGACTCAAGAAAATAAGGCTCAAGAAATGGCTTCACAAGAATTATCAACAAAAGATGTCTTAATATCATTAAAAGAAAAAATAAAGAACTTAAGAGAAAAAGATAAGTCCATGACTTACAAACCTCTTTTTAATATTGAAGGAATAATAGATTTAAAGGAGGTATTTAAAGAATATGTGCTCAATGCTAAAGTTGAATTTATATTGAAGAAGATTTTAGGTATTGCAAAGAAAAAAATTCATGATGTCATTATTAACAATGTTAAGCAAAAGAGACAATTAATGGGTGAAGCTGGATCGAATCATATTATTGATGCACATGTATGTGAGGATGAAGAAGATGAAATTGGCAATTGTTGTAAACAATCAACAAGTGGAGGAAGGAGTTATAATCAAAGAGCATGTTGTCGTATTACATTTTGTCTTGTTTGAAAATGCAATGGGTACTTGGTTGTGGAGGGTGAAGATGCAATTCACAAATATCCAAAAATCCTTAACATATTTTTTTCATAAAAGAAAAATAAGGTTGAATATCAATATGAGAGTACGTAATTTAATGCAAAGTATTTAAAAACACCTTTCTGATAACTTCATCCATATATGAATCTCAATTGCTTTGTTACTTGTCACAATCAAGCAATTAGTTTTTTTCTTACAAATCCTAATCTTATTTAGTGAACTCGAATAAGCTATAATTTTTAATCTAATCATCAACTTGGTGTGAAACTTTACATTCAAGTGCAAATAATACTTATATTTGAGCACTTAAAAACTTTTTGAGCAGGAATCTCAAACAACCCTAAATTGTCAACTTTTGGTATTTCTTCATATTAAAGATTGAATAAATCTCAAATGCACTATTAAATTGTCACAATTTTTCACTCAATCTTAGCACACTCAATCAACTACACATTATTAAAATTTCAACTATGGATGTCATACCAATTGCGCAAAATAGCCAAAAGTGCTAGTTCTAATTTTATTGCATAAAAATTTAACCTCCAATATAAATCTTGATTTTAAATATTGATTGCTAACTCCTCCCAAATCCTATAGAAACAAGCTTAATATCTTCAAAATGAGCTTAAAAATCACTATCCAATCTTAGTTGCTAATCTTTGAATGACCTAACCCCCCTACCCTTGGTGGCCATTTTTATTGCTAGAGATCTAATTTTGATCCTATCTCATACATGGTTAATCCCCGGATATCAATCCAACTTATTTTAAGGATTTCTAAGCTTAATCCTATCCTCAATTTAATCCTAGTATCAACTATATTAATTATTTATCTTTTCTATCCTATTTTTATTAACTTATAGCTTTTTAAAAGCAGTAAAAGAGTTTCTACAACTTAGAAGAAAAATTTAATAACTAACTTTTATCTATTAGCTATTAAAATAAGAAAATAATCTAAAAGGCTTTTATAAATCTTTTCTTAAGTACCTTAAGTTCCTATTGAACCAAGATAATCATGTACTAAGTAGAAATTATTCTTATTCATGCTTTTCATTATATAAATGTGTTACAACATGACAACATTGTCATGTGGCGTGATCTTCTATCTAAGAATATACTGATACCTGGCTGTGGAGAATTTATTTGAAACTTAATGGCAAGAGTCTAATAGATGATTTGTTCTTAATAAAAAGGACAAATAATATAATAATATTATAAAAGATTATTTTTATTAATAAATCCTTTTGTATTTAAGTAGATTTATTCAAAAAGGCTCAAATTGCCATAAAACCTTTTACAATCTTATTCACTTGCAAAGACTTATTTCTTTCCAAATTTTAGAGTTCAATAACTCTTGATTCAACTATTAAATTTCTATAAAATATTCTTCAAAGTATAGATAATTCTCTTAAGTTTGATTATAAGAAAGAATCAATTATAAGTTTTCTTTTAATTGTCAGATATCTTAAAAATCCTTATAGGTGCTTAAAATCCTAGCTCAGAGATATCCAAGCACTATTTTCCTTATATCTCACAAATCCAAAATTTTAATGCCAAAAAAATTCTATACATAATCTTGTGACATAAACTTATACACTCTTGAAAATTTTTAGCTAAAAATCTATCAAATTGCATAAGATATAGCTCAAAATATAACCACTAGTTAAGCAGGGTCACTTACTACCCTTAGCTTACAAGCATTGGCTTCAACTTCCAATATCTCCTTCATCTTAGTTTAAATTTCATTGAACTGTATATAAAAAATATAGTCAAGAAAGTGTTCTTTTCAATTCCAATTGCCAATTGTCTATTGCTTTCTGTATGCACAAGTTCTACCTAAGAGAGTGACAGTAGGTACAATTTTGACACCTTAACTTAGAGTGCCTATATCTCTTTCATAAAAAGTCCAAAATACACAAAATTTGCACCAAAACCATATCCAAAAATCCAAAATTTCTTATCCTAGCCTTTGGTGTTTGATTCTCTTTGAAAAATAAATCCTAATTTCTAATAAATCCTTAGGCAACCTCCTTCAAGCCCATTGGAAATGATTTTTGGCCAATAGGAATAGAAACTTCTATGATCCATCTCCATTCATTCTCATGGATGGCCTAACTATTCTTTTTCATACTAAAAATTCTTTTCTAATGCTTTTTCTTATAAGATTTATATAATATGTGTTCTATACATTAAATAAAATAAACAAACAAGATCTTAAAGATAATCTATGCCTACCAAAGGTGACTTAAGATATATAAAAGTTATCACCAATATAAAATCAACTTCAAAAGTCACTACCAAAAAAAAATAAGGTTCTATAAATATTAATAATAATCTTTTTAGATAGATTCTTTTTAAATTAATAATCCAACCACTTCTTGTAATCAATAAAATTCACTATTATGGATTTTATTTAATTATATGATAAATTATATATTAAATATTTATATATATATATATATATATATATATATATATATATATATATAATTTTTTCACATAATAGCCAAATTACAATGCAACAACATTTTGATGATACAAGTGATAAGGAGAAAGAAATTTTGAGTCATTATATTTAAGAGCATTGGGCTAGAGCAACTACACAGGCATTAGTGAAGATTGGAGATATGGATGAGCCAATTGTTGCTTTGATTGACTATGGTGTGGAAATAAATCATTTGTCTAAGGATCTTTATATGAAGCAAAAGTGGCCAATTGATATGGAACATGGATGGATAATATGGACAATTAATAATACACAAGGTGAATTGTATGATGTTTATTCAAATATGAAAATTTAGATTGGTGATGTTGCAATGGAGCAAAATTTCTTTATTCAAGATGCAAAATCTTCTTATTTTGGAAAAACTATATATTATTATAATTCAAATAGAAATAAAAGTACTTGATGATAGTTCAGCTTATGCACAAATTTATAGTAGAGATGGGAGAAGGGCAGTATAATTTTTGACTGTGCTTCCAAATCATGAACGCAATCGAGACAAATTGAAAGAGAATCCATTGCCAAAGGTTGTTGAAGAATTTACGGATTTTTGAGGAGTACCACTATAAAGCGGGATTATAGAGGTATAGAAGAAGAGATACTCTTACAAGATGTAGGTGCCTTTGATACAAGTTTTATTGATATTTTTGAAAATGAAAGTATTATGTATAAAAAAATTACAGATTTAAAAAAAAAAAAAAAAAAAAAAAAAAAAAAAAAGATTATGTGATATTGAAAAAAAATTATGTAAATTAGAAACATAAGAGGATGATGAAAGAATTTCTAGTATTTATGAAGAGAATGGATTGAAAAATTATTTAGAATTGATTATATCAATTGGATTAGGAGATGATGATAAGATTGTGCAAATTTATTCAAGAAAAATTTATTCTATACTTAAATCTTTTCAAGCATTAGAGATTATAGTTGAAACAAAATATAAGACAGTAGATAAGAAGGTGAAACTTGTTGCTGGATCTTTGTCAAAAGATTCTAAAGAACAGATAAAAAAAGTATGAAGGGAAAAGAGTTTTAAGGATCCAAGGAATACTAGACACAAGTTTACTAAAGGAACTTTTGAGGAATTAAAGATTGGTTCTGATGGTTCTTTATTGCCAAAGAAAATTGAGTACTTTAAAGAAATGCTAGCAAAATGAGATAAATCATTTGTCTTTGAATCTTATAAAATTAGATGTATAGATCCAAATATTATAGCTCTTATGGTTATTTTCAATATACCACATGTACGTTGGAATTTGAGGCTAATTCCAATACCAAGGATATATTTGCCAAATTTAGTAGAATTATTGAAAGAAATGATGAAGATGAAGATTTTGGAGCCCTCTTTTGTACCATATTCTAGTCAATGGTTTATGGTGCCTAAGAAAAATGGATCATTATGATTTATTCAAGATATACAACTAATAAATGCAATAACTATCAGGAATGCAGGAATTGGACCAATAGTGGATGAATTTACTGAAGCATTTGCAGGAAGGGCAATCTATTCAATACTTGATTTGTATTCAGGGTATGATCAATTTTAACTTGCAATGGAGAGTAGAGATATGACAATGATGAAAATACCACTTAGACTTATTAGAATGTGTACTCTTTCTCAAGGTGCTATTAACTCAGTTACACATATGATGAGCAAGATGAATAAGGTGTTGAGAGATTTTATTCTTAGGAAGACTATGTCTTTTTTAGATGATGTTCCTATAAAAGGATGCAAGAAAGAAGACAAGGATAAAACTTTGAATAAGAGAGGATGTCGCAAGTTTATTATTAAGCATATACAAGATTGTGAAAAATATTGACTTGGCTTGAAGAAGTTCATCTTACGTTATCGGATACAAAATCTATGTTTAGAATATAAGAAGTTATAATTTTTGGACATTCATGTGGACTTTATGGAAAGAAACCGGATCCAACTAAGGTTGATGCAATTGGAAGAATAAAAAAAGATTACAATTTTTTAATAGAGGTGTGAAGGTTTTTGGATGTATGTGTATTTTATCATATTTGGATTCCTCACTATGCTCATATAGCAAATCCATTGTATGAATTATTACGCAAGGGTTATAGGTTTAAATGGAAAAAAAAGCATATCAAAACAATGTAAAGATTGAAGGATTCATTAATATTATTTCCAATGTTAAGAAAAATTAATTATAAATATAATTGACTAATGATTCTTAAAGTGGATATTAGTCCAATTACTATTGGATGGACTGTAGGTCAAGATGATTTTGAAACAAATTCTTTGCCTTTATTTAGAATGATTATTAATTGTACAACACTGCATATTATAATATTGAGATGGATTGCTCATATTAAATCATTTAATCTAGAATTTAAGCATGTTGTGAAAAAAGACAATCCAATAATACATATATTATCTCGAGCAAAATATAATGGAGAAGATAAGATGATTGAGGATATTGATGATGTGAGTACAAAATTTTATTCAATTCTATAATTAAATAAGGAAGATAAGTCATTTCATGAAGAATATTATGAAGAAGAGTTATTAGATATTGGATATTATTTGAGTACATTAACCAAATATACTGATTAGTCAATTGAAAAATTTAAACAAATAAAAAAAAAAAAACATACAAGTTCATATTATAAGGTGGATTTCTATGGAAGAGGCCAAAATCAAATATTGAAATGCCACAATAAAGATCAAATGTTTCATTTATTAAATATTCCATTTAACAAGAGAGATACTAGATCAAGTATTGTGGAATGCCACAATAAAGATCAAATATTGGAATGCCACAATAAACATTCCATTTAACAAGAGAAATACTAGATCAAGGCTATAAATAATTTTTTTGAGGATTAGTAGAACCTATTGCCTAAGAATGGAAAATAAAATATATAGCTTCATTAATCCAACCTATCTTTGATTTTTTACATATATAGAAAGAGTTTCAAAGATAAGAGCTCTTTTTGAAACTTATTACTAGAGAAGAAGGTGATATTAAGGACATACATATTAGAGGTTCACAAAATCTTTTGGAATATTCTAAAAACTACTTGAGTTAGTGAAAGTCAATTGAAAAGCTTCCTAGTTAATGAAAGTCAGTTGAAAAGCTTCTTAATTGATGAAAGTAGCTCAAGAAGCTTCCTAGTTAGTAGAACGAGCTTAAGAAGCTTCCAAGTTGGTAGAAAGAGCTCAAGAAGCTTCCCAGTTGGTAGAAGCTGCTCAAAAAGCTTCTTAGTTTGATAGAAGTTGCTCAAAAAGCATCCTAAATAAGAATTTATATAGAAGTTGAGGCTAAAGCATTCTTCAATCTCAACAACTCATCTTTTGGAGTTTTAGTTCATATTTTTTGCTATTGTTCGTATACTCATCTGATTAATTCAAGTTCTTGTTGGTTTCTTCTTGAAACCTTATCTTGGTTCAAATCTTTTGCTTTGTATTCTTATATCCTTGATAAGTAGGACTTCTTCTAGATCTATTATCTTAAGGCCTCCTTTCTTAATTGATTTGTAACAATTGTTCTATGCTATCTTATCTTGTTGTTAGGGACATAGTCTTAGAACCTTTTAGAAATTAGAATATTCTAAAAGCAAGTCCCTGGAACCTTCTAGAAGTTTCCATTAGCACTTAGTGGAAGTTGCTTGAGAAGCTTCCTAGCTAGTAGAAGTTGCTTGAGAAGCCTCCTAATTCATAGAAGCTGCTTGAGAAGCTTCCTAAGTTGTTAGAAGTCACTCAAGAAGTTTCTTATTTAGAAGTATATATAGGAGTCGAGGCTGAAGAATTCTTCAGTCTCAACAACACATCTCTTAGAGCTCTAGCTCACCTCTCTGGTGTTGCTCTTGTACTCATCTGATCAATCTAGTTTTTGCCAGTTCTCTTTGAAATTCTTGTTTAGATTTCCTCTTTGTATTCTGTGTCCGTGACAGTTTGTCGAGACTGCTCTCATCTCAGATATTAGAGTTAGTCCTTCTTGTTAGAGTGTGGATTACCCCTCTTCTTGAAGGTATACTAGTGTTTTAGAGGTTGCAGATTATCCTCCTCTAAAGTGATATCTCTCCCATTACAATATTGGAGTCTTATTCTTCCTGGAGAGAGTGGATTACCCCTCTTCTTGAAGGATTTTAGACGTTTTAGAGGTTGCAGAGTACCCTCCTCTAAACCAATATTTTCTTCTTCGTAGAATCAATTATTTCTCTCTTTTAGAATGGTTGGAGATCAAAGGATTAATATGACTGAAAGTTCGGAGTCCAAGTTGGACGCCATTATGAATGTCCCTGCTATGTTATTGCAAAGAACTGCGGAGATTGAAGGAGCGTTTGCAAGACTTCATAATGATGGAGCACCTAGAGTAACACAATCTAGAATTCATCAACCTCAAGTTTCTGTATCAGAAGAAACAGCTTTGCCTGTAATTCGACAAGAACCACTAATTCTACAACGAAAGGAGCCTCGAGTTAGCCTTCCAGATAAGTTTGATGGTACACACTCCAAGTTTTGGATGTTCCAGGTTTATCAAATTAGGCTAATATCAGCCTTCAATCAAACGCTATCCATCTGAGGAACTACTTAAGCGGACTCCATGAAACCCTAATACGGGCGTGCTCTATCATGGTTTGTTCTTTATTCGAGAAGGATCACATCAATTTCCGAACAACTTCGAAACTTTTTTGGAAGCGTTTGCGGAAGTATTTGGCGAGCATGATAAGGCTCGATGGGCTACAACAAAGATTCGATCACTACGACAAGAGACACGCTCTGCATCAGTTTATGCATCAGACTTCAAACAATTAGCATGTGACATCAAATGAGATGAAGAAGCATTGACGAGTCAATTTTATTGGGATTTGAAGGATGATGTGAAGGATTTGCTATTATTTCTTTCTGATCCACGAACGCTCAACGAAGCCATTAGCCAAGCTGTGAAGTGTCACAACCGCCTATTTCAGCGTCGCCAAGACCAACGCTCAAGACAACATGTGACTCGTCACGCCTCAACCATGTCAGTAAGCAGTTTGAATTCACATTCCGAGATGGACGACATATAAATTGATGCGGTACGTGTCAAATCCCTCACTTTAGAAGAGAAGAAGCAGCGCATGGACGAAGGACTATGCTTATATTGCGGTGAAGAAGGCCACAAGGTTGAAAATTGCCCCAAGAAGCAGAATCAATACATTGTCAAGACCAGAGGCATGTTTTTTTAGGAAAACAAAAATGCCCAGCCACAATAGAAACCGTGCAGCTGGACAGTCAAAAATCGCAACAACAATCAGGTTCCTCCCTCTCTGCCCAACCTGCCCTTTGTTTTAGAATCCCTTTGTTTTTTGGTCCTCAGAAGCTTAAAACCTTAGCATTACTAGATTCAGAAGCATCCGCTTGTTTCTTAGACAAAGAATATGCTAAATATCATAAGATTCCTCTAGTATGGAAATCTAAACATGTTTACATAGAAGTCATAGATGGATGACCTTTACTCTCTGGTAGTATCACTCATGAATCACAACCTATAGAAATAGCATTTAAGGACCATAGTAGTTATATTATCTTCAACATTATAAAGACTCTGTCAAGTCCTATTATTCTTGGTCTTTCTTGGTTGAAAAAGTATAATCCAACCATAGATTGGAGGTTACGAAAGATAATATTTCCAATAGAACGTTCCGAGAGTAAACCAGTTAGAAGACCCCGAATCAAAAAATCTTTATTTATTGGAACAAGAGCATTTATAAGATCGTCCAAGGAAGGTACACCGTTTGTCATTTATGCGACTCCAACCAGCGAAGAGAAGATTTTGACAACAAGTATACTGGAGCAATATAAAGATTTTCAAAATGTGTTTCAAAAGAAGAATGCTGATATGCTACCAGAGCACCGACCATATGATTGTGCCATAGACTTGCAAGAAGGAGCACAACCCTCTTTTGGCCCAATCTACAATTTGTCGCAGACGGAGTTGGCAGAATTGCGGAAGTACATTGATGAGAATCTAGCCAAGAACTTCATTCGCCATTCGAAGTTACCAGCTGGAGCACCAATCTTATTTGTAAAAAAGAAGGATGGCTCGCTACGGATGTGCGTGGACTATCGAGGTCTCAATAAGGTAACAAAGAAGAATTGTTATCCGTTACCCTTGATATCTGGTCTTCTTGAATAACTTGGACGGGCAAGGATCTTTACAAAAATCGATCTAAGAGGAGCCTACAACCTTGTATGAATTAAAAAAGGAGACGAATGGAAGATAGCTTTCCGTACAAGGTATGGCCATTTCGAGTATAATGTCATGCCTTTTGGTCTTACCAATGCTCCGGCAGTTTTTCAACACATGATGAATGACATCTTTCGGGAACATCTTGACGATTTTGTTGTCATCTATTTGGATAATATTCTGATATTTTCTAAGAACGAAAAAGAGCATGAAAAGCATGTTCGTCTCGTCCTTGAAAAACTACGTGAGCAAGGACTCTACGCCAAGTTGGAGAAGTGCTTATTTCACCAAACTGAGATGGAGTTTTTGGGATTCATCGCAACTACAGAAGGCATGGAAAATGGATCCCAAGAAAGTGGAAGCAATTGTGTCATGGGAGGTTCCGAAGACGGTTAGAGATGTATAATGTCTTCTTGGTTTTGTTAACTGCTATCGGATTTTTATTAAGAATTATTCCCAAGTTGCTCCTCCACTCACTCGGTTGACCTATAAGGACAAGCTCAAATGGGGACTCCTAGTAGAGAAAGCATTTCAAGATCTTAAGATGGCGTTTACAATGGCTCCGATCTTGATCCACCCGGATTTTGTTAAGGCCTTTTATTTGGAAACTGATGCTTTGGATTTTGCTTTGGGAGCCGTACTTTCACAGATGGGTGCTAATGAAAAGCTCCATCCAGTTGCATTCTATTCTCGAAAGTTCTCTGCTGCTGAGATCAACTATGAGATCCATGATAAGGAGCTTCTTATTATAGTGGATTCTTTCCAAGAGTGGCGTCACTTTCTCGAAGGAGCGGCACATTCGGTAACCATATACACGGATCACAAGAATTTGGAATATTTCATGTCGGCTCGAATTTTGAATCGGCGTCAAGTTCGGTGGAATATGTTGCTATCCAGATTCGACTTTGTTATCACTTATCGACCTGGAAAGCAACAAGGACTATCTGACGCATTATCGAGGAGATCGTATCTTGCACCAAAGGTTGAAGAGGCAGCATTCGACCAACAGTGTACGACGCTATTGAAGCCAGAGCAATTCCGGCTTCACTCTGCCATTGTACCAATCGATGCTGACTTCCTCAATCAGATATGTATCGCGACCATTGAAGATTCAATAGCAGTTGATATCAAGCAACGTGCCAATAATGACAAGTTCAAAGTGGAGGGAGATCTTTTATACTTCGAGGAGCGGTTGTATATTCCAAAAGGACCAGTACGGCTCCGAGTTCTTCAATCTCATCACGATTTTCCAATTGTGGGATATTTTGGATTCAACAAGACCTTGGAACTTATTTCTCGAGATTTTTGGTGGCCCCAAATGTGGAAGGATGTGAAAGATTTTGTCCTCACTTGCGACATTTGTTCAAGATCTAAAAATCCTCGGCATTGCTCTTACGGACTTTTATAGCCATTGCCAATTCCACGGCGATCATGGTCTTCAATTTCCATGGACTTTATCACAGACCTGCCACCATCGAATTATTTCAAGAGCATTTTTGTTGTGGTAGATCGACTTACAAAGATGGCGCACTTTGTCCCTTGCAAGAAGACATCGTTAAGTGAAGATACAGCAAGGCTCTTTCTTGACAATGTGTATCGATATCATGGCCTACCAGATGATATCGCTATCGAATCAAGGAACTCATTCGTATCAAAGTTTAGGAGATCTCTTTTGAAATATTGAAGGTGGATATCAAGCTTTCTTCAGCTTTCCATCCTCAAACTGACGGCCAAACGGAACGGGTGAATCAAGTTTTGGAACAGTATCTAAGATGCAGCATCAACTATCAACAAGATGATTGGGCCGCATATCTATCGTTAGCCGAGTTTGCATATAACAACACCTTGTACGCGTCAACTCAACAAACACCATTCTTTTCTAACTATGGGTACCATCCGAAGCTTATTTGTTAAGTTTAACGAATAACAACCCAAACTAGGATTTGTGGGCAGCTATCAGAGCTTCAAACTATGAATAAAGGTGCAATTGCAGTCTGCTCAAGAGTCTTATAAGACATCCGCAAATAAACTTTGAAATCAAGCACCTATTTTCAAAACTGGAGATAAGGTATGGCTATTTCGACGGAATATCAAGACCAAGCGACCGTGTGATAAGTTGGACTATTGGAGGTTGGAACCATTTGTCATCTTGAAGCAAATCAATCAAGTGGCGTACTGTCTAGAGTTACCAGCTACTATGAAGGTACATCTAGTCTTTTATATTTCTTTGTTGGAGATTTATTGAGAATCGTCTTTTCTTGGAAGAGTGCAAAGTTCGCCACCTAGTATCGAAATCAAGAACCACGAGGAATACGAGGTAGAAAAGGTGCTAGATTTGCGGCGTAAATGGAGAAAATTGGAATATTTTGTACATTAGAGAGGCTACGATATCAATGAGCGAACATGGGAGCCGGCCAAAAATCTCGCCAATGCGCCGCAAAAGGTACAAGAGTTTCATCAACAATATCCTCAGAAACCTAAGCCGGTTCGAGGATAACTTCTTTCTGAAGCTTGCTCATCTAGTAACATAAAAGGAGGGGAGAACACTACCAAAATTCATAGTTGATGTAGTTATTTTCTCCAAGATAGAGTAGATCTTTTCTGATAGCCATAGTTTGGTCTTTCGACATGGATAGCCAAGAGATAGATACCATGCCAATCATATCATCTCAACCTATTAGCTCACAAAGGCGACCTCAAGATGAAGAACCACCTACACCACGATGACGACAGAGGATATCAAGTAACCGATCGCTGGTGATTGTATTTGAAGTCGAGCCTGCTTACAATGGTCAGCCAGAAGGTGTGTTTGCAGGACAATTTCACAATGAGGACACGGAAGTTCATGCTTGGTCGGAAGTTGAGGGCGTGGGCCACTATCGTTGGCTTCAAGGACCGATGAACCACTTGTCTTGTGAAAGACAATTGGAATTTATAGCAGACGTTATGCGACAGATCTTCATTTTTTTGCGTTGGTATTGACTGACAACAACATTGCTTCTCGGAGACCTCGAAGCTAAAGGAGGGGGTGATGTTAGGGACATAGTCTTAGAACCTTCTAGAAATTAGAACATTCTAGAAGCAAGTCCCTAGAACCTTCTAGAAGTTTCCATTAGTAGTTAGTGGAAGTTGCTTGAGAAGCTTCCTAGCTAGTAGAAGTTGCTTGAAAAGCCTCCTAATTCATAGAAGCTGCTTGAGAAGCTTCCTAAGTTGTTAGAAATCGCTCAAGAAGTTTCTTATTTAGAAGTATATATAGGAGTCAAGGCTAAAGAGTTCTTCAGTCTCGACAACACATCTTTTGGAGCTCTAGCTCACCTCTCTAATGTTGCTCTTGTACTAATCTGATCAATCTAGTTTTTGCCAGTTCTCTTTGAAATTCTTGTTTAGATTTCCTCTTTGTATTCTGTGTCCGTGACACTTGTATGAGGTCTTGTGTATTATTCCATAAAAAAAAATTTATAAGAGAACATGTTTTTTTAATAGCTTATTAGAAGCCATTCTATATTAAAATAAAATAAAAGATTGATAAGAAAATTATACTATTGATAATAGTAATTCTTATAATCACATTGAATTTTATAGAATACTAGTAGTTTAATTTTTTCTTGATTCTATTTAATAAAAATTGATCAACTTCTTCTATTGTCATAAAAAGGCCAAAAGTAATGTCCAATGTCTTAGAAATTTCATTATTATTTGCTTAAGTCCAACCAAATCTATTAGTCTATACTAGTCTAGGAATTGAATTATATTGCTAATAGATAAAGAACTTGGACTAATTTATATATAAGTTAGAAGTACAACTAAAATTTTATAGATTATATATCATTTAAGTAACTAATTTTTTAATGTCTTTTAAGATAAGAATAGAGCCATCAACATATTAGTTAAGAGTTTGTTGAGATTCACCATCAAAAAGAGAAATACCTTAAATTCTTCTTGCTTTGATCTTATCTTATGTTATTAAGTTGATAATTTTTTTAACTATGAAAAAAATATAGGAAGCAAAGGAATATCCTTGTCTTATTCTACTAAAGAAAAGAAAGCTTTTGATTAAATTTTTACTAATACAAACTGAGACTTCTGTATTTTGAAATAATAATTTAATCATATTGATAAATTCATGCTTGAAACCCAATTTTTTTATGGCTAAGAATAAAAAAAGTCATGAAATTTTATCACATCACCAAGATATTATCCAAAATAAATCTTAAAAAAAAAAAAACAAATTAATCTACATAGATAATTTCTATTAAGATTACTTAGAATCTTCTTTGTAGGGCTTTGGCATAAATTTTATAAGATGTATTAAGTAAAATAATAGGTCTCTAATTAGTAAGAAATTATTGGTCTATACTTTTGAGGATCAACACTATGGTTTCTCTTATAATATTAAGAGAGAAATGATCTTATAATATTATCATGTTCACCATATAAGTGTAGTTTTTGCCAATAAAATTTTAAAATTATTTAAAGAATTAGAAGCCAATATCATTCCCTCTTAATATTTTTTTAAGGCCATATCTTTCATAGCATCTTTGAATTCGTCTTTAAAGAATGCATAAGAGATGCTTTTATTTATTTGAAGGGATACCTTAGGTTAAAAATTGTATAGGATGTTAAGCATAATTTCTTTTTTCTCTTTTATGTCTAAGGTGTTGGAATTCAAGTTGGTATAATAATTATGACAAGCCACTTTTATTTGGTTTTGTCCTTATTTTTTGAGACCTTAGCCATCAATAATCTCTACAATCTTTGGTCATGCATGTCATTTTTTAATTGTCTTGAAAAACTCTTTAGAGTACTTGTCTCTTAAGTTCTTCTATCTAATATAGGATCTAATCTTTATACCTTCTTATTTCCAATCTTCCAATTTTTCTAGGTTTTATTGAGCTAATTTTAATGATTATTATGCTAAGAGTCTTGTGTTGAAGATTGTATTAGACTTGCACCATTTTTTTTAACACCTCTTCCTTTCTTAATCTCAAGTAGCTCCAATCTTTACAAAATAGCTTATAGAACCTTGTAAATTACCTAATTCTATTTTGAAAAGTGCCTCTATGTTTAGTTAATGCATATATCTTTTCAACTTGGACTTAAATTCTTTAATCTTTAAGGTAGTAGGTATTGAATTTAAAGCTTAATTTTTATGAGTGTATATAGATAAGTTGAAAGAAAAATTCTATAGGCAAATGTTTTGATAAGGCCACATTCTTTCTAATCTTATATTATAAAATATTAATTGAAAAAAAGTGGCGGTGATTGATATAAATCTTATTGAAACAAGTTAAATCCTAATGCCTTCTTTCTTTTTATTCCAAGAATAGTTGAATAAACTACCATGTTTGAAATGATTTTTAAAGAAGAGCCTTGATTTAAAGTGTTTCTAAGAATTCTCTTTATTTCTAAAAATAAATCTATTATAATATAAAGATTTTTTTTTAGATTTTTCTACCATATTTCAATCACTTCTCAGAATAAAAGAAATATTAGGTAGTAGGATATTTGCCAAATCAATCTATAAGAGGTTCTTTTTTTGAGATTTTTTGGAAGCTTAGATATTGGCTATTTTTAATATACCTCTTGGAACTCTTTTAAGAATGATCAAAAGGCCTTGCTCTTCATAAGAGATTCTACATTGATTATTAGATGTTTCATAATAGAAGCAATTAATATGCGTACTTTCTTAGTACCTATTCTATTGGAGTTGTTTATATATCCAAGGGTTGCTTCTAAAATATAGAATCCTATGTTAGGTCAAAGAATTTTGCCTAATTCTTGGACTTTAGTATCACATAATTTGTGTTCTTGTAATAAAAGAATATCACACTTGGGTGCTATACTTTGGATGTAGCTTTCAAGTTTGAATATCTTGGAAGGTTGTTAAGTCCACATACATTAAAATAAAAAATATTCAGTTTTATTAAAAAGATTGGAATTTGAAACCATATCTATGAATGAAAAAATTTCAAGAGAAATTTTTTATTTGGTAGATAGTTATCAAAGCTACTTCTATACAATTGCAAGTAAGGATTGTTAAATGAGAAGCTTATCTATATTGTTCATGTTTACAAGAAGAGAAGATATATTGTGGATAAGAAGAAAAGATTTTTTGCAAGATGAGAGAAAAAATTTGTTGTGGCTTGAGGGAAGAAGCTTGTTATAAGATAGAAGAGGCATTCAAATTGAATTAGATTAAGAATATAATTGCCTATTCCAAGAAGAGGTTGAAAAAAGTATTAAAGTTAAAAAGGATTGGATCATCTTTAAAAGAGGCTAAGCTATCTTGGACTTGCAATAGCCCTCTTGATATTATCTTAGCTAGTGCTAGATTGTGTTGGCCATTAAATAGAGCCAATATATTGTTGGATATTGTGGCATTTAAGTAATCCATTATTATTAGGAAAAACATTGAAAGACCTTGATTTTGCTCATATTAATTATTTATCCACCTCTAAAAGATTGGTTACCAAAAAATGATCTTATTGCACCATCTTTTTGGCTAGCTTGCTCCTCTAATTGCGAAATTTTTTTATACATAAATTTAAGTCATCAATCACTAGTACAATAAAATTTTGGATCCTATTCAACACATATTAGTAGACTTATTTCAATAGAAGTAGCTATAAGATGGCTTATCTTGGATTCTTTGTCTTATATTATAATAGCTAATTTGCTCAACAACTTGATGCAAGTGATCTCTTGGTCTTTGTATAATATTTTGGCCTTGTGGCACTGTTGTATTACATGTCATTTTATTTGAGAATACACTAAGCACTTAGCTTTGGAAGATAAACTTACATTTTAAAATTAATTAAGAATTTAATAACCTTAAAAAAATCTTAAATAAATCCTAATTAAATCTTTAACAATCTTAATCAAATTCTAAAATAATCTTCAAAAAATCCTAAAAAAATCCTTATAAAATCATATAAAAATCTTTAAAAAATCATAAAGAAACTATAAATAAATCATAAAAAAATTATTAAATCCTAACCAATTTAAATTTTTTTTTTAATAAAACCAAATAAAATTTTAACCAAATCTTAAATAAATTCTAATCAAATCTTAATGAAATCCTAATAAAATTTTAATAATTTTAATAAATATTTTAAAATATTTTAAATAAATTCTAATTAATCTTAATAAAATTCTAAAGAGATCTTAAATAAATTTTAACAAAATCCTAATCAAGTACTATAGAAGATTTAAAATCTCAATAATTATTAAATTAATTATTAATTTTCATTCAAAATTTGCATACTTTTTGATTTGCTAGTTGAAAATAAGCATATAAAATTTGAAAGAATTTGAACTTATAGATTGAGAGAAAAAGCACCTAATCCACTTGAGTATCAATTGTCTTCCTTTTCCAACCTTGTTGTCAATCTTCTAGCATCAATAGCTCTTTTTTTGCATAGTTTACATGTTTTCATTTTTCAATAGCCAAATTCACTTAAATAGAATCCTAACTTTGTATAGCTCTCATAAAGTTATTACAAACTCAAAAACCTTAAAACCAATGTTCAAAAAAATTTTGTCAAATCTGCTTTCCAACTCCATTCTCTAATCAATAAAAGAACCTTTTATCTATCATAGATGTATGGTTTTAGGGTCTTGGATATGATTTTGATTCTAATTCATAACCAACCTTCTCCAAGTATCAATCTAAGATTTTTATAGATGAATTTTATTAGAAATTATTTTTTTTTATCTTAAAATATTTTTATTATTATTTTTATTTATTTATTTTAATTTATCTTATTTATGGTCTTATAAAATAAATAAAATTTATTTTTATAAAAAATAACATTAATATTAAATATTTTTATTAATTTTCTATTTTTTACTTATATTTTTTAAAGTAATTTTATTATTAAGTCTTCAATTAAGCCTCTTTATAACATATGTCTTCTTTTATTCTTTCATCTAATAGCCATGTTATAAAACAACATTCATCTCCTCTAAACTTGTGCATCTTCTAATATGTACCAAATAAATCATATGATATTGGCTTTATATTATACTTTCAATGTCTTCATCAAATTCTTCTTTATTATTTTTATTATCCAAATCAAAACAATCTCCTTATCTTAGAAGGTTAAATTTTTCAATAAGATCTTCTATATTAAAATCTAAATATTGTTGTTTAAATATCTTTACTGATTTTTTTATCAATTGGTATTTTAAACTTTGTTCTATATAACTCTCTTAGCAAATAGATTTCATTATTATGAATAATTATTACTACATATGGTCAAAATTAACATTTAAAAAACTTTTATATAGTACTATGTTGATTATTCAAGCTACTATCATAAATCAAAATTCAATCATTTTTTTTAATTATGCTAGATTTTAATCAATATTATTTATAAAATTAAACCTTATTTTATAATCTTGCCTTTTTCAGCCTTTTTAATGTTATTTGCACTTCTTTAGGTCTTTAGTCAAGTTACCAAATCCTAATAGCTAAAATTTCTTATTTTGTCAATCTATCTTCCTATGGTAGCATACTCCAAGTTGGTACTTTTTTCTCAATCGACATAATAGGTTTTTAACATATCATGGGTTTAATAGGCATGTATCTTGTTATTAGATTATAAGTTTTTTGATTAGACTACAATGTAAATGATAAAAGTCAAGACCATTCTTTCATCCTACTATTATAAGCTTTAATTGATATTCTTATGTGAGGATAAATTTCACCCTTCAATCTCAATTATAAGATGTAATTGGTGGTATAAAGTAAAAGAAACAAATAGCAAGGACAAAAGAAGAACAAATATAAAACAAGTGAAATATGTACAACTAAACAATTGCACACTATTAAGGTAGTCATAGTCAATTCACTAGATTTTCATCTAATAAAAAATAAAAATAAAAATTATATTTTTAAATAGATAATTTTTTTTTCTTTCTAATGATGAAAAAATATATAAATCCAAATTACTATGAATAAATTATGATAGTTTAAAGATAAAAGGTAAATAATATAAAAATTAAGTAAAAATTTTTTACCTAAAGGATAATTTGCTTAAGAAATTAAGAGTTCAAACCTCATGAAGGCTCACAAGTAGTATATAAGGGTGTGGTAGAGAGGCCACGAGGCCTTAGTCTTATCCTCCTACCTACATCCAAGGTACTACAACCTATATGGAACTTATGTACCTCTTTTTCTACAAGGACTACATTAACTGCTAGTCCTCCTATTTTCTATTAGAAAAACTAATATTTCTATATTTTTGACTTCACTATGGTATTTAAAAATATCCAATTAGTTTAGGAATCTTATATGGCCTTCAAATCTTGCTCTATTTCTTCATAATGGCTCTCAAGGTGGTAAAACTCATTTTTATCAAAGTCTTCAAAATTATTCTAATAATTTCTATAAAAAAAATTTATAAATTTTATAATATTTTTAAGATGATAAAATCAAGTTAAGATTATTTTACCCTATCTTGGTGATTTTTTATAATAATAAAATCAATTTAAATCAACTAAAAATCTTTTTTTTTACATAAATAATTATAAGGACACGAGTTTTTTTCTCATGCTTCTTCTAATTACTAAGTAATATTTGCATGTTTCTAATAAGTTATATATATACATAGAAGGCTAATGTAGACATTGATTTCAATAATTAAATACTAATTCTTTCAATTAAGAAAAAATACTAAATCAACAAAGATAATTATCTTTAAGACTTACTAAGATTCTAATTTTATGACTTTTTTCTATTAAGACTCTTGTAACTTATAAATTCTTTTAAATTCTAATGAATACTAAATGATCAAATAAAATTTTTAATTTTGATCTTTTGATATTTAAATAACTAAAAACTATGATTTTAACTAATCTGCCAATTAACATTCATTGATGGAATTAAGAATAGAGATTTCTATTATCCATCTCCATTTATTTATATGGATGGCCTAATTATTCTTTTTAATATTAAAAATTCCTTTATAATTCTTTTTTTAATAAATTTTATATAATATGTGTCTCAAAGATCAATTAAATAAAATAAAATAAGATTTTAAGGATTAATAATGTCTAACAAAGATAATTCAAAATATATAAAAGTCATTATCAACATAAAATCAACTTCAAAATTCACTATAAAAAAAATAAGGTTGTATAATTCTTAATAGTAGTCTTTTTTAATAGACTTTTTTTAAAATAATAATCTAATTATATTTTATAATCAATTAAAATCTATTAATATGGATTTTATTTAGCTATACAATAAATTATATATTAAATATATATATATATATATATATATATATATATATATATATTATTTTCACATGGTAGCTAAATCAAAACATAATAACATTCATTTTTTGTATTTTCTTTTGGATTGTAAGCAATAGTTAATAATAACTTAACTACATAGCTTTTAAAGAAATCATGAGCTTCTTGTACATTTAATTTTTTATAATCAATAATAACCTTTTCTATACATCCATAGCAGTAAATAAGATCTTCAAAAAAATATCTATAAATTCTTCTAATAGACTTTGTTCTTAGTACTCTTCCCTCAATTTGATTTGATAAATCCTTATAAGTCAAGGCTAATTACCTTATTTATTATAATCCAACTTGTATAATAATTAAATCAATAATCCATTTAAAATAAATAGCTAAAGGATATGTTGAATGTAAACTATCTTGATGTCATATCTTAGAATATGTTTAATAAGTTATATACAATTCTACAAATAAAAATACATCTTGATAGATATTTTTCCACTATTATTGCTCTTTAAGTTTAACAAAGGTGGTTCAAATCTCCCTATGTCCTACCTATAGACTATCATGAAATTTGTAAGTCCCACCAATAGATCTTAATTAGTGGATTAGTTAAAAATATAGTCTTAAGTCATTTAATCATATAAATATAATGGTTAGAGAGTCTTTTTTACTATTTAAGTATTTATTAGAATTTAGAAGTATTTATAAATATGAAAGTCTTATTAAAAGAAAAGTTACAAAAATGGAATCTTAGTAAGTCTTGGAGGCAATTATTTTAGTTGGTTTAGTATTTTTACTTATTATTAAGTATTAAGAGTTAGTTATTGAGACCAATGTCTACATTGGCCTTCTAAATATATGTATTACTCATTAAAAACCTATAAATATTACTTAATAGGTAGAAGAAGCATGAGAAAGAAATCTCATGTCTTTTTAATTATTTTTGTAAAAAATAGGATTTTGAGTTGATTTTTATTGATTTTATTATCATAAAAATATTTCCAAGGTAGAATAAAATAGTCTCAATTTGATATTATCATCTTAAAAATATTATAGAGATTTTTAAAATTTATTTAGAATTTATTAAGAATTTATTAAGAATTTTTAAGAGCAATTTTGAAGACTTTGATAAAAATGAGTTTTACTACCTTGGAAGCCATTATGAAGAAATGGAGCAAGATTTGAAGGCCATACACGGTTCCTAGGCTAATAGGGTGTTTTTGAACACCATGGTGAAGTCAAAAATGCAAAATTATTAGTTTTACTAGTATAAAATAGGAGGACCAGCAGCTAGTGTAGTCCTTGTAGGAAGGGAGGTGCACAAGTCCCATATGGGTTGTAGCACCTTGGATGTAGGTAGGAGGATAAGACTAAGGCCTCGTGGCCCCTCTAGGACACCCATATACACTACTTGTGAGCCTTGGTGAGATTCAAACCCATGATCTTGTAACAAGTTACCCTTGAGGTAAAAATTTCTACTTAATTTTTTTTAATATTTATCTTTTAATTTTGAATTATCATAACTTACTCATAGTAACTTAGATTTACATATTTTTTACATCATTGGAAAGATAAAAAATTACCTACTTGAAAATATAATTTTTATTTTTTATTTTTATTTTTTATTATGTCAAAATCTAGTGAACAGACTGTAACTAGTTTTGTAGTGTGCAATTACTTAATTGCACATATTTTACTTGTTTTGTGTTGTTCTTCTCCTTCATTGTTGTTTATTGCTCCTTATACTTCACACCACAATTTATAAGCAACTCTTAATTGAGGCCATCTTATAACTTGGATTGAGGAGTGAATCTTACCTTCACAAAATTTCTTTCATAATTTTTGTTAATCTTTTATATTGACTATTATTTGTTGTAGCATCCCAATTTTTTTTTATAGTCTCTTTTATAAAAATCCTTCTTGAAGCAAAAAATCTATATGTTTTTTTTTTAATTTGTCTAAATCTTACTATGGACTAATTTGCTTACTTAATTAAGATATTCAATTAATAACCAATATCCAAGAATTTTTTTTTATAAAGCTCTTCAAAAAATAATTTATTTTCATTATTAAGATTTAAAATTGAATAAAATTTTATTCCAATATCATTCATGTCTTCAATCATCTTGTCTTTATTATCATATCTTGCTCAAAATAATATATTTGCTACTAAATTATCTTTTTCAGCAATATATTTAAATTTCGAATTTAATGATTTGATATAAACAATCTATTTTAGCATTGTAATATTTGATGTTGTACAATTAATAATTATTTCAAGCAATAGTGAGTAATCTATTTCAATTACTACTATTACATTAATCAAATAGTCTTTGTCAATTTTCATAACAAAAATAATTTCTTATAGCTCTCTTTTTACTTATAAACATACATGTTGGCAAGTATTCAAAATCTTAATTCGAAATCAAATTGAAAATCTATTCCCACTTAAATCATCTTGACCTATAGTCCATCTAATAGCAATAGGACTAGTATCTATAATAAGAATTATTTGTCTATTTTACTTATAATCAACTCTTCTTAAAATTGGAGGTGATAATAATAACACCTTTAGTCTTTGTATTACTTCAATATATTTCTTCTCCCATTTAAATTGATAATATTTATGTAATAATTTATATAATGGATCTATTATATAAATTTAATAAAGAATCCATATACAAAAAAATATACACGCATCTAAAAACCTGTGTACTTCTGTTAAAGAGTCACATGTCTCCTTCATCCTTCCAATTGTATCAACTTTACTTGGATCTAATTTTCTTCTATAAAATCCACATAAATGACCAACAATTACAACTTTTTATTTTTCAAATTTAGATTTTGCTCCAAATAGTATAAGATGAATTTTATAAATTAAATTAAAATCTTTTTATAATCTTATATATAATCAATAATATACTTATATATTATTAGCCATCCATATTTATCTTATATATTATTAGCCATCCATATTGTCCATCTATGTTCCATATCAATTGGCTATCTTTGCTTCTTGTAAAGATCTTTGGACATAAGATTTATCTTTGGATGATAGTCAATTAGAGCAACAATTGGTTTTTTTATATCTCCAACCTTCACTAATATTTTCATAGTCGCCCTAGCTTAATATTTTTAAATATAACTTAAAGCTTCTATTTCTTTTTCACCTTAATCTTCAAAATACACTCATTGATTATGACTTCTTTTCTAATTTGTTGATTTTTTATAATAATTACTAATTTTTACTTATCTTTATATATCTTTATATTAATATCATAACTCAATCTAATTTTATCCATGAATTTTTTTTTTTCTTAATATTGTTAATAATAACATCATAAAAATCTTTCTTTGTAATTTCTAAAATCTCTTTTAATGTGAATTCAATCTTAATATTGAGCACACGTTCTTCAAGTATTCTCTTTAAATTTATTACTACTTCAATATCAGAAATTAATTTGTAAGCTATTGATTTTTTTTTTTTTTTTTGTCTTTTTTTTTTTTTTTTTTTTTTTTTTTTCTTTCATTGTTGTTGGAGCATCCTCTATGGATAATTCTTGTGAAGCTATGTTATGAGTCTTATTTCCTTGAATTTGCCTCTTAGAAGAATTTTTTTGTCTTATATCATCAAAATCCCTCCTTTTCTTTTTTTTCTATCAAAATTTTATATTGGCTCTTAGCAATGTATGCATGGATTGAAAGAGACTCTATAGGATCTTTCTAATCTATAGCACTACAAATTATAAGAAAAATCTTTAACAATGCTTCCCATGGCACCTTTCTCTTTTATATTGTAGAAATGGTAAAAGACAAAAATCTACTTATTTTTACATTTTTGTTGAAGTTATTATCTATCTTAGCATCATAACTTGCAGTTTCTAATATTGCAATTTTATATGCTATCAAATGATTTTGAACCAATACTTTCATACTTCCCTTATTAAAGTTGATTTGAAAAAAATCTTTAATATTCTTTGATGTTATTTTTTCATCTTTTCAAAAAATAACTCTTTGCCACATCATGTCATTGAATTCATCACAATTTTTTTGAGAATAAAAACATCATCACATCAAATGCATCTTTATACATATCTTTGTTTAGAAGTAGCCTTTGAATTGTTTGTAGAAGTCTTATCTTCAAGCCTTACAAGTAAATTTGACGATCTTATATTTTACATATAATCTCTTTAACTTCTATATCTTCTTTTTTTAATATAGCCATTGGAATTTGGACAATAGGCATCATTGATTGTATAATAGGTACTTGAGTTTTAGATACTTATATTACTTATTGAATATTAATTCTATCTTTTTTCTTTTTTTATTTTGCAAGCAATCCTATAATATCTTCAACATCTTTCCATTTTATTATCAATCCTTTATCTTCTTCTTTGTCTTTAAGAAGGATCTCTAATTTTTCTTGTAATTTTTTATAAGCAGCTCAAAGAAATAATTTAATCTTGTTTGATTCCAATATTAACTTTATTATCATAGATAATCAAAAATATTGTCTTCAAATTCTTTTAATAATTCTATAATTTATAAATTTTTATTAGACTACTCAATTCATTTTAAGAATAATTTCATACTAATCCAATTAATATCTTTTAAGAAATATTCATTCTTTAATGTATGTAAAAATATCTTCTATAAACTTCTAAAATACTTTTTAATTGATCTGACATATTTTCTTATTTCTAGTATTATAACAAGTTTAAATAATTCAATTGTCTTCTTTCCAAAAATATAATTCAATTCTATTTTTTATATATAATATTTTAAATATTTTAAAATATCTTTTCTATTGAACTAGTCAATCTTATTAATTATTTCTTGCAATGCTTTGGCTACCAAAGCCTCTTTACAATCATTACATTATTGGTATTGCGTAAGTAATGTGAATGCTTGTAACATACTTACAATGTTTGGATCCACATACGTACTTTGTCCTCTAGTAGAAATTTCACTAAAAGCTCTCCTTAAATAACCATTCAAAGCTCCTATTGAAGTTCCAATTTTATCCTTGTCTTTTTTTTCTATCAAATCCAAACAAGGATGAACAAAATCCAATACCTCCCACCTCAAACCTTTACGTTAGATTTATTACTTATATTGTATTATATGCTGTCTTATTTGAGAATACACCGGGCACTTGGTTGAAGAAGGTAAACTTATATTTTGCAACTAATCAAAAATCTAATAATCCTAATAAAATCCTAAATAAATTCCAATTGAATCTTTAATGATCCTAAGCAAATCCTAAAGTAATCTTAAAGATTTATAAAAGAATCATAAAGAAATCCTAAAGAAATCCTAATAAAATATTTTTTAAAAAAATTAACCAAATCTTAAGTAAATCCTAATAAAATCTTAATCAAATTTTAATTAAATTTTAATTAAATTCTAATTAAATTCTAATAAAATCCTAATAAAATCCTAAAAATTTTGATAAAATTCTAAAGATATCTTAAATAAATTCTAATCAAATCCTAATTAATCTTAATGAAATTCTAAAAAAATCCTAATAAAATCCTAATAAAATCCTATAATAGATTTAAAATCTCAATAATTATTAAATTAATCATTGATCTTTATTTAAAATTTATATACTTTTTGATCTACTAATTAAAAATAAGAATATAAAATTTGAAAGAATTTAAACTTACAGATTGGAAGAAAAAGCTCCTAATCCACATAGGTGTTGGCCATCCTTCTTCTCCAACCTTGTTGTCAATCTTCTAGCATCAATAGTTTGTTTTTGTATAGTTCACATATTTTTATTTTTTAATAGTCAAAGTCACTTGAATAGAACCTTGACTTTGTATAGTTTTTATAAAGTCATCACAAATTCAAAAATCTTAAAACCAATGCTCAAAAAAATCCTGTCAAGTTTATTTTTCAATTCCATTCTTTGATCAACAAAAAAAGCCTTTCATCTATCGCAGGCTCATAGTTTTGTACCTTAGATCTGGTACTGACTCTAATTCACAACTAGCCTTTTTTAGGTATCAATCTAAGATTTTTTAAATAATTTTTTCTAAAAACTATCTTTTATTAATTTCAAGATGTCTATAATATTATTTTTGCTAATTTATCTTGTTTTTTCTAATTTATGGTCTTATAAAGCAAGTAAAAGCTATTTTTATTAAAAAAATAATACTAATATTAAATATTTTTATTAACTCTGTATCTTTTACTTATATTTTTTAAAATAATTTTGTTACTAAATCTTCAATTAAGCTCTTCTATAATATATGTTTTTTTTTATTTTTTACTTTTTTATCCTATAACCATATTACAATACAATAGTACAATTTACAAGCATCCTATGAGGAGGAGACAAGAGATGAGGTACTAATTATTAGATCACACTCATTGCTAGTTGATTAATGTTTGCTATACATTATCGTATTACATGAAGTCTTGTTTAAGAATGCATTGGACATTGAGCTATGGAAGATAAAATAAAATTTACAACAATAAGACTTAATACCTCTAATAGATTTATATGTAAATTATAATTAAAGATTAATAAGTATACTCAAATATTAAAGATGTTTAATTAAATTTTTAAAAAATTATTTAAAAAATACAAAAAAATCCTAAAAAATATTTAAAGAAATAATAAATAAATTCTTAAAAAATATTAATATAAATTTTTAAAAAATATATTAAAATAAAAATTATTTTAAAATATTAAAAATAAAAACTATGATTAAATTCTAATCAAATCTTAATCAAATTTTAATCAAATTTTAATCAAATTTTAAATCCTAAAAATATCTTAATCAAATTCTAATCAAATCCTAGTCAAATTTTAGTCAAGCTCTAATAAAATCTTAATGTCATATCGTAAAAGAATCCTAATAAATATTAACCAAACTATAATAAAATTCTAGTCAAATCCTAAATAACTCCTAACAAACCTTAGTCAAACTCTAAATGAATTCTAATAAATCCTAACCGAACCATAATCAAATCCTAACAAATCTTATAGCAAATTAAAATCTCAACTACTAATAAATAAACTATTAATTTTGACTCAAAATTTGTTCACCTTTTAAAAACTAAGTTAACAACAAGCACAAAAAATTTGAAAAAGATACAACTCACCAAATAGAAGATAAACCAAAAATTTTACTTGGATATAGGCTAGCCTCCTTCTCCAACCTTGATGCCAATCTCCTAATGCCAATATCTCTTTTTTGTACCATTCAATTGCTTTTAAAATTTATAAATGTGTAAAAAATTAAGTATACTACCTATATACATAATTTTTACTTTAATCCAACTAATAGATTATTAGATATCTTAGAAATCCTCACTAACCTTCAAAATCAAAATTTCCAAGACTCTAATCTAATTCAACTTTAATAACCTTCCATCTAACCATTTGATCAAGTTTATATATATATAGAATGCATTCAACACAATTACAATTACAAACCTACAAAATTTCACTTATAGATCTACTACCAAATTCACAAAATTCTCAAAAATATAAACTCTTTTTTATTTTACAAAAATCCAAGTCACCTAAAACAACCTTGACTTTGCAAAGCTCTTACAAAGTCAATATCTATCCAAATCACTCATAACTAATGTCTAAAAAAATCTTCTTAAGTCTACTTTCAATTTCCACTTTTTGATCAGCCAAAAAAAATCCCCATCTACTATAGGTATGCGGTTTTGTGCCTCACAATCTGATTTCAACTCAAGTTCACAACCAATCCTCTTCAAGTATGAATTCATGGAATTTTGAGATAAATTTTGTTAAAATCTATTCTTAATTTTTTTTTAAAGATGCTTATATTAATTATTTATCTTATTTACTTTGATTTGATTCATTTATATTCCTACAAAATAAATAGAAGTTTCTTCTATAAGAAGGCAATATTAATATTTTTTAATTTTTATTACCTCTTTATCTATTATTTATATTTTTAAAATAATTTCTCAAATTATTTTTATTTGAATTCTTCTATAATATAATCATTCTTCTTTTTTTTTCACCTAATGGTCATTATAAGCAAGATCTCACCACCTTCATTACGTTTGTAACTCAATAGATCAATCTTTCTCACACAAAGAAATTCTAATATGTTTATTTTTTTATTTTTTTATTTTTGGTTTAAGATACTCTCCTCCTAATTAGTCTTTCTAGCAATTTTTCTTACTTGTTTATATCCCTCATCCTCAATTCTACAAGTACTTCTTTAATCCCTAAGATATTTTTCATATGGTATTTAATCTACTTGTTATTTTGGACTACCAAATCATACCATAGCCCATTCCCTTCTTTAAGCCTCCATCCACTTCAACTCCTCTCTCTTTGATTACTACCTAATATCCCTCTTGATTGTTATGTGAATAAGACGCTTACTCCCGCCTTCTGATCCCATCTAGCATCACCAATTTATTCAAACATCAACCTTTGTCATTCTGTCACAAGTACAGATATATTACATACTCAACATTGCCTCTCTCCATCTCTCCACTATTTGTTCTAAGTCAAAAATAATCTCAATACCTTAGATAACTACAATTAAATTGTATACAATTTTGTCTATTGATAAATCAATGCTCGTCCTTTACATGACCATCAACCAAAGCTCATTGATCAATCAACCACTTATACTTCTAATCTAAATCCACAATTGTTCCTATTCTTCAAACCAACTAGTCTACCACCTGCTCAGTCTTATGAACTATCCATCTATGTTAATCTTACGTCAATCAAAAAGCAAAAAAAAATTAGAAAGAGCTCCGCTTTCTTTTAGATCAACTAGTCGCTTGAAATATATAACACCAACGACAGCTATATAGTTCTATTTCTCAAAATCTCCAGCACATACTCTATGACAAACTCTCATAAATTCTTTCAAGTTCTCACGAGATCCTGAATCTTCCACCACAATAGTGACAAGAGGACCTACTTCATAACATCTTATGATCCTCCTACATTGAAGAATACCATTAATATTGTAGGATGAACATGCTCTATATTACTAGAAGCTTAACAAATCTCTAGTAGTAGCGCAAATGCATCTTTTGTGTACAACCAACAAAATCCTCACTACATTATTCTTTACAATATCTCTTCATTCTTTCTCTCCGATCAGATCTTATATATATATAAGTTTGAAGACAATCCGTGCAGACTTCGAGCCATGCAGAGGTGAAGCTCAATGTAAGAATATTGTAATTACATGATCAAATAAAATTCTACCACATTAATACAACCCAACGTTATGACGACTCGCAAAAAATCACAAAGCACTCAGAACCATCCTCAATTCATCATCGTGAGCACGTAGAGGGCAAGGCACCAAATCAAATTCAAACCTCTCTTCATCATTGCAATAGACTTCTTGTAGCTGATCTGCCCATCTTTGATAATGACAACTTCTAATAGAATGTCTTGTACTACATCAGACTTGCTTGAGGAACCATTGAACAACTCTCCCACGGCTTCCCTCAACTCCTGTGTCTTAATATATTCACTCCCATTTATGTCAAAAATATTGAACGCCCTTTGCAAATATTCATCATTATCCAGACATTGCAAATATCCCAAGGCTACCACAAACTATCTACTTCTACATTTAAAAAATACTTGCTCAGATTCTATTGCCCTGCAATTGCTTCAAGATGTGTATGCAAGTGTGTGTACAAATCTGCCTTTGCTACTCTTCAAAATCCTAATTCACCAACATCACTCTACTTTATAGCCGGCATTCATCCCTGACCTCTGTGATTGGCACCACACCCCCTAACTACATCGCGGTTAACGATCGCTAGGATCCATTGCCGGGACCTGCCTTCATTTTTTTTTTTTTTTTTTTTAAGTCTCAAATTCATCCTTCTGAGGGATTACAAAGGCTTATTTTAGGGCTCTTTTCTATCCCATTTTCACACAAAAATACTAACTCTAAAATAATTTCTATTTTAAATAAAAAAATTTACTTGTAATCATTTCAAGATCCATGTTTTTTCTTTTTTTTTTCCTCTTTTTGCTCATTAATCTTAATTTCTACTCCCTTCTCATATACAAACAGTAATTACTACTTCTTTATTTTTTCTAATTTTTATATTTTCCTTCTTAACTATTATTTTTACTAATTAGTCATATTAATTCTCTAATTTATCCTTCTAACTCTAAATCTTTAATTTTCTTAAAAAAAATTTAAATTTTTTAATTAAACTAATGTGAGGCAATAAATTTTTAGCTCACAGTTATATTATTATATAATAGCATTTTTAGGTGTCACTTTTGCGGGTTAAAAGGTAGTTTTTAAGAGGTGTACATGTGTATTATTTTATGTTCGTAGTTGTAGGTCAATATAGTCCAAGCTCACTATCAAATCATAGATTGAAGTACTGTTGGAAATTAAAATACTATTGGAGATTGATATTATTGTTGTAGATTGCTTCATGTAAAAGATCCATGAGAGTTGCAGATGCATGCATGTTCTAAATGTTGGATTTGGAAATTGACTAATTTGAAAAGATTGATACTCGCTTATCTACATTCTTTGAAGGTAACCTCCATTGATACCTAAGTTGTGACTTGGCCTATTAGTACATATTGTGGTATCTATATTGAGGTGGATCCATGTTAATCCTCACACAAAAGAAAGATCTTCTGTGGATCAACTAGACCCACTTTTATTGAGTTTAACATTGCAAGGATAGTATTGCGCCAAATTTCAATGTTTAAATCTATTGTTATCTTATTAGATGATGAAACTATGAAAAAAAATTATTAAAATAGCATGCAATAAAAAATTGAGAAGGACGTTATTTACTTAGAAAGAATGGCACATTTAGTGAGTGCCATACGAGAGAGGCATCATATTATATTGGTTTGAATTTCAAGGTGCTACCATATTGAAAGAATCTTCTAGCTAAATCTCACTTTTAAAGATAAATAATTTGGGATGAAGCCTTACTAAAGAATCAATGGCTGGAAAGACTATCATAGCTTGCATTCATGTGGTATCTTACTTTGATAATTCATTTAATTAGAGTCCTTAAGTTGTAACTAAATTTATTTTATTAAAATTATTTTTTATCTCTACAGAGTATAGAAGATTGTCGCTTGTGGAAGAGCTCCTATTATTTGAATTATTCAAAGTATGATCACTAGAACTTGGTACTGCCTTATATTTCTTCCTCTTATTTTTATTCTTATTCAATCGTCTTTGTGCCATAGTATATCTCTTTTGATCTAGAGGATTTGACCTTGGATCTCTAATGATTATTTATTCTTGTGGAAGCATCTTTTATGAATTGGGCTCTCTTTCCTTTTTCCTTGGATTGTTCCTAATTTCCTTCAAAAAAATTACTTATTTTTTCTTGTTTTATACTAGAATCTTATATTCATTAATGCTATACTTGGTATTTAAGCAAAACTTACATCTAATAGATAGGTTATTGCAATCAATTAGAATTGAATTTTTTTAATTAATAATTAAATTTACTACTTGCACTTCTAACTTCAAACTATTATAAGAATTTAAGTTTTATAAAATCTAGATTCATGAGTCTTGTGACTTTCAACACCAATACCAAAAACTTGACTCAATAAATTGCCACTCTAGAAACCACTTTTTGGAATTTATTTAGTAGGTGTCTAAAGATAATCCAAGTTGATAGCTTAATGTCTCCTAGGCCATTTGGTAAATTAGGATTCTAAATAGCCTTTATATTAAAATTGAGGTCCTAACTTTGGAAGGTATATAGGCCTAGAGAGGTTCTATAGGTTTAAGAGTAGTAGGGGTTTTTAACTGTTTTCTTAAAGTCAAATTGTAAGTAGAAGTAACTCTTATCCAAAGATTTTCCAATCTGAAATTCTCCTTCTAAATCTTTTTGTAATTGGCTTGTCCAAGAATCAAAACTAAAGGGAGGGGATTTTCCTCCCACAAACCAAGCAATTGCCACATGTTTAGACAGGAAGTCAATTTCAGCACATATCGTTTTTTTGAACCTTAAAGTGGATTTCACAAGAAAGCTAGAATAGCACCTTTCAAAACCGTGTGGTAGGATTTTTCCCTCTGTAAGTCGAGTTAGGTGTGGTCGATTTGCTCTCCTATGGACTCCTAAGGTAGTTGAGGTCTCATCTTCCTCACTTGCTCTTCGGCATATCACCTACTCTGGGTTGGTTGGGGTCTATTCCATCTGTGCTCCATAAACCTGTCCTCAAACGGCTTGCGTATGAATCCATTAATCCTTATTATGAGTCTAACCCTAATATTGATTTTCTTGTAATTTGTGTTGGAGATCTCGGCAATCCCCCCCTTGTTTTCACCAAACTGACTTTGTCTAAGCAGATCTAAATGCTTGTGAATCTCCTATTGCAAAAATTCCTAATTGCGATAAAAAAATAAAAAAAAAACGGGGTTGTGAGGCACGGCAAGGTGCCGCGCCTACACTGATTCCAGTGTTTTGGACTTCCACTTACATTCCAAAAAAATGCAGAGCAATGAGGCGCAGCGCTCGCAAAATCATATAAAAAAGGACAATATTTTTATATATGAAGATAAAAATTCATAAGAAAATAAAAAAAATTCTTTGATTAAGGCTAAAAAATAATGGCAAAGTTAGCTGGAGAAAGACTTGAGAAGCTGCCTGAAAGAGTTAGAAAAAACTTGATTCCAATGTGACAAGTTAGCACATTCAGATAAATGTAGGCACACGTCCCCCCCAAGGTAACTTTACTACCATTACCCTGATCTCAGAGCATATTGTAACGCTGTAAATCTAATCAGCAAAGGAGTTCACCTCGTTATGTTCCACAAAGATAGAAACCCGGAGCATTAAAAGACTTTTGAGCTTTAAATCGGTTGGTCAACTGCAAAAAAATTGATGTTTTCCGGTCGTCTACATGGTACCCGGGGAGCCATCGTGACAAAACGGCTACGGGGTGGCGCCGCGTTTTGTCTTTGACGTGGTGCTCGGATCGAACACTACAGACAGCACGCGTTGATAGCGCCGCGACGGTGTAAGTGCGTGGCTTTCGTGAAATGAGCACGCGCCCAAGCGAGAGAAGGCAGGCGCCGCGATCAGTGAGGGCGGGTGGTTGATGCGGCCGGAAACATGTGCTCCCTCAACCAAACACTCACGTGGTTGGATCACGTCGACGAACAGCAACAGTATGAAAAACCACCCTATTCGTCAACACTTGCTGACGATGAACAAAAGTTTTTTTGTGGGGTATCTTTCAATGTTCGAGGTTCTCCGACAATCTTTGAGCTGTTTCGAAACGTGCACAGTGCGTTGAAGAGTTAAGCGGAGAGAATATTTAACACTGTGAGCGGGTAGAACTGGCACTGGGCGGTTAATCAGCAGGGCTGTAGACCCTTATTTGTCAATTTGAAATTACATGTTTGGGGGAAAATAGGACGCTTAAGATTGTTGGTTTTTTTGGTACGCAATTAAATTTTAGGGAATCATCTGGACAGTGCAGCAAGCTGCGGGTTGACCATGAAAAGCACGCACCTTGGCCTAAAATTCTTCCTGATTCCCTGATTTTGCAGACGCAGAGGCAGCCATGCCGTGTGTGTCTATGTGTGGGATGGTTGACTTTGGAAAAAACGATTCCCCTGCTTAGTTTTCTATTTTAGCTTCATACGTTATCAATTAATATCTTACTTTAATGGTAATTTTGCTTATATTATAGATTCCACTATTCTATAAAACTTTAAAACTGATTCGAGCATAGACCATTATTGGTGAGCCCAGGTTCATTCGAATGTTTCTTCAGTTTTTCGTCATCTTAGCAATATGGCCATACTTAACTAGACTGCTCGGAAAATATCCAATGAATCGCGTAGAGGCGGCTGACGGATGCTGCCTTGAGTTCAATCATTGAAAAAAATAGAAAAGGAACCGAAAGGGGTTGGAGGAAAATATCTTTCCGAGGTGCAGAGGACATCATCTCCCCAGCATGCATCCAGGATAATACAAGAACAGCTACAGACTGCTGTGTCTCAGGTAATTGTCACGACTCACGAGCCACGGATCACGGATACGAACTGCTGCGAGATTTCCTGTAATAGTGAAGTTTAACCAGGAAATAGATATGGCTCAAACCTTGCAAACTGCCACAAGTGGAACCAAAGCCTTGGTCGGTCAACTCAGCATGCCTGTTTTTGTATAATTAATGAATGTTGAAAAGCAGATTAATCGTTTCTACGTGGCGATTTCACATGTCGTCGATGCATTTGTCTGCGCAGCTTCTCTGAAAGGTTATAATCTTCATGTGCATATTGTCGATATAGAAGAATCACACAGAGCGTGTGTTTTACATGTTTTAGACATGAGGCTGCGTAGAATTAGCGTCATGTGTACAGTGAACAGGCTATCTAGTGGCTTGAATCATGGTTCATGAAGACGAGCATACTTCTTGTGGAACACTCTAGTTAAGATAACATTAGATTATCAAAAATTGGCAGCGCTATTCAGAATTCAGGATGTCGAAGGGGATGGTAAGTCGTGATTGTAGGCACCTCATGCTCATTTTGAACAATATTAGATCACGATTCTTGTGCTAAATTGTAAAGCACATGTCACTTGTGTCGGCAATACATCAAAAGCTAAAAACAATCGCCGTGTGTAACGGGTAAGCCAAATAGCATTTCTAGTGCTCCTTTCCAACCTGTCTTGTGTCCCCAATTTCTACTTTCCGAATCTTGGATGATTGAGTCTGACCACACCGGCTGTACAAGGACTCGCCGAGCTTGTCATAAAAAGCAAGTATTGAAGTGCTCAGAGACAGAGGTACAGTCACCGGTACTGCAAACGCTTTCGGAATGGCTTCTGCACAACTCTGTGGGGGTACCTTGAGGAGTCCTTGAGTCCAACCTTGGACGTGCGTGAAATTCATTGTAAAAAGCATTGACTCCATGGATCATAAGGTTTAAAGTTTTCTCAAATTTTCGCAGATAAGGATCAAGAGATTCGCAACACATGGCCTGGTACAGTGGAAGTAGAGGTTGAATGTGTATCTTTAGCATCAGATTCATAGACATTCATCGCAACAGAGTCAGGTGCTGGAGGTATCCTCATTTTGAACCCTCACCATGAATTCGTTAGCCCTTAGATTTGAAATAAATAAATAAAAATCATAGATAAAAAACGATAAACAAAAAAAATTTGAATTCAAAAAAATGAATTCAAAATTTGGTACAAGTTTTACTTCTCTAAGAATCCCAGTATATCACAGCTTACTTGCTAGATGAGGGATCCAAGTTCTTGAGCCAGCTCCAACACCAACTTCTCAGTCAACAACGACAGCAAGTAACACGAGGCCGACACTAAGGACCACAAAGCCAGATTTATTTATTTATTTATTTATGATTATTTTCTTTTGACACAAAACAGGGTATACCGGATGCTTTGGATTAATTAAATACTGAGAGGACAATGCCATTAAGTCCTTCCACCCTAAGCATAAGGCGGGATTTAAGGGTCTTTATAGCTGGTAGTTTATATAAGCGTTTATATTAATTTATACATTAATCATGTAACTTAATTCTAAAAATATTTTTCTTAAAGATATTTCCAAAATTTGTGTATAATTATTTTGGAGAATCAAAGTCAATATAAGATGTAATTATAAGATGTATTAAGATTGGCTTTTGCTTTCTATACATTTACAACCATTATATGGTGCCAAATCAACCATATAAGCATAACTTTCTTTTTAGTCCTTAATATAAACTATGCATCTTTGCAACTAAATGAAAAATTATTTAATATTATATTATTCAATTTTGAATCTTATAAATTCCACTCATTATGTTTGGATTAAAAAAGTTGTTTGACTAATTTTGTATTGTAAGTCAAAAAATTGGATCCAAATTCCTATTGATATTTAAGAAAGTTAAAATATAATTCATCTATCATTTTATAAAATATTTTAATTGATTTTTTAATCTTACTATGTTTTTTTTGTTTTTAAGAACCACATGGATAATTTTGATTTAATCTTCAATTGATTGGATTATATTTAAATCTTCCTTTAGATTTATTCTTGTCAAGGATTTTATAAGTTCTAAGTCATAGTAAAATATTTTAGATATTTTATCAACTTTGAATACTTTTAAGTTGATGGACGAAAGAATAGTATATCAATTTTTTTCTTTGATATTAACTTGAGAGGCTTGGAATTGAAGTACAATTAAGAAAATATAATCTCTATTTTTTATACGTAAACCTATTCAATCTTTTGCTTATAGAACTTGAATATTATTTAAGAAAATTCTATACTAATATAATTGATATATAGAGATTATATTTTTGTAAAAATCACAATCTTTGTCTATTAGTGTCACAGATATAAGATTTATTTCAATAATTATCTAATTAATAGAAATAGATAAAATAAATTAATTTGATAATATCTTATAGAGGAGCTTTCTAAAAGCTTCATAGATGCGGAATCACCTTTATATATGTCTATAGATGATTGGTAGGTTAGAAAATTGGCCAATAAGCTAGCCACGTATTGCACATATTGGTAGCTTATGGAACAAGCTAGCCATGTGTTGCACATGTTAGTAGCTTGTGAAACAAGCCAAGTATGTGGCGCACATATAAGAAACTTGTCTTGTAAGTTTGATACGTATCTTTTAAATTAGACATATGTAGGAGGACCTATAGAATGCCGCCACATAGCTTTTAGATAGATAGTATATATAGAGATAAGAGTGAAGTCTTCTTCACTCTTGCCAACTCCTTTCTTGCTTCTAGTCTAGTTCAAGAGTCTCATATATTTTCTAGTCTTTAGCAATAGCCATTCCAATTTCTTCTTAAATATATATATTTTTTTATTTCTATCTTGTTATTTTCCTTTGACATAGTTTTTTACTAACTTATGTATTTATTTTAATTCATGTCCTTAATAGATTGATAAGAATGAAGTTACAATATCAGAGCCTTTCTTAATTAAGAGTGGATTATCTCTTTTTCTTGATAAGACATAAGCATATTAGAAGTTGTAGATTATCCACTTCTAAACTAATATTATTCCTAGAATTTTTTCTTTGTTCTTCAATATTTTATTTTGTAATAAAAGTAGATACTTTCTTTCCTTTCTATCATGGCAGAGCTTACTAAAATGAAGAATACAATGGTACAAATGCAAAAACAAATGAAAGAATTAATGCTTGCAATGCATCAATTCAATGCACCACCATAAGAAGCAATAAGATTAGTAGCAAGTGAAGATATAGAGATGATTTGAGCTACTTCAAGCTATACTACTTCACCTACAATTAAACACCATTCAAGCATCAAAGAATAAAAAATTAATTTGCTAGAGAAGTTTGATGGTACTAGATCTAAGTTTCAAGGATTCATCAATTAAATACAATTGGTGATTGAACTTCAACTCCAAAGTTATCCAATCCAAGGATCACAAGTCAAGTTTATTAGAATATTACTGTGAGGTTCTGCTTTATCATAGTTTTTATCCTTTCTTGAATAACATGATCCAATATTGGATAATTTGAAGGCATTTTTAGCAAAGTTTTGATCTATGTATGGAAAATATGATGCAATTTGTATCGCAACCAACAAGATCCGTATCTTGCAACAAAACAATTGATTAGTAACATCATATGCTTCACAATTCTAAGAACTAGCAATTGATATTAAGTGGAATGATGCTGCACTCATTAATCAATTTTTCTATAGATTACAATATGAGATAAAGAAATTGATGCTCAACTTATCCAATCCTCAAACATTGAGCCAAGGAATTAATTTTGCTATGAAATGTAACAATCAGCTTTTTGAATTTTGATCTAAGAGTCGCACAAGGGAGCCCCAACATCACTATAATACAATGGCAACATCAATATCTTTCCAGTATATACATTCAAAAATAGAAGACATACAAATTGACGTGATACGTTTTAAACTTCTTATTGAACAAGAAAAGACTCGTCGTTGTCAAGAAGGATTGTATTTATATTATAGAGAATCTAAATACACTGTTCAAAATTGTCCAAAGAAATGAAACAACTACAAAATCAGGAGTATAATTGTCAAAGAAGACAATATGTTGGAAAACAAATATGACCAGCTACAATAGGGACCGTTGTCATGGTAAGAGTCTTAGCCCTAAGAAACATAGGGTCTTTTGTACCTCTAGTTAATCAAGTGCAAGATGAGATCCATAAAAATTCATAAAATTGAAGAATTTATAGGGAAAAAAAAAAAAAAATTAAGAATCCTAACCTATTCTGCATTTAGAGACCTGCCCCCAATTTTGATCATAAATCCTAGGATATCACATTAATTGAAGCAAAATTCAAATACAAGATAATTAAAGAGGTAAGGAAGAAAATTCTAGAAATATTTTAATCATAGCTATTGTGGTTAGGGAGAACCATGTTGTGAAAGTTATCCCTTCCTATAGCCTTTGATTCTAGACCTCTTTTGCTTCACACCTTCATTGCTCCTCATTAAAGAAGACCTAAGTGCTAAAATTTGGTAGACTTGTAGCTTGTCTCATGTTGTAAATACTTTCCAATTACTGCTCCAAAAGTCCTCTCCAAACTTGAATTATAGGCTCCGTCCTTCTTCTTTAATTTTGCCTTCTAACAACTCTAGACCTGTCCTCAATTTTGCTCATAAATCTTAGGATATCACATCAGCTGAATCAAAATTTGAATACAAGATACTTAAGAAAGTAAAGAAGCAAAATCTAGAAATATTTTGATCAAAGCTATTGTGGTTATGAAGAACCACATTGTTCAAAGTTATCCCTCCTTGCAGCCTTTGATTCTAGACCCCCTTTGCTTCACACCTTCATTGCTCCTCATTAAAGAAGATCTAAGTGTTGAAATTTGGTATGATTGTAGCTTGTCTCATTTTTTAAACACTCTCTAATCATTGCTCCAAAAGTCCTCTCCAAACTTGAGTTATAGGCTCTGTCCTTCTTCTTTAATTTTGTCTTTTAACAACTCTGGATCCGACTATAATTTTGCTCATAACTCTTCATATATAATTCCAATAGCAATCAATTTTTTATACAACCTAATAGACTCAAATATTTGAAAAATTCAATAAAATTTACTTAAAATATTATTCTAATCACAAAGATATGCTCCCTCAAACTTCACTAATTTGGAAATAGATCCCTGTTATTTTGAAAGAATATAACATTTTATTTATAAATCAAATGAGTATCAAACTTATACTCATCTCTTCTTTAACTTGAATAGATTATGTCTACTAAATCTCTCTCTCAAAATCGTATCCTAATTCCTTCTATACATAAAAATATACACTGCTCTTCTCTCCCACACCCCTCCCTTGTCATCTCTGCCTGGTCTTCCTTATCCTCTTGGTCAAAAAGACCTCTTAGCCCATGTCTTTCCACCTCTTCAACCTTTTTCTTTAGACTAACTTGAAGAAATTTCACTTTCCAAGGTGAATTTCTATTCTACCCTCTTACTATCAATTTTCTACCAACTTCTCTTCTAATTTCACCCCACAACAATTAAGTTGAGATTCAAGAGAGAAGAAAATAAAGGTAAAGAAGATCTAAAATATATAGAGGAAAACCTAACAAGTAAAAAGAAACAATTTAGATTAGATTAGAAATAATAAAAATAAAAAAAATAAAAATAAAAATAAAAATTACAACCTATACTGCCAAGTCAAAGAAGCTTACATGGTTAATGTTCTTGGCTATTTTGGAGCTGACGTGGATTCAAATATACTTGACTTCATTGTAAAAATCTTTGGCTTTGTGACTTGGTACTACTAGTGGGAATTTCAGTAGGAAATTAGTAGTTTGGCCTACCTACCACCCTTGAGCTTGTGACAAATGCAATAACATCTAAGATAATGTGATTATAATCACAACCCTTTTTTTTTTTTTTTTATCGTTTTTTTTTCTAATCTTAATCTTTTTATTTTAACACATTTTTTTATATCTTTCACACTATGTTTTAATTTACAACATGACACCGTGCAGTTGGAATCTTGTACAACTTCTAGTGAAGGTCTTATCTTCTCCTCAAAATCCTCTCTTTATTTTATAATAGATATCTATTTGAGACCTAAAAATCACAAAACCTCTACCTTATTAGATTTAGTAGCTTCAACGTGTCTTTTAGATAAAAAATTTATTAAAAGTCATAGAACACCTTCAATATAAAAAAATAAATCCATACATGTAGAAGTCATAGATGATTATCCATTATTCTCTAAAAATATTACTCATGAAATCCTTCCTATAAATATAATAATAAATGGTCATAATAATTGTATAATCTTTAATACAATTAAATTTCCTTCTAATCCAATTATTTTAGTTTATCATGGCTAGAAAAGTATAATCCTTGAATAGATTGGATTTCTCGTAGATTTAATTTTTTTCAAAGCATTAATAAGAGTTTTATAAATCAAGTACCAAGCCATAAGTGTAGTATAATAAAATTCCTACTTATAGGCACAAAAGCTTTTATGAATGAAAAAAAAAAAAAAAAGATCATCTTTTGTTATTTATGCTATACTTATTTTTTGTAGTGAAAGGACTTCAAGTGGCATTCTAAGCCAACATCAAGATTATCAAGACTTTTTTGAAAAGAAGAATGTAGATATTCTTGTAAAATATTGTCCATATAATTGTTCAATTGATCTCAAAAAGAAAATTCAACCTCCATTTGGACCAATCTATAATTTATCACAAAATGAATCGATTAAATTCAAGAAATACATTGATAAGAACTTGACCAAGAATTTCATATGCCATTCAAAATCTCCAATAGAAGCTCCCATCTTATTTGTAAAGAAAAAAGATGGATCACTACGGATGTTTATAGATTATTGAAGATTTAATAAGATTACCATCAAAAATAGATATCTTCTATTTTTGATATCTGAATTTCTTGATCAACTGAATCAAGTTAAGATCTATACAAAAATAGATCTAAGAAGAGCATACAATCTGGTACATATCAAAGAAGGTGATGAATGGAAGACTGCATTTTGAATAAGATATGGACATTTTGAATATAATGTCATGCCTTTTGGACTTGCAAATGTACCAACTACTTTTCAACATTTTATGAATGACGTTTTTTGTGAGTTTCTTGATGACTTTGTTGTCTATTATTTGAATGATATTTTAATCTATTCTAAGAATACAAAAGAATATGAACTTCATATTCATCATGAATTATAAATACTTAGAAATATCGAGTTATATATCAAGATAAAAAAGTGTATATTTTACACTACTCAAGTTGACTTCTTAGGATATATTATTTTGAATGATGGTCTTAAAATGAATCCTAAGAAAGTTCAAACAAATATGGATTAGAAGATTCCAAGAACAATAAGAGATGTATAATACTTTTTGAGATTTGTTTATTACTATCAAATCTTTATCAAAAAAAATTTTCAGGTTGCAACTCCACTTACACGTTTAACTTGTAAGGACAAATTCAAGTAGAGTAAAGAAGCAAAAGCATCGTTTAAAGCTTTGAAGACAGCTTTTACTTTTATATCAATCTTGTATTACGTCAAATTTTTTAAGACATTTTTTATGAAAACAGATATATCAAACTTTGTTTTAGATGTAGTATTATCACAAATGGGAGTAGATGACAAATTCCATCTAGTAGCTTTTTATTCCAAGAAATTTTTAGTAGCAAAAATCAACTACAAAATCCATGATAAAGAACTTCTTATAATTGTGGATTCTTTTCAAAAATAGCATCACTATCTAAAAGGCACTTCTAGTCTAGTCACCATATATATGGATCACAAGAATCTCAAGTATTTCATATCAACATGTGCGTTGAATTGTTGCCAAGCTTGTTAAAGCATGTCTTTATCAAGATTCAATTTTATTATCACCTATCGGCTAAGAAAACAACAAGGTCTGTCTGATGCCTTTTCTAGACGTTCTTATCTTATATCAAAAGAAGGAGATTTAGCTCTTGATCAACAAAGAACGATTCTCTTGAAGCCGGAGCAATTTCATCTTTGAATAATGAAATCAACATTGACTGTTAATTCAGTTTTTATTAAGCAAATCCAATCAAATATGTCCTCAGACCTTCTTATCCATGAAATTTAGAATAATTCATCTAAGTCTCATGATACTTCCAAGTTTGAGTTCAAGAATGACCTTCTCTATTTTGAAAGATGTCTATATATTCCAAAAGGTGCAGTACCACTACATACTCTAGAAGTTCCTCACAACCTCTCTGTGATAGACATTTTGGATATAATAAGACTTTGGAGCTAATATCAACAGATTTTTAGTGGCCTCAAATATGAAAGGCTATTAAAGAGTTTGTACAATTGTGTGATATTTGTTCAAGATCAAAAACTCCTTGTCACCAACTTTAGGGATTTTTCTAACCATTACTTGTACCAAAACAAACTTAGTCTTCTATTTCTATGGATTTTATCATGAATCTTCCAAAGTCAAGTTCATATAATTCTATATTTGTGATTGTAGATTATTTTATCAAGATGGCACATTTTGTATCAAGTACAAAATCTATTACAAGTGAAGAAACAGCTAAACTCTTTCTTGATAATATCTATCGCTATTATAAATTACCAATGGATATTATATCAGATAGAAGAATATAATTTGTATCAAGATTTTAGAAGACTCTTTTCAAAATATTGAAAGTGGATATAAAACTATCTTCAATTTTCCACCCTCAAATTGATAGACAAATAAAATGAATTAATCAAGTTTTGGAGCAATATTTGAGATGTACCATCAACTATCATCAAGATGACTAGATAATTTTTTTTCCATTGGCAAAATTTGCTTATAATAATTTGGTACATTTGTCTATTTAATAAATTCCACTCTTTATAAATTATAGTTATCATCCAAAACTTGATACTCTTGACTTTTCAAAAGATAATAATCCTGCAACAAAAAAATTAGCAAATCAATTGTTAGAGCTATATGCAACAATGAAGGCACAATTAAAAGAAGCTCAAGAACGACAAAAGAATAATACAAATATTTATCATAAGGAACAACCTTGATTCCACGTGGGCGATAAGGTATGATTACTTTGTCGTAATATCAAGACTATTCATCCTTGTGATAAGCTACATTATTATAAACTTGGAACTTTTTTAATTTGTGAACAAATCAATTCAATTGCTTATTGATTATATCTATCAAAATCTATGAAGATCCATAGTATATTCCATGTAATACTACTTGAACCATACAAAATAGTGGATATATAAGAAAGAAGATAAATGCCACCACCTCCTATAAAAGTAGACAACAATAAAGAATTTGAGATAGAAGAGATTTTAGATTCAAGGCGACGCCGAAATCAACTAGAATATCTTATGCATTGGCACGGATATGATATTAGTGAATGCACATGGAAGCCATTTAAGAATCTAATAAATATATCAACAAAAGTCAATGCATTTCATTGACGACATCCATCAAAATCAAGATAAAGATTCAAGAAAATTTTCACTATAAAGCAAAGTAGGTTCTATAGAGGTTTCATTCTATCATGTATCATTGTTTGCTATTTCCTTAAATTTGTTTATGCTAAAGAGATGGAGGATCAACAACTAGCGAATTTAATTCAAGAACAATTATTTGTTGACTTATCAGATGAGACATTACGACTATTATAATCTTCAAGATGATAGAATAAAGATAAAGATCCTTAAAGAAAACATATTTTTTCTCGGATTGATGGCAAAATATAATGTGGTTGGTATCACGACCTTAGAAGAGACTCTCGATGTTTGGCGATACTTTTAGAGGTAGAAGCTACTTCTGATGGTATTCCAAATATTTTCTTTGAAAAAAATTATGAAGTTCTTAACAATGATCAAATAACAAGGTGGTCCTCTCGTCCTAGTATGAGACACTATCAATGGCTAAAAAGACCTATCAATTACTTTCAAAGGGAACAAAGATCATAATATGTGGCAAGTTTAATTCGATGTATCTTGGACTTCCTCAACATATAATCATCGCTATTTGTGGAACTTGTCCCTAGAAAGGGGAGTAATGTCACAAATATAAGATTTATTCCAATAATTATCTATTTAATAGAAGTAAATAAAATAAATTAATTTGATAATATCTTATAGAAGAACTTCTTAGAAGCTTCATAGATGCAGAATCACCTTTATATATATCTATAGGTGATTGTTAGGTTAGAAACTTGGCCAATAAGCTAGCCACATGTCACACATATTAGTAGCTTATCGAACAAGCTAGCCATGTATTGCACATGTTAGTAGCTTGTGAAATAAGCCAAATACCTGGTGCATATGTAAGAAACTTGTCTTGTAAGTTTGACACATGTCTTGCAAATTAGACATGTATAGGAGGTCCTATAGAATGCTGCCACATAGCTCTTAGATAGATAGTGTATATAGAGACAAGAATGAAGTCTTCTTCACTCTTGTCAACTCCTTTTTTTCTTCTAGTCTAGTTCAAGAGTCTCATGTATTTTCTAATCTTTGGCAATAGCCATTCTAATTTCTTCTTGAATATACATATTTTTTTTATTTCTATCTTATTATTTTCCTTCGACATAGTTTTTTACTAACTTACGCATCTATTTTAATTCGTGTCCTTGACAATTAGATTGAATTTCTTTCTTACCTTCTTTTATTCTTTGATACTTAGATTGAATATTTCAAAAATTATTTTTATTCTCTGTAGGCCTTGAGATTGTAATATTATTGCTTGTATAGACTTAATATATATATATATATATTAATAAAAAATATAAATTTAATTATAATATTTTTTTAAGTATTATAAATATAGAAATTTGATTATTATTATTATATGTGCTTTGCCAATTCAATTCTAGTTTTTGCATCCCATCTTCTATTTATGATTAAAAATAAGAATCCACTCAAATTTTGGCTTCCATTTATTAGATGTTTTAGATTTTGCAGACATCGTTATATATCTAATCAATTGTTGTAGGTTTGAGCTTCCTAGATGTAAGATTTTCACCATCCATTTAGACAATACAACATTCATTACTTCTTTTGGATTAATAAGGTTTAAACCACCTTCCAATTATTATTAATGACAAATGAGCTCAAGTCCTTTAGATCTAGTTAAAGATTATAAATTCTTCCAAAGAAATTTCTTACTTTGGATTTTATTTTTTTCAAGGCTTACAAAGTATTTATCCAAATTAAGATAAAAAAATACATAGATGATAAGTAAATACTATTAGTAATAATGATTTTCCTTGTAATATTAAGTTTTTATAGATAACAATATTTAAGTTTTTTCTTTAGCTTTTCTATCAAGAGCTTATTAATAATTTGAATTTTTAGTAATAATCCAAAGATGTATTTAATAACTAATTAATTTTATTATTGACAGCCTAGGTCTATTTAAATTAATTAATCTATAAAATTCTAGGTAAAATTTTATATTTCCAATATATTGCCAATTTATTTCAATTGATCTTAAGGTTTCAAATAAGAAAAAATTTATTGAAAATTTTAACTATTTCAATTACTTTTATCTTCTTCTTATTAAATGGTCAATATAGAATTATTGACATATAAGCTTAAAATTTGTTAATTCTAATTATTTTAAAGTAAAATACTAAAGATGGATGATTTTTTTATGGCATCTTAAATAGCTATATTTAAAATATCATCTAAAATTATAAAAAAATAAGAAATTAGAAAGCAACCTTGTCTTATCTTTCTTTCAATGGTAAATATTTTCATAAAGGTTCTTTTGAGGCTAATTATGGATTCTATCTTAGTGAAGAAAATTTTCACTATTTTTACAAATAATTGATTGAATCCAAGTTTCTATGATACTTTGTCATGTGTTTTGAAAAAATCTAATTTTAATAGAATGAAAGGTTTGTTGGATTTTTTAATTTAATAAATAATCTCTTAAATCACTAAAATATTATCTTAAATAAATTTCATAAGTAAGAAAATAATTTGATTAGGATGTTTAATTTCCATTAAGACTTTTTTTTTAGTTTTTTTTGCAATATCATTGCAAGGATTTTGTATGTAAAGTTTAATAAGGTTATTTTTTTTTAGTCACCTAAATTAGCAATGTCACCTGTTTTATAGAGTAGTATGATTTTGCCTTAAAGAACAGAATGCACAAAAGATCTTTTTTCTAAAAATTAATTGAATATATGAAAATAGTCTTTTCCAATAATATTTCAAAAAGTTTTTAAAATTCAACTCCAATCCTAATAGATCTCAATGTTTTGTTATTTTTTACATCTTTTATAATATCTTTTAATTCTTTTAAAATCATGGATTTAATAAAGTCCATATTTATCTTCTTTGTCACTTTTTTGTCACCTAGATTTAGAATTGGACGTTCTTATTGATAGTTTAATAACCTCTTTGGTTGGTTTTTATAAAGCTTAACATAGAAACCATGACAAATTTTTGTCATGTTATCATTGTCAATTGCATTGATACCTTATATATTATTAAGACTAGAAATAATAGAAAAAAGATGTTTTTATTGGATCACCAAAAAGAATTTTTTTAGAACACCTCTCATTAATTTTTCGTATTTAAACCTCTTTCTCTCTCTCTCTCTCTCTCTCTCTCTCTATATATATATATATATATATATAATTTCTATTTGACAAATTAATTTAATTTATCTTACTTCTCTCTTAAAATTTGTTGACTTTGTATGTCTTATAGATTTACTTATAATTTTTGAGAAACATCTGATATTTCTTGATTTATTATCCTTTCTTTTCTTACATGCAATATTACTTATTGCTTGCAAAAAGATTTATAAAATCTTAAAAAGAATTTCATTCTTATTAAAAAAGAATCTTTTTATTTTTTCATTATCTATATTGAACTTACACAGTCACTCTTAGATTTGAAAAATCAAAAGAAGTTATTTTTAATAAAAACTTCCTTGATTGAATTCTATAGATTTGAATATTGAATTCAATTGATAAATGATTTGATAATGCCACATTACCCCTAATTCCATATTTCATAATATTTTATCTAAAATAAAATTTGAATTTATATGGAATCTATCTAATCTTATTAATATTCTCTCATTGTCTCTTTTGCTGTTTCAAGAAAATTTCAAGTTGTTACTAGCTTCAAAATAGGCTTCAAATTAGAGTTGAAACTTTAAGTAATTCCATGCACTAAGTTCATTCTTTGCTAATGCTCTTTCTTAATATTTGTTACATGCAAAAATATAGAAAATACCAATATGGCTACTAAATATATCTTTAAAAGTAATCCGTAAAACTTTGTTGTTCTAAAGAGAAACTGCATTATTTGGGATACAACAAAAATATAAATCCTACAAGCTTTTGCATTGTTAGAATCAAGTACATAGCTAATGGTGGCTTTCAAGATATAAAACCTTACATTTGACCATATTATTTTGCACAAATCTTGAACTCACTTGCCATAGAGCTTGTATTCTTGAATTAATAATATATTATATTTAATCCATATACTATGTAAACAATTACACAACTTGAATTTCTTGGAAGTGTCATTTGATCTCCTACTATTATATGAAATGACATTTAAATTCATATTACAAAGTAGATTTAGAGAGAAAGTACCTAGAGTCTTGCAAGAGAATCCTCCTTTTGAAAGCTTGCAATTTCTCCACATGAATTTCTAAGTCTTTTATCATTGTGTTCTATGTTTTGAATATTCATTTATTTTTCACTCCACATTAAGGCTCTTTCTGTATTAAAAGAATTAATAATTCTTTCAACATTTTGTACAAAAAACTTTACGCAATAACATTATAAATCTGCGATTTGCAGGTGTTGAACACTTGCAGTACATTACCCTCCAATTTTGTTGTTCATATATTTCAAAGAAATGTTGAATACCAAGATGAGTTTATAAAACATTGTAATGATCTAAAAATAGCTATAACCATAGTTGTTTAGACACCTTCAAAATCTCATGCAGATAAACCATGAACTAGCAATGCCCAGTTCACCAGATAACAAAGTTTCAGCACTACCCTACGAACAAGCCAGATAAAAAAATTCTGGTAAAACTTACCACGTTATCCAATGTGGGAAAGACACTTGTGCACTTTGTGCCAGTATCTGATCAGTGCGGAAGATATCCTACTCCTCCATGGTTTTTCAAGGAAGAAATAAGCATGTGCACGTCTCCAAATCAGGTGGTGTATAAATTCTGTAACGACCCAAGGCTAGAATACCTGTTATTTTCAAGTGTACATATCGTTAGTTATGTAGCCCAGCAATGCTAATATGCGTAAACAATCTTCTTGTATGAATAGCATCAGGTAGTCGTAGCTGGTTGACTCAATAATTATGCAATTCGAAACAAGAATGCTTTTCAAGACTAATATAAAGGTATTTTCACATACCAGGAGCAATTAGGATGTCGCTTGTAATCGTTTTAACACCAATGTCTTTAAGATATGCATTCTTGAGTTGGTCAGCAATTGTTGTCCACGTTGAGCCGCATCAGAATGCCAGGTTGAAAACTTAACTGATACTTGTCCTACTATATGTGTTTCAAGTAACATCAAAGCCTGCAGCTGTTAATGGAAACGGTATTGGCTACATCGACATCCAGCGTCTCAGACTCGAATATGCTCCACTCATGCATATGTATATGCTGTGAGAGAATCATCCAAGAGCATCCTTGTCATATGTCCTTGCACAAGAGCAAGGAGCAACAATAGGAAGTAAAGCATGTGAGACGATCAAACTTTTTTACATGTCCGCTACAAGGGAGTATCCGACACTTCAAAAGCATTCCCGTAGCTATCACACTTTGCATACATATCAGCAAGAGCGTGTCTGATGTTTGCATCTTCAGCAAGTCCAGCTTCAACAATTCTCGCATGTATGCGTCTGCCATCCACAAGGGATCCCATACCAGCACACGCCTTGAGAACACCAAGGAATGTTACGGTGTTCGGCGTCACCCCTTCTAGTTGCATGTCATTGAAGGCATCAAGAGCCTCCTGATATTGACGATGCTGAACCCATCCTTCGATGAGAGTGGTCCAGGACACCACATCTCGTACATTCATGTCTTTAAATAGTCGATAGGCATCTTTCAATCTCCCACATTTGGCATACATATCGATCAGACCATTTTCCATTATTATGTCCGTTGCAATCCCACTTTGCACTATATGACCATGCACTGCCTTCCCTTTCTCCATGTCTCCTAGCATTGCACACACGTTCAAAATAGTTGTACAGGCACGCTTGTCAGCCACTATTCCCTCGTTTAGCATCTTCTCATAACACTCCAAGGCCTTCTCCGGTTCACCAGCTTGAGCATAAGCTGAAATCACTGACGTCCAAGATACTACGTTTCGCTGAGGTAGCTTCTGAAACACCTCGAGTGCATCTACAACACTTCCGCATTTGGAGAACATATTAACTAGAGCCGTCCCCACTCGCACGTCAAGCTCAAATCCTGCTTTAATGATCTCTGAATGCAGCATCCTCCCCTGCTCCAGTGATTGACACGCATTAAGAATAGATATGTAAGTCACCTTGTCTGGTTTTCGGCCTTCATCTAGCATTGCCTCAAAGAACTCAAAAGCCTCATCAAAGTAGCCATTTCGGGCAGCTCCACCGACCATGATATTCCACGTAACAATATCCCGGTTATCCATTTCTTTGAACACTCTGTGCGCCTGCTTCAAGTTGCCACACTTCGCATACATGTCGATCAGCGTATTACCCAAAATTATATCTGGATGAATTCCTGCTCTTGCCATGTCCTGGTGCACTTTCATGCCTTTCTCTAGAGAACGCAGCGTTGAACATACGTTGAGGATAGTAGTAAAGGTTATTCTATCGACTGGCACGCGCTCCTTCTGCATTTGCTCGTACATTTTGTACGAATCCTCGGGATACCCCAACTTGGCGTATCCAGTCAACATCATGGTGTATGTGAACATATCTCGCTCTCCCATTCTGTCGAACACTTGACGAGCATCTACAAGACTACCGCACTTCATGTACATGTTCACCAGAGCGTTGAGAACAAAGGTTGTGGGGACAAAGTCACTATTAGCCATGTGTGCGTGGACATATTTCCCTTCCACAAGGTCCTTCATGTTAGTACACCTCCTGAGCAAGCAAACGTAAGCATACGAGCTTGGTTCGATCCCTCGCTGCTCTAAAATATGAAGGGAGTTCTTAGGTTGACCGTTCAAGCAAAGGTCCCTAATATCATCATCGCTGCCCACTACAGCACGACTCCTTCTCCGCTTCTTCAGAGCATAAGGACCAATCAACATGTCATCAGATGGGTCTGCATATGACGCCTTGGTCTGCAACTCCCTGCCATCTCATCCTTCGTTCAGTTCCGGAAATATTCCCCGAATGGTTGATTTCCATTAATGTAAACTTGCACTATTAAAAAGGAGAAGTAATGTAACATGATAATCAGTAAAATCAAATAAAAACGCGTTCGAACAGAACGTAACCTTGATTTGATGGCAACCCACTTCTGCAAGTAAAAATCTCCAGTCTCGATCTCATCACCGTTTAGGACATTAATAACAGCTGGTGACGTGTGAGCTTCGGAAACTGCTGCTAGTTTCCTCCTCACCCAAGATGGAGTAGATGCACTCTCCACCGGTAGAGCTTCTTTTGTTTGTATGAGAGACCAATCTGGCTGCTTTGGATTGTTCTGAAAATAGCATCCCAAAATACACAGCATACATCAGATAATGTCGACCGACTTCCAGCAAAGCGCAAGAATTTCCTTCTCCCCATTGCAACTAGTATATGCTGTGACTTTTACGTGGAAAGGGGCCAGTACCTACAACGCACTCTGCGCATTCAGATTGTGCAACATGGAACAGAACCCAGGAATAAAATTGTTCCACCTTCTGTGCTCTAATATCCGACTGTCGTGGTAGGTCTGCAGAAAACTTTCGCCACGGTTTTCTATAATCTCCTTCTTGACCTAAACTCAACACAGAAAAACACCATCATGCAATCTTTAGTCCAATAGCGGTGTAAGGAAGTAACATACTCCTCCAATCCCATCGCCAATATCACATGTCAGAAAAGTCCGAAAACAAACCTCTTTTCTTCGAAGAAGACGACGGCGATGGGTCGTCCGCTGGCGGCACCCACTCGCGCATAGTCTTAGGGGGCAGCTCCCCAAGCTGGAGGCGTCCCAAGCCCAACACAGCATAACTCCTGGAACCAAAACTCAAGAAACCCCTCCACCCCAACAGATGCTGGCAGGTTCTGTACTTCACCGTGACCGCCATCACTACTCATGTCTGGTGTCCAGTGATCTCAAACCTGGCAACAGAACGTTTCGAGCAAAATCGCCTACATCAATCGATTGCGATCAACTTAGTCCCCAAAAGGGATTTCCCTGCAGACTCCAATCCGTCTACCCTAATTCCAGGACCTCAGTCTCTTCTTACTTGCCACATTCATCCAAGCCATGCCTTTCATTGACTGCATTAAGGACCCAACTCAATGATTTTCGAAGAAAGCCTCGAGTTCTTAAAATAGGCAATGCATACGGCTACTGGATTTCCCCGATGCAACACACACAAAGCAAATTAGGGTGCTAGCTACACTCAATTTTTCTTCAGTTTCATACAAGCAACGTTCGATCCATCGTAAGTGCAAGTCCTGCATTTGCTGTATTCGACTTTCATCGTATACTTGCAGATTGTCTCTTCAACTGCCCTAGTCCCCTTCATAACACTGCGCCTCTTGACAGATTCAACAGATATCAAAAGACAAGGGGCAGTGTAAGTACAGGGATGTGACCCTTAGCTCCATGTACTCAAACACTCTGTTCTCAATGATCGACGATCGAAAATGCAACGTGAGATAGAAGGGCTGTTAGTGCAGAGCTTCAAAATCGCTTTGAAGATATAATAAGAGTGATATAATAAGCATAGGTTACCGACTTGACGTGACAGACTGCTGTCCAAAGTAGTTGTCTCTCCACCCGAATTGGTTTTTAAGGAATATCGTAATGAAACGTAAATTTCACGAATGATGGAATCTGCATATTAGAGATGGATGCTTGCTAGTAAGAAGCCATGCTTACATGCATTGAAGCATCACTTATCACATGTCTCCAAAGGTGGTGCACATTAAAATCGAGGTGAGCATATTGCACCTGAATCAAATACGACTTGGGCTATCTCCGACTGCCCCCACAATGAACACAAGGATACTGCAGTTAATTCTAACGTAGCAGAATAAGCGCGAATCTATCGGCAACCACTCAAAGGTGATTCAACATGACCTTGAGCTCGACTCTTGGTACAGTCAGAAATACGATTCCAAGCATATCCAGAGACACAATCAGTGGGAGGGAAGCTTCAACTTATGGGAGAACATTGAATCTACTAGATCCATGGTCGACAAGCTTAGGGCAGAACAGGATAGTAGCGCATCGAGCTGTAAGAATACTCCAATATGCTGAGTCTTCTATATGCACTCAAGAAACCAATCTCTCTTGCGGAAAGAGAATTACTACAAGGGCTGCATTTGGATTTCCCCTTTCAACTACGACTAGACACAAATTGTTCAACAGTACACAGAAGGGTGAGCGTGAAAAAAACCGAAGGTCAAGCATCGTGAAGTGCGAAGAAACACCAGGACATGATGAGCATTGTGAGGAGTGGAAACGTTACAAAAAAGATAATGCATCGACTTGCGAGGGACAAGATCATGGGGAGGTAAGAGAGTGGAAAATCATGAGAGACGCGTATTCTGAGCACACACGATGGCGTGGTGAAGAACGAGAGAGCAATGAGGAGGCAGAGTGGAAGGGTGACATGGGAGATTGTGAGCATCCTGAGTACACACCAAACTGGCGTGGAGAACGAGTAGATGAGAGTCGTGCGTCAAGCTCTCTCCGGGTTGGAGACAAGGTATAGTTTACCCCGACAAACCTTCGACAGCCTGCGTTGCTACTAATGAGCTTTTCATTCATGTAGCAGTCGCTACTGCAGCGTTTGCAACCTGAATATCCTACATCTGAATTCAAACTGAGCTGCGCCTTGTAGTCAACAGGGATACGTGATAAAAGTGAGCAAGGAACTGATGGGCCTCTTCTGCTACATCGAAAAGCGGAAACGAATCCTGATCAAAGAGCTTGCACATACCCTAAAACAGGTACCAGATGCTGGTTCACCAACACCTAGACATGTAGGACTCGCGTTTCGTAGCAAGTAACAATATTCCAGCTCTATCATTCTGCAACAATACTTTTGCAACCTAACCTCAGCATTTTTACGCATAAGTGTTGAAGACTCACGACTTCGTAAGTCTAGTGCAGGTTGCAGCTGTGGCGTTTGTATTGACATGCGTGAGGGGAGTATTTTCACCACTTGTGGAAGTATTCAGGACCTCACCACCGACGTGGTCAAAGTTATTGCTTATGCTAGTCTCGTTTGACTCCGTCGCCATTTGTTACTTGACAATCAAATCGGCAGAGCCGTTGGATCAGCTTGGAGCTCTCGCCACTGAGAACAGACCAGACATCATGGAAGGTATTGAGAAAGAAGAGGAGATGGTTATCAAATTTGCAACAGAATTCATACGGCTGTTCAAAAGATTGAGAAATATTGCGATTTCTATAACAGTGTCACAGCTTGCGCAACTAGTATTCAAAGTGTTGAGGTTGAAAGACCCACAGTTTGTACACAACTGCTTGAGAATTGTACAGACATGGATGCAGGCACCCTGGGCATGATCAATAATGCATCGCACTTGGAAGACCCAATGTGGACACATTTTTTCATAGTCCTACATGTATTCCAAAGTTGCATACCTCTCTCCGTCAGAGGTCCAAGCGTTAGAAGAGATAGTGGCACCAAAACCAGAGCACAATTGGCAGAACAATGAAATGAGCTCTAGAAAATTGCATATGAGAACTAATAAATACCTTTAACTAGCGCCACTGCTTCAAGATGACGAAGTTCGTGCAAGTGCCTCAATCAAGATAAAAACCAGGTTACAAAATCTACAGTAGGTGGTGACAAATTCAAAGGATGACAATATTGGCTAAACAGCAAATTGGGTAACTAGTTGAACATAGAACTAGAAATGGATTAACTTGTAAAATCACCACTTGAATTTATATCAGTTGTAATAAGGTAATCCAAGCGCGTGACCCCTGATCCTCAAAATTTACCTGGAGATAGATTGCACTCCGTCAAAAGTCAACAGAAAAGATTTAGACGAGTCGCATGTCCTGATCCTTGAAAGATATATTTTCTAGTACAATCTATTCTAAGCTTCGGTCAGTTCTTAACTGCTCAGCCTTGTCGAATTTTGTTACCATTCTGCTGCAAAGCAGACACAGGTTTCAGAAGACATGCAACAAAAAAAACTTTATATCCCTCGTATTTTCTTTTGCGACACTTTTCTTGAATCCACCTTTATTTAAAACTATTGTTTGCAGCTGGGGTATCCGCCATGAAAGTATTTTATTCAGCAAAATCTACATCTTCCATGTATGAGGAAGACATTCCACACCTAATTAGAAACTCGTAAATAAATCGCATGCTTATTCTAGAGTGTAGTACACAATAATCACAGCATCGAATGAAGAAGACGTACCTTCAACAAAAATTGGTTTATGAAGCTTCAAATCGCCCAAAACTCCCGCAATTCTTGTCACCAAGGTTCGTGTTTACTTACACTTTGAATTATTTACCTCGTTCTATATATGTGTACTTAAATTGCTAGTGTAATGTACTTGGTTGAGCAGATTTATGACATTATGGATTCATTTCGTAGATTATCATCAAGGAACTCATGAAAGAACTTATGGATCTAGCATTGCTCAAGATACGTATTGAGTATAAATGTGTCCAGAGGGCAGATTAACATCCAATGGCGAAATTTGAATTTTAAAAGCACCTTATGTGGTAAGATGTAGCTTGCGATCTGTGAAAGTGGAAACAAAGACTCATAGCGCCTACTTAAGCCAGGGCTGGTAGAAATTACAGCTTCAAAAATTCATGAGGACAGAAATTGAAGGAGGAGATTCTTGTGCCCTGCTGCATTTTCCTGGAATCGCGCTAAGTCTCTGATCCTCGAGAACTAAAGCAGGGACCATGAGGCGTGATCAAAACGAAGAGGAAAACGTCCGAAACCTAACAAAAGCGTTAAACCTCCAAAACATTCTGCATCGAAACCAACAAATGTGTCCATAGATACGCAAGCACGTGTGCACCTCCACTTCTGCCAGGGTTTTGAACGGGTATCACAGTGCGTGGACATACAGTGGTCACTCACTTAATTAATCCCCCAAAATCTAATAACCTCCAATAATTAATCAAAATTTTGGGAATTGATTTTGTTCTATGGTACATAATTAATAATTTCTGATAAATAATTATTTTTTTATTTATTTTTATTATTTAATAAAGGTAATAAACAAGGGCCACATAACTATATATGATTAGTCCAGGCAAGGTGGAAGCGACCAGCCTAGATTGTAGAGCTAGCAAGAATGATTTCCATCTCACCTTCAATGTGCCACTTTTGATGATTAATAACTTCTAATAATTAATATTTTCTTGCAATAAATGAACACTATATTATTTATAAATTTTATCTTCAGAGAATTCAAAAGATTCTAAAATTATATCATTTAGTATATTTTGGATTATTTTTAAAACGTTAAATAAAATAATCCACCAAAGGCTTTCAAGGATGTTTTAGAAGAATTTCTTTAATTAACTTCTAAAAATTACCATATGATGCTTATGAAATTATGAAATATGATAGGTGATATTGGATCTTTTTGGCTAGTAATTTTTGCATGCCATTAGAGGTGAAATAGTAGTACATGTTCATCCAATTTATTACCAAAGACTTATGTTATAGTGAAGTAAATCTCCTCCCTTCTTTCCCTACCTTCCATCATTCTTCCTTTGTTCTATGTGCCCTTCATATCTTACATAGGTTATATATCGATAAAAGAAACAAAATGAAATAATGGAACCAAATTTAGAAAATTTGATTGGAGATTTAAGGTGATAGTGGTAGCAATAATGTAAATGTGTTATTTAACTATTGACTAATTTGTCAATGTTTTTGTGTCCAATTGCATCAAGAGATATTGCAAAGGCAACCAAAAAAATCATTAAGGAGTTTTTTTAGATTGTTTTAGACATTGTTTTGGCCATTGTAATGGCCAAAATACACCTTGCATTAACGCCACATATTTGCACCATTACATATATATAAATATATAATTTATAGTATTAAAGTTCAACATCAACTTGAAGATGAATTAAGAATAGAACAAAACAAAACTAAAAACAATACTTAAACAATAACAATCTCTTCAAATATTGAAATATAGTGACTAATTAAAAATATATTAATAAAAGTAACTTTTCTAATTAAAACTTCACTACAACATGTACAACATGCACATAGCATGTTTTATATTTCATATATTCATTATATATAATATATAGCTATATAAAGTAAAATTTAACATATATAATAAAATTTAAAATAATTTGTATTTGGATGAAATATAGAATAATGTGTTTTAGTGTTTTTAATAATTGGTACAACAAAACACCAATTTACACCTCTTATTGAAAGTACACAAAAAAACACATTATTATATACCTTATCCAAGTCTCAAGACAACAATACAAAACTGCAATGAATAGAAAATCTTGGTTGCAATGAATAGTAAATAGAAATGTACACCAAGCCACACTTAAGATTACATGATCATCATATTTAGCATTAGCAAAAGTATGTGTGAGTCGATTTCAGGCTAAGAATGAGGTCAACCTCAAGAACAGAAGGCAGAGTTTTCAAACACAGAGCCATTGCATGCATAGAAATAGGTTTATTTCTTCATGGAGTTGTGGTCTCCTTTCCTTCGTGTTTGTATGCACTGATGCTTGAATGCATGCAGTATGCCTGATGTGCAGATCTGAATAAGAGCATCGAAGGATTTGGCATTGCTGCAAGCATCTTGTTGCTGATCATTTTGTAATGCTCTTATTGAAGTGTTACTTGTGATTAGGAATGAGCTAATGCAGGATTGAACCACTGGATATTGTTGTTTCCTTCACAATCCTTCCATGAGAAAGTTTGCATTGACGTGCACATGTTCTGTGGATTCTGAAGCTCGAGTCAGTTCAAGACATTGTAATGGAATTCGGTGTCTCATTGATTAGATGGGTTGTAGCGGTAGATGAGTTGGGTTTTGACAACGAAGATTGTGTGGATCTGCTGTGGCAAAAAGATGGTTAAGAGTGGAGAGGAAGGGACAAGCTCCTTCATGCTTTCATCAACAACTTTGAGTGATTGGAGAAACTTCGGCGTCGTTCGCCATAACTCCTGAAGACTTCTGTATGGCAATGGTATGTGTGCTGCTCAGTATTGATTCGGTGATTGAAGAGGCGAATTGGAGAATGGCGGTTGATCGTGCCACCGTACGGGAACTCAGATCAGGCTTTTTTTTCGGCAATCCAGACAGTGCGTCAACGATGAGCCAACTTTGTGGACATGGATTTTGGAGAAAAACTGCATCGTGTGAAGCGGAGGTATATCGTTGATCATGAAACTCTTATCTGCCCGACATGCTTAGAGACTCTCTACCCCTCCATATACCAGGTATTCCTTTTGACATTGACTTTGTTGTGGGTGTTGTGAGTTGCATTGGCATGGAATTCCCAGAATCACGCGGAATTGTTGCCTGGAAGGAATGCCCAACTCCCCGTTGTTTGCTTCGATGATTCGGAGTTCGAAGTTTAGCTGGTGTTCGGGAGGTATTACAGTCGTTCCTTGAGGATGTCGAAAGTCTTCTATTTCTTTTGTATAAGAGCAATATTGTTGGGTTTAGGGTTGCTTGTCAGTCGAGGAAGTTGAGCTGCATTCGTCGTCGTGAAATGATATATTCGAAGCGGCTTAAGATGCGGTAGGATGCAATTATTTCGACTGTTTGTTTGTTTGTTTGTTTTTTTTTCTGGAAAGCTCTAAGTTGGATATCCTGACAGTAGGCATTCATTATGTTCTACGATTCAGTGCCAGAATGGTGATGCAGCGTGCGCAGAATCTATCATATGGAACTTGCTGGTGAACTACAAGCATGCACACATTCGGTGCACCGAAATGCATTACGTCGACATTCGAGATCATGACAGGCAATGTGTGTGTAATATACATTCCAGGTTGGAAGACTGCAAAAGATGTTTGATCAATGTGTAAGGGCCACTTGACATTATGGCCAATTGTTGAGAGGACAAAGGATTTCACGAATGTGATTGGTGGAAGAAAAAAATTGACCACTAGGTCTTCCGACTAGAGGCAATGGCTAAATGACATTTTGGTTGAAAATGGCAATTTTGGCACCAAGAAGTTGTTTGCTTGATAAGAAATTGGGCCGGACATGAATAGAAATCCAATTCTCAATCAAGCAGACAAGCCAAAGGTCATATTTATTATATTTTAATGGACTTCTACATTGGTTTTTTGACCAATTTTAAGAGGAGTTGTCTAAGGTCTGCTCAATCAAACAACTATAGTGTGAAGTGGCCCTAATTGTCAATGCCTTTCCATTGCTTGAGATGTGTGCAAAGCATTTGAATGCTTGTCATAATGGTTGTTAATGTTGAATAATCAAATGCATGATAAAATGAAGATCTTGTAATGTGTAGCATGCTATTGTCAAAGTCCTTTCGAAATACATATGATGAATCATATAATACATGAATTGACATAATATGAAATTCTTAGTATTCTTATACCAATTTAATTTTTATTTATAGATATTCATGATAGTTTAATTTCCAAATTCATTTGGCTTAGTAAATAAAGATTATCCAAACATTTAAATAAGAGAGATGTGTGTAGTCATTCATATACATTATTAAGATGGTGATAGACTTGTTTTGATGAATTATTAATAATGTATGTATTTTAAATATCTAAATTTTGTAAAGATTTAATAATCCCTATTATTTTTTATTTTATTGGGTGATGATTTTTTTGTTCAAACTACCAAACAGATTGCTTTTAAAATTCAATTGTTTAAAAAGTATCAATTATAATATTTTGTGTTTTGTATTAGGAAGGCTCTACAACTTCTAACCATCACTTTATAATTATTCTTATTATTATGCATCTTTAAATGCATTATAACAAAAAAATTATAATACACAATTTTGACAATTTATAATACTTTGACAATTCATAATTAGTTTGATTATAATTATTTATATTTATTAATTAAAATATATATAACATCAATATACATAATTATAATTTTATATGTTTGTATGTTTATATATATATATATATATATATACACACATATATGTATATTTTTTAGTAAGTTTTTAAATTTTTTTCTATTCCAATCAAGCTCAAAAGAACAAGTTTGTATAATTTTATATACTACAATCACAAATTGTAGTTGTTATTTTTTTATTTCTTAACTTAGTTTTCTATAAATAAATAAAATAATATTTTAAATATTTTATGTGTATTTTTCTTAAAATATACATAAATCAAATAAGATTTTATATTTTTTTATTATTATACTTAATAATTAATTTAATATTATTCTTTTGATAAATGCAAGCACATATTTTAATACTGTTGTGATTATATTATATAAATTTACTTTTATAAAATAAAATTTTATAAAATTTATTTATATCTATATTATTTTTTAAAACTTATATTTTTAGTACTTTCTATAGTTATATATGTACAATCTTAATTGATTATATTTAATAGTATATTTTTTAATTTATCATATTTTATTTTATTTTTGCTTTAAAATGCCTACTTCTTCAATATACTATACTTTATTATAAAAAAAAATTGTAAAGACCAAATCACATACTTCAACAAAAAAGGCATGGATTTTTATTTTTTTCTTAAATTTTGGTGGTGCTTTAAATTTATAATTCATGATTAAATAATTTCTTTTCCAACTAAAAACAAATCATTTAAAATTCAGCATTAATTTTAAACATTTCAAAAAATACATTTATTAACATTTATTTGCTTAAATTGTACTATATTTTATATCTTTTGGTATTAATTTTTTTCTTAAAAAAATATAAATTTTAGTATGAATATATTATTATAAATTTAATAATAATAATTTTTTTAAAAAATCTAATATTAATTTATTATATTAATTTCTTAGTAAGATGGTTGAAATTGTCAAAAGCATAAATCAAAACAAACATCTAAACAAATAATATACTCTTGTACAACTAATAAAGAAAAAATTATGATAAGAAGGAAGCATATTTATATATTAGGAAGAAATTAGAATGATTTTTGCCAACTACAAAGAATTAGAGAGTTTTAAAGCAATATTGAAAATAGAAGAAATGTATTGACAAGGCTAGAGATGGTTTTAGTCTTGCCTCTATATATACTATCTATACAAGAAGGTTGTGTAGAAGCTTCCCAAGGACCATAAGGCTTGTAGACCAAGCATTCAATATGTAAGACTCTTTTATAGCAGCTCTTTAAAGATTGGAAATTTCTAAGAGAATTTTTATTAGTCATGTGGCATGTCTATAAGAATCTATAGATTTAATTTGTATTTATAAACTTCCATTAATTTTTTTTAAGAATAATAGTATCTATCTAATATACTTCTACTTCTTTTTATTTTTTTCTATTTACTTCTATTTCTAAATTAGTAAAGGTATTTATTATAAAATTTATTTTAATTTACAAATAACTTTAAAATTTTAATTTCTAATTTTTAAATGCATCTTTTAGGATATTTTGATCTACTGAAATATAATGCTTCTTTAAAAATACATGAAATATTTTCTTAAATATTATTGACATTTATCTAGCATCTCAACCACTTCTTCTTGCAAGTTAATTAAGATATTATAGCTTTTAACTTATAATAATAATTTTTTTGTTATACTTATGTATGCAATAGAATTGCCAAAATACACTCTAAAATAATCCTACATGTTTTAGTCCAATAAACTACTCAATGTTTGTAATAATTTACTATTTAAAAATCAAGCTGATGTAAAATAAGTTTTTATATTTTAAAAATAATAATATTTTAAAATTATTTTAAATATTATAATATAAAGTAAAGAAATCTAGTTTTTTTATAAATTGATTTTAAAATATAAAGTATAAAAATAATCCTATAGTTTTAAAAACATTGACCTAGAAGTTGCATAATTAAATTTTAAGCTTCAACATTCAATATATATATATATATATATGAATTTGTATTATTCTGGTAAAATCAAAAGATGTAAAAATCATTTATGTATGTATGTGTGCATGTATGTATGTTATATATATCCATTTTTAATTAAGATTCACAAATAAGTTTGAATTAAATGTATTCATAAATAAATTATGGAAAAATTGTACTCATAGATTTGATTACAAGAGAATAAAAAGACCAGAGTAATTTAGTCTTAGAATTATATCTAAAAAGAATTTGAAAGTAGAGTATTTAATTTAAAATATATGCAAATCATATCTATGTATATCACTACAATTCTAAAACTTCAAATTATTTTCAGTACAACACTAATATGAATGTCAATTGAAAATTTCATAAAAAAAATTCTTAAAACTTTAAGTTCTGTAAACCTCAAATTATATATATATATATATATATATATACTAATGTTGTAATTACAATTTTTTATTACTGATTGATGTGTGATCTTTGATATATAAAAATGAAAATTGTGTGATTTACTTGCAATATTTTATATCTTTCACCATAGAATTCTATACCTAAGAAATGTTCAGAAATTTGAAGTGATAATAAAATGCTAATCCAGTATACAAAATAAGTTAATATTACAGAATATAAACTTTTAAATGTTTCAGGCATTGCATAAGCAGGAATATTTTTTGTACCACCGGTCCAAGAGATGTATTTGATTTTAACGAACTTTCATTAATTCAAAGCAGCTAAAAGTAAGGTATTCTTAATTGAAGTTAATAAATATGTTTAATCAACATAAAATGTATTTTTATTAAAAACTATTTAACCCAATATTGTGTAAAAAATTGAAGTATTTGGTCTACTGATGAAACTGATATTCAAAAACACAATGCTACCAACCTATTTGCATAATGAATGTTTATGTGTGAGAATTATGTATATGTATGTATGTATGTGTATATTTATATGTATCATTAATGGAATATAAATAGTTATTTTTTGTCTTACAATATCTCAAATTGAATGTGACAGTAAAGACAAGAAAAATACAATTAAATGGTTATGTTTTATTATTATTTAGTGAAAAAATATTTTAAAAAACATTTATCATATGTTTATCATAATATTTATCAATATATCAAAATAAAACATTGTGTATGTGCAAAATTATAAAATACAAAACAAACCAAAATTATAAAATACAACACAAACCAAAATTATTAGATTCATATAGTTGCACTTCATTTAATTTAATTTAATTTAATTTTTTTTTTGTTACATTTGAATAGGTACATGTGTTTTTATTTATTCATTGTTTATTTATGTAATTTATAAATTTTGATCCTTGATATTATTTGTGTGGTATTAATTAGCTCCATTTCTGTGATTATTGCTTTCATTGTTTGCATTGTGATTTATTATTGTAATGGATATTATTATGTATCAATAAAATGTTTAGCATACTACTCCCAAAGCAAAGCAAGATTTTCAATTTCTAGTGTTATAAAAAAATTATTATTATAAAATTTAAAATTGAAACATTGGGAAAGGCAAGGCAAATGGAGTCTAAAATATAACATCAAACATTATATCCCTGTGGTATACTGTGTATTATGATCCAATATGACAATTGGAGATTGTTTTCAGGGTTGCACTACGAACAGAAAGAAATTCAAAGTTAAAACCGAAGAATAATTACTGCACATCTTAGTAAGTACATCACACTTTGTGAACTGCAGACAGATTGAATTAGGGAATCGTACATTAATATTTCTTAAACTAGGGTTAAACAGAATCAACTTTGCTTTCAACTGCACTGGAAAGTGAAGACAGTGCTTGTAGAGCTCTAAAGCACTGGCTCAGGGCAGACAAGCAGGTAGATGGACAGGCTTTACTACCAGGTGGTTCACAACCTCCCACACCACTGTCAAAACCAACACAGCACATCTGCAGCTTTCTGCAAGCATCTTCAGAACTCCATACAAACAATAAACATACACCACCACCACCACCACCACCACCACCTCCTGCCACATGATAATCCTCAAACCCTAACTGCTTCATCAATTTAGCTGGGAAGAGGTGTGGTGCAGTTTTAGGGTTTGGCCGAATTTGGGAGGTTGGGTATAGAGCTCAAGTGGAGCAAATACTAGAGTTTGTGTGTCAAGTTCTTTTAGTACTTGTCATCAGATGGCTGTGCACTTTCCTTTAACTGGGTGGGAGTTGTGGGCAGGCACCAGAATATGAATGTGCACATTATGGTTTATCTTTCATGCCATGATCTGAGAGTTGTGGGTGTGAGGAGTGATAAAGGGACTTGAAAGAGGAAAAAAAGGAAGCTCAAACAAAGACTGGATCCCACTTTTTGGGTGGTGCTTTTGTTCTTTTGCAGAATAGCTGGCTACTCATATGGCCTCTGTCAGAAGTAATTTTCCAGCTGTGATAGTGCAAAAGAATCATCAAAATCTTGCTGGTTGAGTGCAGTTGCTTGGTATTGTTTTTATCTGTTGTTGTCTCTCTGTGTTTACTGTTTGAAATGGAAGAGCTAGGGATGGATGGGATTGCCAAAAGGATCACTTGAAATTAGGACAGGCTGATGGCCTTGGCTTGCAAAAGGGCTATGGCTTTGCAGTAGAGACATGATAGCCAATCACAATCAACATTGCAGGCTGAGCCATAATGCCATGCGGCCCCTCGTTATTCTAAACATGGATTCACAACTTGTTTTGTGGCTCCCAGCAAATATCTGAAGCAGTTTTCTGTATCATTTAAGTTTGTGGCCCCCAGTCAACACCAAAAAGGGTTTGGAACATGATATGTGGCCCCCAGCAAACAACAGCATCAAGTTTCCACCCTCAAATTAAGCTTTGTGACCCCCTGTTTACACCAAAGAACATGATTTGTGGCCCCAGGTGGCACCAAACAAGGCTATGTCACTTTAATTTCGTGCAATGGAAATCCATCCACTGTGCAAGTTGCAGTTTTTGGTAACTTAGCATCATAGAACCAGAATTCCTTTTCAGCCAGATTCGCTTTTCAGCATTTAGTTGTTCTCAGGATTGGGTTTCCCTAAAACTATGTGTTTTTGGCAGCTATGAAGAGCTGCTGTTGGTCATTTGCCGTAGTGTTGTTTGCAAGAGGGGGTTGCATAGTCTGCTTAGGCGAAAGAGGACCTAGACTGGGCTTACCGGGGTGGTCCGACGGATGAAACCCTTAAGCTCTGTCTAGGTCCATAAGCCCCGCGAGCTGCCCCCCCGTCGGCTGCCCCGCGGTACAGTCATGGGCAGCGGGCTGGGCAGAACCCAAATCAATTTAAATAATGTGAGATTCCCATGAATTTTCAAGACCTGGAACGGCTGGTGCATTGGTTGTGAACTCTGACAGCGTTGGACATGTGTCGAGGTCATCCCCGTCCGCCCCTGTTGCAATCTCGTACACATTTTTTGACCCCTCCCCCCAGTACTTAGCCCCTTCTCCCCCCCTCTGCCTGAGCCGCCTTCGCCTCTGCTCCCCTCGGCCCGATTTTCGCGCGCGGGCGGTGGGGGGAAGGGCAGACATTTATAATTTTGTTAAATCGCGCGGGAAATTCGGCTCCAGCCTGGCGGGGCAGGGCAACGGGCAACGGGCTAGAAATTTGGGGGCAGGGAGGACGACTAAACCTGGGCAGGGCTAGGCAGGGCCGAGCTTGAGCGGGATGGATGAAATTTATCCAGGAATAAGCCCAGTCTTGGTCCTCTTTCGCCCCTGCCTTGCTTAGTCATACTGCTCATCTTGGTTCCACGCATCTGGTTGTCTCTGGTCTATTACGCTATTTACCCCTCGGCTCTTCGTATCCCTTTCGGTTGTTGCTGTTGTTGAATATGGTGGCTTCTCGCTCTCCGTGAACCCATTGAGACGTCCGTGTCGCCATAGCCAGGCAGGGGACAGGATTTTGTTGCTAGGATTCGGGTTCTCAGTTTTTTATGATCGGCAGGAGCGTTTATTTATTTTCTGCAGAGTCGCCGCAGTAATGCTCTTCCAGTGTCGGATTGCGCGGATTGAGTGGAAGCGTGTCTGTGCTGTCTGTGCTGGAGTTAGGAGTTCGGAGGCGGCTTTCCTTGCGACTTCGGTCACCAATTGATTCCCAAATATTTGACAGTGCGATCTCCCTGTAGCTCTATGTCGTTGTTGTCATTTGCATCTCATTCTGCGTGCGGGCGATTGGGTGGGGTGTATTAGCGGGATTCTTTTCTGAAACCTGGTATCATTGTTGAGGTAGCTGGTTCCCAATGCGGGTGTAGTTTGGGTAGAAGTTTGTGCGGTTATGCGAGTGGTTATCAGGGGTTGCGCTTGCTTATTTTGCGAAGCCCTGTTGGTCGTGGGAGCATACGACGTGCTGCTAAATTGAATTGTCATGGTGAAGAGTCGTGTTGAGGAGTTAATGTGATCATTGAGCATTGGCGAAGCGAGGAGTTTAATGTTTATGCTGGACAGCTGGTTCGCAGTGGTTGCGTTGCCCTTTATCGTTGAATGTGAAAGGGAGCTTCTGTTGTGAAGTTTGCTGTTGGATTCTGTTGATGCTTGCGGAAGAGACAGCTGTTGCCTTCTATTTTGCATCTAGCAGGGGTTTTAGATGTGGAGTAACTGCGATAAACTGTTCCGTGGTCCACAGTGGCTTCAGCTTGAATCTCCGATTTTTTTTGTTTGCTTTAAACTCTGGCCCTTCAGCAACTAGCATCCGTGGCTCCTCTTTGTTCTACGGCGATTGAAGTGGCTGGTTGCCAAGACTCCTTGGAATTCGTTCTCTTTGAGTTTGTATGCGGTCATGAAGGGCTTGAAAACGAGGACATGATTAAAGGAACGATGCAGCATGTTTCAAGAGGTCGCCAGGTGAATGTCTTTATCAGTGCTCTCCTTAATATCACACCTGGAAAATGATCCGAATTCAATATTCTGTACAGTGCGTTTTTGCCAAGTTGCAGTGAAATTTGGAAGGGTTGACAGTAGTTTTTCAAGCCATAATGTTACGTATGATGAGTTTTAACGATTACTGTAGTTTCAAGGGGCTGAAATTCCATTTGATCGTAAAATGAATACATGTTTCCGCATGTTCTTCGTCACTGCGGTATTAATGAGGATTTCCGTCTTGCACAATTTTCTGTCAATTGGTAATCATGATTCCAGTCTTGTTGCTGGGACAGGTTGAATTACTCATGAGAGTTGCAGTACATGTGCAGTGTTGTACATGTCTTCTCCGAGTCGTTTTAATGGAATTTTTCAGCCAACGTCGTTAGATGTGACTCTTATCTAGGATCGATGGATATAATCCTCGCACTATCTCATGACCATTTATTAATTAAGGTGTCTACAAATGGCTTTAGTTTATATTGAACATGACCTGTTTCGCAATGATATTATTTCCTCCTGTCACGTCCTCATGCCCTAGAAACTTCTCGAATGATCTTTTTTCTGCCTATTAGGTCTAGCTACATCGCCTGTTTTTGTGTCAATCTACACGGTTCATAGAAGAATTTCTCTTGCACGAACCCTACGAAGAAAATTCTTCTTGTTAGTTGTGATCACTTCGAAAATCAAAGTCTTTCTTTATTTCTCTTAACTGCTTCTCCTTTAGTTGAGAAACGCCATTCTTGTGGACTTGGTTCTTCATCTCTTGGTTGCAGTAGCATCTTTGAACATATTATGATACCTTAATAATGTGAAGAGCTTCATGTTGGAGGCATTTAGGATTCACTGAGGTATGATAGGATTGTAAACTCGAGATGATAGGATCGTATCAGCTGAAGGCTGTTCTGATATTTTTATGCTTATTGACTGTTGAATCAGGTGTCTCTTCGAGGCGCCAGCGCTAAGGAGCAAACTCGAGATGAATTGCTGGATCGAGTGGCACAAGAGAGAGCAATTCGTTCTCTAGCCAAACAGGCTGGTGTGTCCGCTTTGGTTATTCAGGTACGGTTGGATGAGGAAGTTCGCTCCTCCATGTTCAGAATGATGCGGTTCCTTTGTAGGCACTAAAGTAATTTTTCCCCGATCGCAGAGAATATGGAGGGGTCGCACCGTCGCACAAAAAGCTGCTGCTCAAGCTCGCGCAGACTGGGATGAGCAATTCATATCACGACGTGTTGAAAATCAATCTCCAATTTCTGCTGACGCAATCTCAAACGAAATGCTGCGTCCCCTCTTTATGATCTTACGGCATTCAAGTTGTTTCAGTCTTCATCAGACTCGAGAGAGCTCTGAAGATGCTGGCCGACTCTCAACGTGTTTTCGGCTACTCTTACAGAGCATCCAAAACCCAGGTGCGCGGTTGTTGTTCTTTTTAAGTATGCACCTTACCAAATCATGCATACGTGCACGTTATAAGTTCAGACGAAGGACAGTTTTGTTATGTATAATTATGAATACGATTGCCTAAATTCTATTTGTACTTGGATTGTCGTGGAAATCATGTGTTTTCAGATGTACGATATAATTACTGCGATCTATCAGTTGGGTTTCCGGATAAAATGTCGAAATGGATGTATCAGGCACGACAACTTCTCAGACTTGCTTGTGCTGCCTTAGAAAATGAGAGTTATGGGGTTCGTGAAGCAGACCAGAAAGGAACGGACAGAAGTCACATGGCACAAGAAGGCTATAATTTAGCAGGATTAGCAATGCGAGTGATGGTTTCATTAACGGATAGTAGTACATGGAAGTGCTTTGGTGAGCCAGGGCAGGAGGTCAGGAAGCGGAAGGCAGAGCTTGTTGTGCTGAAGCTGCTAGAGTGGCTTGCAAGTGGAAGTGCTGGTCTATTCTTGGCTGTTCGGTCATATATATTGGCAAATTTCCCAGTTCCTGGCATTAAAGATGATCAAGCTCGTCCCCGCGGGAAGAAAGACAAATTTATAATCACGGCAAGCATAGTCACAGTTACATTGAGACCCCTGCTTTTTCTATCTGCTGAGTGTGATGAAGATGGACAGAAAGATGAGAATCCGGAGGATCGGAAGGACTACACATCTGCAGCAAACAGAGCAGCTGCACAATTTTCTGCGCACATTCTCACCATTCCATTTCTACCACAACGTTTACCGCAGCCGCTATTGCCAGCTTTGCAACACCCTACAGCTCTGTCTCCATGCCTGCGGTCTTTTGGGGTGTGTATTTCGTTGTGCGAAGTTTGACATTTTTTTTTCAAAAACTATAGTTTCGTGACTTGGATTCGAGGGAATAGAACTTGCATGAGTTTCTTGTATATTCAATAATCCTAGAGACAGATTTTAGCCATTAGTTCCTAATTGCTTCGATGGTCATGATACGCTAATATTGATTCGCCTTTTTTAGTCAGTCACGGTAGCTAACTAGGTCTTGCGGTTATTAAGTATGAGGCAATTCAATCTTATGGTATGGTTTGGCATTCCTTGTATCTGGCAAGTTCATAACCGATAGTTCTGATTCCTCGCGTAAATCCCTTATTAAATGCTATTTGTAGGTGCATTCTAGATGGCTTCACTGACCTTGCGTATTTTCACTATATGCAGGTGCCTATAAGAAATCTGCTCCGAATAGCAACAGCTATGTCCGCTTTACCTTGCCTACCATCACTTCAAGGAAAAGTTGATTGCAAGTTAGCAGGTGTGCCACTTTCAGCATGGGCTTTATCCAATATAGTATGCCTTGCTTCCCATACGGTGAAAGACAGTCTTCAGTTCGTGAATGGCTTAGTATGTCAAGATTATGTTCAAGCTCTTTGTTACCTTTTAGAGGACTTGAATCCATGGATCGAAACTACAAGAAAGCGTAGGAAAGCTGAGAAGAATGCCGCGGAGGATGTAGAGGACAGGGATGGTGAGGATACCAAAGCTGTTGGGGTTGGGTAAGTAGCTTCTGCAGCTGTACGGAGCAATGCATGTTTTAGTGAATAATGTTCTTGGTTTGATGAATGTGCATCTGTTCGTGCATTGCTGAATTTTCTGTATTTGAGATTTATCTGTAAGAAGTGGTTCAAGTGTGTGTGAATGTCTGTTATTTATATTCAAGAAAGTCACGTGTAGCACTTCGTATTTAAATAAGTTATGTCTCTGCTGTTAATGGAACACATGATGCGTTTTTAATCCACTCCAATGCTTCCCTCAGGAACGAGGCCTCAAAAGCTCGTGAGACTATCATCTTCCAGTTGCTTGTGGAAAGTCTCAGACCTTTGCATCAGCAATGGCATCTTCTTCAACTCATGAACGAAGCAGCTTTGAATGATTCTGCACCTATGATGTTTATAGCTACTGCGCAACGATCACTTAAGGGTGTTACGGAGAAGCTCTTCAGTCTATCGGACGTAGCGAAACTATATTCCAGTTTACTGCCAGCTTTTGCAGTTCTGAATCCCTTCGGAGGGGCTCTACCAATTCTTAACCTACTTGCCTTCACTCCTGGATTACTTCCTCAACTTTGGGACTGGCTTCAAACCTCACCAGGCTTGGCTCATCTGTTAAACTTAAATCTTCACGGAGATTTTAATAATGAACAGCATTTGGAAACTCAACCTATCAAAGCAGAGAAGGGAGCGTTTATTCCGAGGAGGCGGAGCACAGGCAGTCGTTGGGCTGCTGCTTTAGGATTGAGAAATCGGTCAAGATCAACATGTTTTGCTGGTGATAATAATGTCTTCACTTTAGGCAGCAACCCTACAGGTAGGACCCTTGGAAGGCAGGAACTTATTCCTGGAAGAATGTCTCTTGAAGGAGTTTCATCTACACGAACACCTGAAAGGTCGGCTATTGTACCACCAAGAATGTCAGTCGACCGATTGAGGTCTACTCCACAGCGCTCTCTTGTTGAGCGACCACCTTCAATAGCTCCAAGAATGTCAGCTGACCAACTAGGGTCTACGTCGAGAGGTACTGATTCTTGGGGTTCTACTTTTATCAGTGATCGTTCTGAGACAAGCATACCTGTGGAGTCACCTCGTGTTACGTCAATGCAAGGTGCTAGTCTAGCAAGAAGGGCTGTACATGGGCGCACAGAAGCAAGCAGATCAGTTGACATTGTATCTAATAGGGGGAGCGTCGGCGTTGATTTGGAACCTGCTCGACGATCAGCTGATGGAAATCGAGTAAATTTAAGGAGGATTTCGAACAGGCCAAACAGGGTTGGTGAATCAAGTAGGCCTCTTGATATTTTGGAAGAAATTAGGTAAATGTCCGTAAGACTTTGGTATCGTCTGTTGCAATCTCGTTGCTGGATTTTAGCTCTCTAGCACTACTTTTTTTTGGCACTGATGATGTAATTAACTCTCTTTAGAATATTGGGTGGATTGGTTTGGTGGGAATCATGGAGGGTTGAGGACTGTTCAAACGTTAGTGTGAATTTCTAGTGAAGGGCTGCAGGGTTTGGCCTTTTACTAACCCACTACGACTCTGTTAAGTTTGATGCTCTTGCATTAAAATTGACAACAGATGTATGACACACGCTGTGGATTAACATGGCTACATTCGGTTTGCAGAGATATGGAGACAGAAGATAGTTTGGCACCTCGGATCACGGAAATGGATATCGTTAAGAAGGGTCCAGAAGGTGTGCCAGAGGATGTGCTACCTGTGCTGCTGTTGTTTTGTGCAGCGTATTCTCACTTGCTCGTTGTTTTGGATGATGAAGAGTTTTATGAGCATCAGGTAGTGGATCGTTGAGCGTGTGCATTTTGGTAGTAACGGCAATTCTGTTTTGATATCGTGTGTAGTTTCTTTCTGTTGAAAATGACCACATCTGCTCCCATTTTCGAGATTGTACTTGTTGGAAGCAACAGCTCACATCATTTGGGTTTGTTTTCATAAATGTCTTGTTTAAATGTGCAGGAACCTTTCACACTAGAGCAACAAAGGGTTATTTCAGCCATGCTCAACACTATGGTGTACTATGGGTTTTTGTCAACTTTTAAGCGAAGAAATTCTCTACTTATGGATGTTGCTATCAAATGTTTAAGGTCTTTATATGAAAGGGACTGCCGGCGCAGCTTCTGTCCTCCAAACCTTTGGCTTGCTCCAGCTGTTGCTACAAGACCTCCTACTGCTGCTGCAGCAAGAGCACATGAGGTTGCTATTGCACTTGAGAAGAACGGTGGTGACTCATCACAGGCTCCAGCATTGGGGGCTATCCTGACAACGATTCCTCATGTACTTCCATTTGAAGAACGGTAATCCTCTTTTAGAATCACAATTCGTGTCGTTACAGATTTTAAATGAGTCTCGAGTGTACGCACATTGCAGTAAGTTTTTGAATATATATATGGATTGTTTTAAGTTAGGTTTTTGTGGATACAATATTGTCTCTTTTTTGGGTGCAGGGTACAGATTTTCCGTGAGTTTGTCCGAAGTGATAAGCTGCTGAAGAGGATGGGAGGGGAGGCCGTAGGTCCAGGACCAGGAACTATCGAAATAGCTGTGCGACGGGACCATATTGTTGAGGATGGGTTTTCTCAACTGAACGCGTTGGGCCCTAAGCTGAAGTGCTGTATTAATGTTTCTTTTGTGAACGAGCTTGGACTTGCAGAGGCAGGTCTTGACTATGGTGGATTGTTCAAAGAGTTTCTTACTGACCTCGCCAAGGCAGCTTTTGATCCAGGGTAACTGTTTGACTTTAGGCGATCTTCTTATGTAGCAACACTCTTTTTGATCAGATTTATTTGAAAGTGCGGTGGGTTTCTGACTTGAGCTACATCTTGGAGAGCATGCATGAATTTGTCAGCTGATTATTTTTCTGTATGCAGATATGGTCTTTTTGTTCAAACAGCGACAGAGGAGGGCTTGCTTTTTCCTCACGCTGCTGCTGCTAGTCTCGGTCATGGACTACGAATGCTAGAGTTTCTAGGACGCATTGTTGGGAAAGCATTGTATGAAGGAATTTTGTTAGAATATTCCTTCTCACCACTCTTTGTTTCAAAGATTTTGGGCCGATATAGCTTCCTTGATGAGCTTTCAAGTTTAGATGCAGAGCTTCACCGAAATCTTGTCTATCTCAAGGTATCACTCCGTTTTCATACTCCATGATGTAGAGGTTTTTTGTTTACATGCTAAATCAGCATCTACTGGAGCCTGAGCATGTTTACCTTTCGTTCAGTTCCTTGATTCTCTATTAAAGAAATGGGATATCTGGACTGGGTAGTTAGAATTTGTCCAAACAACCCCGATGTTCGAGATGTGCTGCGAGTTCTTTCCGAACTGGATCATTATGCTAAATAGCTTTCAGCTCATTTAGTGGAATTTGATTCATTATAAAGCAATTCGTAAGTTCCGATTTTCTATTTTCTAGGAGATTTTAAGTTATGTATTTTATATGGCTACTTTCTCACCTTTCAACTCACGTGATTACAGCACTATGAAGGAGATGCTCGGGACCTAGCATTGGATTTTACTGTAACAGAAGAGTTATTTGGGAAACATTCTACTGTGGAGTTGCGACCTGGTGGTGCAGACATCCCTGTGACAAACGAAAACAAACTGCAGTATGTTCATGCTATGGCTGACTACAAACTTAACCAGCAGGTAAGTTGAACCATTTATTTCCACTTGGTTCGAATCATTTCTCAGTTTCCGTAATTAGACATGACACTCAAGTTCTGTCAGTTTGGACTGTTGTCTCCAGTATATGATTTCCAATATAATTTGCATTGAGTTGTCCTGTAAGTAATCGTTTCGTTATTGCAGATGAGACCGTTAATAACCGCATTTGCGAGAGGCATGGCAGACTTGATCGATCCTCAATGGCTTCGTCTTTTCAACGCCAAGGAATTTAATCAGGTGAGATTATCTGATTCTTTATGTGCTTCTTGATTTGTAAACCTGAGTCTTCACCATGGGTCGATAGTGGGATTATTAGCTGCAGAAGTTGAAAATGGCTATCAAGCTATATTGCAAATTCCTGAATTACAGAATATTTTTCTACAGTTCTTTGGATCTGAGTGAAGAGAAGCAAGCTTTTTTCAACTGAGTGTGAACCTCAAATGACCCACTTTGCTTGCATGAATGTGAAGGCTTTCCTTAGTGTCATTGCTGACGGCCGTGGTCTGTACCGTGGGGGCTAGCATAGCTGCTGTCAGGTGGCGACCACGATTTTGATGTGGATGACTTACGCGTGCATACTCGTTATACCGGTGGCTACACTGAGTCTAGTCGAACGATTAAAATGTTCTGGGAGGTGCGTAGTTAATCACATCGTTCGTTTCGATTCTCTGAGTCATGGCAACTTTTCTTTCTTTTTTTTTCTTTTAAAACTTTAAAACTTAAAATTATTACTATTATTTTTTATTTCATATATCCTCTCATGTGAAGGGACTTTGGCATCAGTTGCTGTTAGTGACTTGTAAGAAGACTGCATTTGCATTGCACAGGTGGTTAGAGGTCTTGAAGGAGAAGAAAGATGTGCTCTTTTAAAGTTTGTAACCAGCTGTTCTAGAGCACCTCTTCTCGGTTTTAAACATCTGCAACCTGCCTTCACTATACACAAGGTAAAACTCCCTGAATCCCCTGTTACCATATTTGCCGACCTCTTTGTTCTACTTTCAGGATCATTGTGTTCCTTGAAGACTGTAATTTTTACTTAATTACTTATTTTATTTGAAAAAACCACTTTTTCAAGTTTACTTCATTCTTGTGATTATCACTATTATTATTGGTTGACCAACTCACATATTATGGAGGTGGTCATGCTTACAATTTGAAGGTATCATCTAGGAAAGTTATTTCTATGTTTTGTACAATTCTCCTCTAACTGAACCTCCAACTCAACATTTTCAGGTAGCGTGCGAGGCATCAGTGTGGGCTGTTATTGGTGGTCAAGATGTGGATCGTTTGCCATCTGCTTCTACTTGTTACAACACGTTGAAGGTATGGTTTGAATTTGTATTTAGGTTCAGAGTTGTATCACTTCTTTTCAGATACTATGCAATTAATGAATTTCTCGAAACTTTCCACATTTGCAGAGGTACTGAGTAGTTAAGGAAATTGCGCAAATGTCTGAAGTATAGCAACTCCTCTGAACTTTCTTAATCCCTATTATTATGAAAATTGCATCCTCTTTTAATCGCTTAATAATCTTCACTCCGGTACTTGCGTCCAGCTTCCTACGTATAAGAGAGCAAGCACCTTGAGGGATAAGTTGCGGTATGCTATAAAATCAAACACAGGTTTTGAACTCTCTTGACCACACGACACCCTTGGAGGACTGTTGGGGCTGATGTTCTTCTGATTAATGACGCGCAACTAGGAGGTAGCGAATATCACTATGTAATGATAGTTTCATGTACAGAATTTGATACTTGTCTGGATTTTTATTTCCGGCTTGCATTTAAAGCATTACTTACACTCAAGTACTTTGCTTGTGTGTTGTACTTTCTGCCCTTAGTTTTCGATGGGCAGTGGGAAGGATCAGTATTGGATACCTCCAGGATAAAGCTTTTTAATCAATTCGGAGAAGCGAAGATATTGCTCTGTTAGTCTAGTGCAGATCAGATTGAATCAGGTCAGATTAGGTACTGGGGATCACGGTCCCCATCACTAATGTAATAGATTTCAAGGTAGAAGTAACCATTTTGGTCTTTTCGTTCACCTGGCCACAACTACAGCTAGCAATCGACGGATTGTCGATTCCCTGCACACTATGCCCAATATTCAGGATCCAAGGAGGCATACAGCATCGTCAAGCAAGGCTGCTCCTGGAGTTGAAGTTTCCTTCTCATTGGAAGGTCGTAACTATTTAAGATACTGCAGCAAAGGTGGTTTTTGGAGATCCAATTTTTATTTAGATTAGAGTCTTTGGTTACAATCATCAAATGGGCCTCTTCGTCCTGTCCATTCCAACTGGGATGTTACATAATTTGGGCCAGCATATTGGTAATAGCATTACGTGGGATGTGAAGAACCTTTGTTCATATGTGGTAATGTTTGAGGCAACCGAAGATGTTGGTATTGATGACTTGTCAATACCTTGAGTAGATGTAAAGGTAATATCTCAAGGAGGTTTAAATTGCACAAATGGGTACACTTAGAACTATGTTTGAAAATTGAAGCCCAATTGTGGCATATAGAATGATGTATAGCATGTTGAAAGACCAAAATTAATCAAAAATATTTGGTAAATATTTGGCAAAGAAATTTAATTCTCATATTTTTCTCTATCCACATGTAGTTATAAGATTGTAGAATATTATAATATTTAAAATTAAAGATGGTTGTTGAGAATTATAAGAAATCAAAATATCTATAATAAATTTATTTGGTATTCTAAAATTTTACATTGTTAGAATATTGATAAGTTTTGAATTTGTTGATTTTGACAATAAATGGATTAAGATTGTAATTTTTAAGAGATTATCAATGATATGATATTGTATGAAAATACATATAATAATTTTTGGTACAATTTGCACCATTTGTTTTGGAGCTTGTTATAGAAATTCACATCTTTTGAAAATTATAGACTTAGAATATGGTACACTTATTTTATTTTATTTTTATTTTTAAAAAGTTATTCTTTTTTTTTAATTAAAATTTATCTAAATATTATTGTATAGATAGTCTAATCTTGTTGAATTTTTTTAAATTAGTCGATATGTCTTATAGTTAGTCTTATCTAGTATTAATTAAACAAAGAATTAAAATTTTATATTCTATTATTATCAAAAATAATAACTTATACGTTAATTTGGAAGAAAATTATCTAATGTCATAATTGATGTTTTAAAATAATATAATATTATGAATAGATGTATATTATACTTTGTTAATTTCTCATTATTCAATTTTTAGAATATAACAGTTAAAAACTTATAAGTGTATTTAGATTGACTCATAGACTATATTTTTTGGTATTTCTTTGAGTTAAATCTATTAGGTAGCTTAGTTTGTCACTATTAAGATGTACTTACAAGTTCTATGTTAAATGTAAGGAAATATACTAATAAAATCAAGTTTCTATTTTATAAAGGATTTGGTGAATAACTTGGTTAATAGCTTTCTTGTAATTAATCAAATAATAAATTTGTGTATTAACATTTGTTATAGTTATATATTAAACCACCAAAGTCTCACATTTAGAATTTTTGTTAAGTAAATATTTTTTTAAAATAAATTTTGAATTGCCATTGTGTAATTATTAAGATTATGGCAAACTTAAGTTCTAATAATACTAAAAGTTTTCTAACAATAATAAGCATCATGAGAAGTAGTTAAAAACCTAAGATTTATTGATAGAATATAAACACTATAAGATTTATATTAATAATAAATCTATTGCTTAAAAATAATATTGGTATTTTTAGATTTTTTACACTACAACCAAAGTTTCTTATTTAATTGTGGTCTAATTGTACTTGAATTGAGACAATAATCTAGATTCATCTAAAATATATTTGTTGATTTATTTGCAAAATTTTGTATCAATGTGGCTTATACTTTTACACTGAAGACATTTATTTGTTCATGAAATTCTTTTGTCTAGTTGAAAAAAGCAATATAAAAGCAATAAGAAAAATTTTCAACATGATCCAAAAGACCTATTTATATATTTTTAATTGGTAGAAAGATATATTTATATAAGAAAAAACTATAATTAGTATTACTATACTAATATTGGTTTTAAATTAATATTAGTTAAGTTATGAAATGACATGTAGAGTCTAAAATATCTTTAATTTCTATAATGGTTGGTGTATCAATCAATGTTTATACCTTCCTTGAATCCAAAACTTTATCTTCTTTAGATACTTTATAGTCTAAAATAAATCCAAAAGATACAATAATGTAAAAATATTGCATTTTTGTAGACATGATCAAGGCTTAATAAAATAAATGGTTATGATTGTGTGTGCATATATGTAAGTGTATATGTATGTATGTGTGTGTATATATATATATAATTTAACAAAAAATATTTGAAAGGTTCTTACACATTCTTTATTAATTTGGCTAAGAATTAATTTGTACAATAGTGTAATTTTTTTTCTTCTATATAGTGGTATTCTTCCTATAATTTTAAAATTATATATATATGCACACACACACACATATACATAAGTTACTTTAATGTATTTTAATATGGTGATTTTTAATATAAAAGTTTTTTGATTTTTGTTTCTTTAAGAAATAGTTTTAGTCTCTAGATTCATTAAAATTATGTGTAATATTTAAAAAATTTCTTTACAAAGTCTTTTAGGATATCAAAATCTTACATAGTTTTTTAAAGAGATTTTCTAAAGAGATTTTTGTAGGATCCAAGTGCTATAAATAAACACAATATAAAAAAATCCTTCAATTTTATCAATATAATATTTTAAAAGAATTCTTTTATTATTTTTTTTAATTTTTTTTAATATTAGTAGTAAAAATATGTTTTAATCTCTAATAAAAAAATATATCTTTTTATTTTTAAAATTTCTAAAAGATTTTTTTTAAAAAAATAAGAAATTCATTTCATATTTAAAATCATACAATTGTATCATAAAGATTGTAGATGATCCAATTTTAAATTGATAAATATTTTTATTTTTATTTTTTAAAAATACTATTATGATCTTTCTTAATAATATTAAATATTAAGCAAACATTGTGGTGCCATGTTATATATGGCAAATTGTGGTAATATAGCAAGAACCATGGCAGTATTAGCAACATCCTATAGTTATTTATATATACATAAGAAAAAATATATTATAAATCTCTATATTTATATTATTAATTTAATTTTTTGATTAAATTATAAATTTATTTTTAAAAAAATATTACATATATATTAGAAAATATTATCATTACTGTACACAATTACAAATAATGATAGAAAGATTACAATATGTCTAAGCTAAGAATACTTAAATTTAAAATTTTGAGGTAATATTGAACATGACTAAAAAAACTTAAAATTTTTATTTCAATATATATATATATATATATATATATATATATCTTTGTATTCATTATATCATATTTGATTATTGTTTAAATCTAAATTTTGATTAATTAATAGAAATATATAATTTATTGATATAATTAATATAAAGATACAATATATATATATAATTAATACTCTATGTTGCAAAAAAAAAAAGAGAGCAATAAAATTTTAATAATAGTAATTAATTCAAGAAAGTTACAAGGAGTAATTTTTATAAAGGTGTGAAATAAGAAAGAAAAGGTTTTATAAAAACTATAATTTTTTTGTAAAACTTTTTGAAGTTTAATATTAATGCAATTTTGTGTAAAAATAAAAAAATAAAAAAAATAAAAAATTATATAATTTAAGTTAGTAATCAAAAAGGAATTAAGAAATATTTAGTATACTTTAGTTCTTGGTGTTGATATGATTTTTATACTTTATTTTTAATAAATATTTTATTATCACAAGTAATTTTAAATTTGATTTCTTCTTAAATTTACTTTCTTTTAAATGCATTTAAATTATTGCCAAAAACTTAGTATATATTTTTTTCAATTATTCTTTAGGACAACAAAAAAATAGTTGGAAACCAACACAAATAAAAAAAGAAGCTTTTTTTAGCATAAAATATTTTTGGACGTGATTCCCATTTGATATAATCTTTTTTAGTATAAGAAGTTGCTTGTATCTATAATAGTGTGTATGTAAGAAGAGAGGTGAATAATAATAGACTAAGTTTGGTTGTTTAATTGATGGTTGTTTTATAAATATTTTATATGTGGTCCAATTAGTTATGCATGTTTGACAAGTCTTAAACAAACATAGAAATTCATTGATTTGATTTCACAAGGAGTATTAAGATTAGACACATCAAAGAAAATTAACCAAGACAAGAATAATTTGTTTCTTATATCTTGACTTTGCTAAATTTCATCAATTGTATTTTATGGACAAGATATTAAAAAAATAATAATAATAATTTAAAAAAAAAATGATATTATAAAAAATAATGCTCATCAATAGTGAGACTTCACACTTAAGATTGGATACCAATGCTTCTAGACTTTATCATTCTCATATTGCAAGCAAATATTTGATACTTTAGAATTCAAAATAATTTGAAAAAAAAATCTTCACTTCGTTTTCTTATAAATTAGACAAAATCTTTGTGACTTTATTCCTCATGTATTTTAAACACAATTTTGATACTTTTAAACTCCAAACAATTTAATAAGAAAACTTTATTATACTTTTTTATAATTTAAAAAATTACAAAAAATGATATATATCAATTAAAATTTTATATTTATTAAATAGACAGTATTACAAAAAAATCCAAAATTAGATACAAGAGATTTAATAAAAAAAATCTTCTATTGTTAAAATCTTTGGGTCACCAATTAGACTAATTCAATACATTGAATGTTATTATCTCAATTAAGACTAATATTTTTTTATGTTTAAAGTTTGTCGTAACTAATTTTGATAACTAGTACAATAACTAAAAACTAAAGTAGAGCTATTAAAATCTAAATTCTAAGCATCTAAATAAAACCAATTGCTAAATTTTTTTAAAATAATAAATAAAAAAAACTAAGTAATCTTATGTATTAGTTCTATATAACATCACATTAATTTGTTTGTATTTCTATAATCAATTTTAATTTAATTGTTTCTTTTTCTTCTTTGATAAGATATATTTTTCAATTGTGATCTTTGGTACTATTTTTAATACTTCTTATCTATATCTTATAATATATTATAATATAATTATTAAAAGAATATGGCACAAAAAATAGATCATAATAATATTTTTATCATTTTTACTAAATATGGCTTAGTTTTTAGTGTAAAATATTAATGGAGTAATTTTCTCCTATGTAAGATATGTATATTTGTATTAAATAATCTAAGAACAGCCATCAAAGAAATCAAATAGAAAGAAATCTATTTTTTGTTTTAAAAAATAAATATTTTAAAGATATTATTAATTTCTAATTCCTAAAATTTTGATTATTTTTTATATTATATTTATTTGTATCATATTCATTAAACTGAATGTGTATATATATATATATATATATATATATATGTATATATAATTTTTATATTTTAAATAATAATATGATATAACTTCTAGAACTTCTAATATATTTTTAAAAGATAAAGTTTAATGTTTATATAATAAATATAGTGTGATTTATATAAAAAATTATGAAACAAAAATTAAAATAATATTTGCATTATTGCAACCAAAAAATCTATTCATGCTTATTTAATATCTAAAAACTTAAAAATATTCTTAATAATCTTAATATCTAACAACTTAAAAATATTCTTAATATTCTTAATTGCTATTTAAAATACACAACTAAAAGTAGTACATATGCCTATAGATGCAACATAATTTATTTTATAAATTGAAAAAATAAAACAAAAGTATCTAATTACAGTAGAAAGTACAAAGTTTTATTTTACAACTATAGAAGTTAGAAGTCAAAGTTTTAATAAACACCCATCCAATTTGATTTAGTTATTTAGTTTTGATTTGGTTTTAGAAATACTCTATTTACATAAGTTGATTATCAAATAGTACTAATTTTTCACCACTCTCTTCTTCACAAAGTCTATTTACAAGCACAAAAAACGTTCTTAATTCATCACTAACTAAAAATTTATTAGTCACATCCAATCCATCACGTGATGTTGTAACTTGACCAATAATGGCGGATGTACCCGCCTCCGACGTGGAGCGAGGGCCACGCGGACACGCCACGTCACCAGCACGAGCCGCCAGCGCACCATCCACAGCGGGCAGACGAAAATCTTTCGACGAACCTGCCCGCTCGATCGCCTTGAACATCCGGAACCTCGATGACGCGTTCACACCTGCAGGGCGCGACACCGTGGGTCCGGTACTGGAAAGCGACTCATCCCCCAACACAGTCTACGCTACCGCCCGTGTCAGATCTGACAATCACCGGTAAACCTGAACAAATCTGTTTAAAATTACAATCTCGGATGCGATCGACGTCGCGCAGGTTGCGAATGGCAGCAATGGAAACCGGATTGATGACTGTTGTGGAGGAGGAGCCCAGAAAATGGCGCTGTTTCCATTGCTTTCCCGACGCCGACGCGCGGATTCCCCCGTGGGAGATTTAAGGATTGGCACCACGTTGATGGGGAAGGGTTGGTGACGAAGCGTGTGACCTTGGCATGTAAATTCGACGATTGTAAGTTTGTGGGTTTATCACGGAGAGGGTGTGGAGATGCTGTGGCAGGGGTTTAGGGTTTTCATGGCAGAGCAGTAGCCCGGGAAGGTCGAGACTTTCGTTGTTTGAATGGGAATTTTGGTGGAGGTGGAGTGTAGAGAGGAAGGAATGGGATCGTGGGTTGTGTTTTGATTGTGGTAGGACGGGGTTTTGAACTGGGGGTGTGATTGGTGTCAAGGGTTGCGTAAGTGTCAGGGGTTGATAGCAGATGTGCTACTGGGGAGGTTTAGTTAAGTGGTGGTATTGGGATGGTATTTGTTGCTGCAGTTAGGAGTGCTTGGCTATGTTATTTTTGCGGATCGGCAGGAATTTTTTTTTTCAGTTTCTCATGGGCGGTGATATGCATGACAGGTGATGTGAGTGGATTAAGGAGTTGTTGTGTCTTGTGGGTTCCTTTTTCACAGTAATTGTTGATGATGCTGTTGAGGTGATTGGTAGGTGAAGACATAAGTGCCGGAAGTTTTTGATTGTTTTGAGGAAGGGGTTAAGTACCAGCTTTTTAAGATGATGGGGTCTTTCATTACCAGGGGAATCATGTAAGTGCTGCCTTTCTTGTGCCTCTCTTCTTCTCAATTGCGACTGCAATGACACTCTCTTCAAGCATGTGCAGAGCTTAGGTTTACGTTGTAAGTGGACGCTGAATTATGTATCTGGACGTTCGAATGAATTGTACGAGGAGCAGTTGTTAGCATGAGTATTAGCATTTGGTTGTCATCAAGCCGTTTATATGTTCAGGTGCCATGTAGGAAAATCCGAGAATCAGCGCGTTGCTTTTAGACTCGCGACTAATTTTTGCCGGATGGTATTGCAGAATGTTACTTGGTTATGTGTATCCGGCATATGAATGCTTCAAGGTAGTGGAGAAGAATAGGCCCAATTTGGAGCACTTGCGATTTTGGTGTCAGTACTGGTATGATTTCTAATTGATGAACGTGGGTACTAGTGTGAGATGATTACTTTGCGGATTCTTGCATTTTTAAGAAGAGAGGTTGGTGATTCTTTGCAAGTCTTTATTTCTTTGTAATCTGCAATTACGTAAACTGATGATTTCTTGGTTATATGTTGCTGACAATCTCGGTAACTTCGGTGTTTGTCCGCAGTTTGTATGATTCTGTGAATCTGATATTAGCATGTCGGTGTTGGATAGTAACGATAGTGTCATCAAGATATGTTCATTTCGTGTTTTTTTCCTTCAGGAAGTTGGGTTAGACAAATTTTCGTCGTGTGGCAGGATCATAATTGCAGCTCTTACAGTGTTCGAACGATTGGGAGAAGTTATGATTTCTTGGTACGTTTTTTTTTTTTTTTTTTTTTTTTTTTTTTTCATATTGTTCAGTTTTTTTATGTTATTATTATTTTTCTCTGAAGTTGTCGCTCGATGGTGCCGGACATACGTATGGAAAAAAATTGCAGAAGCTTCCATGAAATGAACCCGAACAATCACTAATTTATTCGTTCAGGTTCATTCCGCACGCCAATCTTATGCTAGACTTGGTCGAGCCCTGTGATCTATTTTGAATTTTCTTTTCTTTTCTAATTCATAGATTTTGTTGTTTCAGGGTTCCAATGTATAATGAGGCGAAGCTGGCTTTTATCATTTATCTTTGGTATCCAAAGACTCTGGTGCTGTTCAGCACTTTCTCGACTCTTCTTTGACTTGTAGCGACGGCTTGAGTAATGCTTGTGCTATTAGATGAAATGTTCATAGTTGTCACTTTAACACCGAGTAGTTTTACAGCTATTAGTCCTAACAATCATACTGTTGTCATGTATACATTCTATTTCCTCGATTTGAGTTCTGGGTAATATTTTGTCGATACTGGTTCTGAATACCTTTTTCTTAGTCGATTTTCTGATTGTCTCTTGTCTGAATTCTGAGTATTGCATGCCTTTAGGTGTCTTAATACATTCCGAATTTGTTTTTTCAGGGAACATCGTATGTGTACTTAACCTTTTTGAGACCCTTTGTAGTCAAGCACGAGTCTGAGATTGACCGCCAACTGAATGAATTAACGACCAGAGCTGGAGACTTGGCCTTTTTCTGGTGGCATCGGAGTTCAGGCTATATTCAAGCACAGTTCTATCAGCTTCTAGCTTATGTTGCGTCACAGTCAAATAGGACTCAGCAGGGTACAGTTTCCCGTCAAATTCCTCTATCGGATCGACAATCTCCTCCTCGTCCTACTTCGCAAATCCCTCCACATGATGGCCCACAGGTACTTTCTGATTCTGAGCATTCAACCATGATTACCGCTACTATGTTGTCTTTGATTGCGTTGGACCATATTGTAAATGTTTGATGCATTCGCACCATGTCTCCTGCAATGTTCCAGTCTCGTAATGCATTTTACTTTGTGGCCATGTAGGGTGGCCCTCAAGTCTATCCGCCTCCTCCATCTGGAGGGCTTCCTGAATCTGCTCCCGGAGGTGCAGGTCATCCTCCGGTAAATGTTGAAGGTCCTCATACTCCCCCAGCAGCACCTGTGACTGGGTCAGGTCTGTATCCTCCTGTGGCTGGTCAAGCTGGTCAAGGGCTCTACCCCCCTCCACCAGGACCTCATTCAACTGGCTCAGTCTACCGTCGGCGTGGGTCAGGAACAGGAGCAGGGCCAGCGAATCTTCTCTCAGAGGATTCGGATTCGGATTATGATATCGTGGAGCACAGTGCAGAGAACCGCCCGGAAGGTCGTCCTGAGGGTCGATTGGAGAGTAAGTCTCTGCAAGCAAATCCATCGACTGGAGTGCATGATGTGCCCTTCAAAGTTTATAACACGAGGAATCGTCTGCGATCCAGTGGTTCCCGGTGAGAAGTTGATGATGTCTGCTTACCAATGAAGAACGAACTTCCTCAATATGCTAGTCTTGGTTGTCTGTCCAGACCATGTCGTTGGTTTAATTTGGAATGGTGAAGGATATGGACTACCCTAAGTAAATTTTCGTTAAGATCATGATGAACGAATGTCAATGTGACGAACTTGCTGGTTGGTTTTGGGACTGCTGAAAATGGTCTCTATCAGTCTGATACACCCTAGGCATATTTTAAACGAGCCATGGAAATTGGACAGCTGCAAGTGTAAGATTTCAACCTCTGGCACTTTTTGTTACACAGCCCAACCAAGGAGTGTAATACGCACAATTTTGTGTCCGGTACATATTACACTCCGCCCCCATTCAAACCTGCGTATCTGTGGTATTTGTTTGAATGGCCACCTTGGATTGCTAGGACATCTGGCAAGGTTGATTGTGGTTCATGTGGTTGCATCTCTAGGCTAGTTCATGTAATGTAAGAACCTTCAATCGTTCGTTTGTATCAACTTTCAACATCATTTTTTTTCAAATGTTCTTCACATGAGTTGTAACATTCTTCACCGTATCCCTATGCATGGCGTTGAATGTTTTTTGATACGTCTTCAGTGCAAGTGAGTCATACTCTTTGTTCTTGACTGCTAAGTTCTTAAATGGAATGACTTGATTACTGTAGCAGTGATACACACAAGTCACTTTAATCTTACACAATTTCTCCTAACCGTTGACTTTGTTTGCAAAAAATGAGATGTTTTTTATTTTTTACTTTTATGCCTTGAATAGTTCATAACGGTTGGATTTCACAATTCAGGTTAAAATGTTAATGATAGGCTTACAAAATTTCAATTAAGAAAATTTGACAAGGCCATCATAGTTTGTTTAATTTATTGAATAAAAACCTGTAAAATTACATATAATTCAATTTGCGTTAAAGAAAAGTTACCATTCAAACTTAGTTATAAAAGCACAACTAATGGACCATATGTTTTTTGTGTGTACAAATTGTGTATTAGAAAAATTGAAGTAGACTTATATCATATATTAACTTCTATCTATTTTGACATTTGCTCTACTACTATGTGATACTTTTACAAAAACTTCAAAATCTTTATCTTTTTTTGTGGATGGATAGAAGAATTCCGATTTTTAAATAAAATATTAAAAACATAATGTAACATGTCTTAATCTTCTTCTGAAACAATATACTTATATGTACATATGTATGTTCTCAAAGTTGTTCTATTTTAGTAATATTTAAAAATAGAATTGATCTATATTTTTATTAGATTAGATAATAATATATATATAAGCTACTATTTTTATCCTTGTTTATAAATCACAATGTATCCTTTCAAACTTTGATAATAGATGAATGCTTTAATGTGATTTGGTTATTGTTTAAGTCTAATTTTTTTTAAAAATAAGATCTTATTTTAATTTTATTGAATTTACTATAAACCATTTTAAGCACTATCTTTAAATTCATGAACTTGTTTTTAAAAATAAATGTTATGTAATTATTTCTCTTTTTATAGAGAAATAAAGATCTAAAGTTATTAAGATCTTGTATTTTAAAATTTATAAGTTAATAAGATATTATATTTTTTTTATATATATACCATGATTTACTTGAAATTGAAAATTTGAGGTTTATTTAAAATATTTAAATTTTTATTTTTAAATTTATCACTTTTTAATATCTAAAATCATACAAATATTTAAAAAAAATATATTATTCTAATAGATTTCTCAATTTAATATATATATATATATATATATATATATATAATCTTATTTTATTAGATTTGATTAGAGATCTTCTATAATTAATTTTTCCTACTTTTATATATATTATAATATATTAATTGATCTATTGTATTCTATTAATCCACCACTACAAATATAGTTTTAATTGATATAAAACTTTCTAAATTTTATTTTGTTAAAAAGAACCTTACTATGATTTATTTTAAAGTGGCAATTAAAAATTTTAATTAATCAAAACCTCTACAAGTATCCAAAAATGTTCTATAGAACTTTTATAAAATACATCAAGATTCTACCTTGCTTTAGTTGAATTTATAAATATATCTATCAAGGTTTTCTATAATATACAAATTTTAATTTTAATTAAGATCATTGATATTAGCTTTATTTTATTTTATTTTTTAAAAACCAAGATTCTAACAACATAAGACTTAACAAAAATATAAAAAAAAAAGATTCAATTATAAGAATTCTAAAACAACAAAAGTGCAATTACATAAATTATGTCCACAACACTATTAATGTACACTATTGTTATATACTTATAAGAAAATGACTCTTCAATCTTAAAGATTTTAATTTTTATAATTTTTGTTTTATGTAATTTATATCAAATTGTAAAACTTACAAAAAATAATAATATAAAAATCAAAATTTATCTTTTAGAATTCTTAAAATTTAACACACAACTAAAAAAATTAAATTATAAATACAAAACATTGTATGTAATATCATATAGTTTTTAGAATAGACACTATTAAAATATTTGAGATTATTATAGTTCATTTTTAAAATTTTATTTATTTATTATTTATATATTTATTTGATATTTTGAATATGATATATAATAAAATAAAAAAAATTAAAAATAAATAATAATAAATATTATAAATTTAAATTAATATTATACTTTTAAAAATATAACCTTACAAATCATCTATAAATAAATAATTTGGATAAACAATTATTTATGAGAAATGGTTATAGTGCAACTTTTTTTAATATTCAAATGGTTATTGATAGCACAAAAATAAAGTCTTGTAATCCAAAATATTATAATACGAATAATAACAATAAAGAAGTTGATAAAATTTATAACAATCTTAATCTTGATTTATCTTTTTATCTTGTCTTCTATTAATATATTAAAATATTTCAAGGACACAAAGAGTGTCTAAATTATTTATATGTAAATATCTAAATTATTAACTTGTAATACATACAAATCTTAATATTAGAAATTTTGAACCTAAATTATTAGCATCCTGTTAGCTAACAATTAAAAAAAGTTTTAAAATAAAACTTACTTACTAATCTTTTTTAAAAATATCATCACACTAGATTGCATGTTTGAAATTTTTACATACAAAATGTAATGCAAGTGTAAAATATTATATTAAAATATTTTTAAAAATCACAATTAATTTTAAATACTATATGACTAACTAATAAGTCTAAATTTAGTATCATATTACCACAATTTATAACTTGATTGTGATAAATTGATTGTGTGAATATAAAATTATATATTTTATTTAAGCCATTATGTACCAAAAACAAGACTAATATATCCAAATTAATTTATTTTGTAGTGGTAGACTAATAACTAGTATATTTGTCAATAAACTACAAACTTTTAGTAGAAGAGCCCAAATTTAAGAATTATTTTAAGTTTATTTTTTCTCATAAATTTCTTTAATAATATAGGTTAAACTTATACTTTGATAATAGATTCACATATTTATAATAAAGTCCTATATATTTTATTACAAAATAAAATAGTTAATTAATTAAATAATAAAATACTATAATTTAAACTTATCTTATTATTAAAATATTAAAATATTATTTTTTTATATTTTTATTAAAATAAACTATAGAAATAAATAAAAAATTAATCAAATAATAATTAATATTTTAAAATATAATATAATATAATATCAATAAAAAATAAAATTTTTAATTTCTAAAATAATAATAATTTAAATAAAAAATCAATAAATTTTATTTCTAAATAAATAAAATTTTAATTAAATAATAATTAATATTTTTAATAATAAATTTAATTAAAATTTATAATTTAATTTAATAATAATTTTACTAATAATAAATTAAATTATTTTACTAAAATTATTTGTATTTATATATATATATTTTTATAAATTCATATAGTATAGTTTGTTATATAGTAAGATTTTAAACTATATTATTTAAATAACTATCATATTTATTTATCTATTTATTTATTTATTGCAATTGATTTAAGTAAAGTAAGTTGTTTTAAGAAACTATATGAGAAGTTTTAAGTTTTTAACAAAATAATTTAGAAATTACATAAAAATTAAGAAAAAAAATTCAAAATTCAAACCTAATAACCAATTCTTAATGTATAGTGCACAACTATAGAACAAACAAGTTTATTGTATGATGTTTTTATTTTTAATCAATTTTGTGATAATGTTAAGAAAGACTTTGTTTTCTAATTACTACACTAACACTAAATTTCACCATAAAAATTTACTTTAAAAAACAATTACTAAGTGATATATATATATATATATATATTTATTTATTTATTTATTTATATTACAAAAGCTGGTAAATGTTTTAAAAAATCAAATATAAGTTGTGTCAAAAAAATATATTAGGAAACCAGTTTTAAGAGATTTTGATTCTATTATGTAATTTTTTCATCACTAAATTCCAATTTAGTTTATTATAACTTAATCATAGCTTTTAGAATTTTTAATTTATATTGTAAGTTTTATTCCAAATAATCCAAAACTAAGAGTGGTAAATTGTTCAACTTTTGATAAACCATTTTAACTTTTCTTCATGTGCAAGCTCTGCATCACAATCCAGAGTAAGAAAGTACTTAAATGAATGATTTGATTTACAAACTCAAAACTATAATATTCCTAAGATTGTCATTTTGAACAGAGTAATCTGTATTTGGTAATACTCATTAAAAAAATCTTATATTTAAGAGCTTCAATGAAGATATATACAAAGTTGCTTACAAAGACATCATAATATAGAAAATTTACAAAATGGTTATCTCATCTTGGAATTGGACATTCTTTTTGGCTCAAAAGACTTATACACCCTTTCAAAATAATCAAAAGACTAAATATCTATCAATAAATTTATAGAATATATATAAACAAAATGTGTAGTTTTTAGAATTATAACTTGTATCTGCATCTTCTGAAATTTGTTGCTTAAAAAGAAAAAGTAACATTTTGTACATGTTTAAAAGATTCCTAAAAATTTAATGAACATAAAAAGCATTGGTAAATAAGCTAAATTTATTCAACACTTAGGATGCATTAAATCATGAAGAATTGGAGAGATTTTTTTTTAATGCATATTTATTAATATGCAGTCATAAAAAAATTTAGCAATCTAAAGTGGAAATCATTAATTATTCTTATGATATTAAAAAAAAAATGAGGATAATATCCCTATATTTTAAAATATTATTATGATCATAAGTTTGAAACATTAATTTCTTTCAGAAAAGCCAAAGTTCTCTAACAATGCAAACAATTGTAACTAGCTTTGCAGCAACAGAGTGATATTACAAATGTCACATGGATCTCTAATTTCATGCATGTAAATTAACTTTTTAAATTATCATTTACTAAAATTTCATACAATTATGTGTAAGATTACACTACTATAAGAACAATAAATAAACTCTAAAAAAAAGTTAGGAAGGTATTTTGGTAAAATTTGGCAAAGATTATTTTTGAAACAATCAAATTTGAAAGCAATCAAATCATGTAAATACCTTCTTTTGCTATTTCAAATTTCACATTGAATTGAGATTTCATACTTTAATGCCATATTTCTCTGCAATACGTTTGAGAACTTGTGGAACCGTTTTAAAAATTGGACCGGTAAAGAATAGTTGTTCTTAATGCAAAGGAGGTAACTCATGACCACGGCGTAATCAATGACCCCAAAAGGAAGAAGCAGAGCCTCCACGGTGGACCAGTAACCGTGGTGGAACGACCTCATGGACTAGGCTTGGGAACGCAAAACCGCTGGGGCAAGGGAACGGAGGGGAGCGACTGAGATACGTACGTGGGAACATGGGAACAAGAGAGAGGGGGACAGTGAGTGAGTGAGTGAGTGAGTGAGTGAGGGTAGTGAGATAGTGAGAAGTAAGTGCGAGTAAGTAGTGAGTAGTAGCAGTGTGGTAGAGACTCTTGGGCTCCCCATGACACTCCCCAGTGGAGGATGAAGAGCCCTTTCATCTTCCGGCCCCACTACCGGACATTACGCCTCTGCCACCCTGGCAGGCCTTGCACTGGGCCGGGCCGGGCCGGGCCGGACTGGGGCACAGCGCGCCCGGCCCATGTCCGGCACATGAAGACCCCTTCCCCTGGCAACAGTTTAAAAAATAATCATTTTAGAAAACATTGATCAAAATTTGAAATTACTCATATATATATATATATATATATAACTTTTGGTTATTTTTTCGCATGATATAACCATTCACCGTTTTTGCTGTTTAAAACAATGCTTTGAATGAATTTAGAAAAAGTAGACAAATCAAAAAAGCAACAAAAGGTAAATTTCAATAAGTTTTTAGATATGGTTTCATGATGATAATTTTTTAGGAGTCTGATTAGTACTGTTGAAGTTTTTAGAGCATTGACAACTATTAATGTCACATACACATATATATATATATATATATATATATATAATTTAAAATGTTGTGATTGTTTTAATGTTTTTATTTTCTTCTTTTTTATAAAGTCATGGGTATCATACTGTGGTCTTGGTTATACCCAACAAAATCATAGTGTTGTGAATCGGCAACAAAAAGTAACATCTGGATGACATTATAAGCTTTTAAAAAGTCAAATGTGCACAAAAGATCACAACAGCATTTGAAAAATATTGTTACTACACATCCATTTAAAAATAATAATTACACTGTTTCAAGACTAATTCGGTAGCCTATTTATTTGTTTATATGTATATATATATATATATATATACACACACACACACATATGCACACACATATAATACTCAATAAAGTTTTTTTTTGGTTCATTCTTGTCTTTTCCATTATAAACATATTAAACACTGTCCCTGATTTTCTAGTAATATTTATTTATTTTTACAGTACCAGACAACTCCTACATTGCTTTGCTAAATTAATGTATTCTACAAAAATATAAAAATAACTTACTTTAATAAATCTATAAATAGTTCCATATTTTTTTACTATAAAAATAAAGTGTTTAATGAATATAAATGTATATAGCCCTAAATTTAATAAGCGTTTTAGCATAACGTTATGAGATTTCTAAATCCAATAGGATTACAGGTGGCATTGCTATTTGAGGTCTTTGGTATACAAAATTATAGTTTTTTGAACCAGAGGATGTTTTAGTATTTAATTTTAATTTTGTATGAACTGGTTCAATTCTAAAATATTAATTGTGTCGAATTTCATTTGAAATAAAATTATTAATGATAAATTTATTTTAAATTATAATTTTTCAAAAATAAATTTGTTGTAAATTCTTGTATAAATTATAGATGTATCCAAAAAAAATGACACTATGAGCATACTAGTCAATGCAAAACATATTGTCATTATTTTGAAATTAGACTTTGACGAAAAAAAATAATGTAGTTATTTTTTCAGTAAAAAAAAATTGAGATTTATGAATGAGGAAGAATTAAGTTCAAAAAATTTATTATAGTTTATTGCAAGTAATGTAGATTGTGAAATTAATGGTGCACCCCAAAATGGGAATATGCTTTGAATTTTTAAGAAATATTTTGGTCTTTTAAACACATACCATGTTAAGGTGCACAGTACTGTTGTCTGCAAAATTATTGAAAGAGATGTCCTTAACTGCATCCAGATCATACAAAGAGTTGGAGTCTATTGGGAATCAATTTGAAAGACTATGTTCTATATATTTTTTAATTTCTACTTTTTTTTTAAAAATAACCCAACCAAATACATTTTTTTAAACCCTACTGTAGTTCATTATACATAGACTTGTATGTGCCACTCTAAATGCCTTGAAATTGCTTCTCACAAAGCCAATTAATTATTTTACTGCTATTATTATTGTTATTATCTGGGACAAAACATACTTACCCTTAAGAACCCAATTTAACTGACACCCAAACTTCCAAACCCCTTAGCTAACAAACTCCATTAGCAAATTAAATACTTGCCATATAACAATAGCAACAATCTTTTCATTTGAATTCTCAAAATGAGACAATACAACATATTCACTTTTTTATTATCACTTATTAAAATAAAAATTCTTGCATACATTTGTTCACTTGCAAAACACAAGTTGTCCCAACACAAAGAAATACAGATAGTGAAACTAACAGAAACACTGGTACTAACACCAATACTAATAATAATAATAAGAGAGGGAGGAGTAATAAAGGAAAAGGCCACCCAGCCATGAGGTGGAATGATGGTCATTCATACTCTGGCACTGAGGCTGGTACCTCAACTGGTGTAATGCATTGTCTTCCAAGCTCTGGACAGTTCCACTTCAGAAATGGTGGTAGTCTCCAATCAGCCATATTACTACTACTGATCACAATGATAATAATAATAATAAGGAAGGAAGGAAGGAAGACAAGGAAGACAAGGAAAAAGGACCATGTTATGGTGCTCCTCTTTAAAGGCATCCCTTACTCCCCCCCCCCCCTCATCCTCCTGTCCAGATACTGTCTGGCTGCCAGCCTGCCTGGGCACTCATTTATCATTCATGCTGCCATGCCAAATCAAGCTTGCCCCTCACACCCATTCATATCACCCCCAAAACAAAAAGTAAACAACAAAATACCAAAAACAATGGCCATCCAACAAAAACAATGGCCATCCAACAAAAACAAAATGCCAATGACCATATCACCTTGGATGGATGGATGGATGAATGGACAGCATTGGTGTAAGTGTTGAGTAAAGTGACAAGTGTACAGTGTTTCTTTGTGGGGATTTGTGAATGAGAATACTGGAGAACCTATTCCATGTGTTTGAGCCTATGTTTGATATTACCACAGTAAATAATAAAAACAATTATTTTAGTAAACTTTTGCATGGTTGGAGTGGACTTGTCCTCTTCTTTATCACAGGGTCCACTCCTTCAAGGACTGCTGAGTCTCAGGCCAGGCAGATAACTGAATAATCAATTTATTAAATACAGGGGGAAGGGGATCAAAGTAGACCCATGGTTTGATGAATCTTATTCTACATTCAAGTGAAATAAAAGGTAGTTGGCACAAGTGGACTGCAAAAGTAGAACATTCATTTTGTTTTGTATTCTTTTTCTTTTTTGCCATACATTTGGGGACATCAAAGGAGGAAGTTACTTCTCTAGGGTATGCTGTAAATCTTATTTTCTGGAAGAGACAGTTGTTGGAACCATGCATTGACCACTTTTAGATGCTTAATTTTAAAAACCACAGAGTGTCAAAAGGGGACATCAATGGAGGCAAAACTCACTAGGAGATTGGGCCACTCATATATAATATTGAATTTAATTTAATTCATTGTTCCAAATTATTCTCTTCCTCAAACATCCTTTATTGAACAACAGTAGAAGGAAAAAGGATGAAAAAGAGGGAATTCTGCATGTAACAGGGAGGAAGAGTGTGAAGGAGCACATGTCAAGAGTGTACAAAACTTTATCCATGGAACCGGGGGGTGGGGGGGGGGGGGGTGGGGATGGAAGGCCCATTTCCCAAGGAGGGTACTGACCACCACCACCATGGCAGCAGCAGGAGCAGGAGGGGAGTGGGCACTTCCACCCAACAGCAACAGCAACAGCAACAGAGGTAGAGAGAATGAGGGAGAGAGGGAAGTTGGAGAATGCTCACGGGAGGGTCTCTCATTGGTAGCAAAGAGGCATCCATCTTCCCCCTCCCCTTCCACGTGGCCTCTGGAGTTGTCCCTCACTGTCTCTTCTTCCCCCCACCCCCTCCTGGTATCTCCTTCCTTCCTGCTTTCTGCTCGTAGCTGCTGCTCCCTTCTCTGCCACTCCCTTGCATTTAGACTTTGTATAATATATGTACACACACACACACACACACACACACACATGTATATATATATATATATATATATAATCCTGACATGACAAAGTTGTGGTCATGACATGAGCCTACATCCATCCAACTGTACTGCTGAACCATGTCACCAGAACACAATGTATGTGGGATCATGATCATATCCAAAGCTTTACCTCTGCATAGATTTATTACTACATGTTTTTGTATCAAGGGTTGAATTTAGTAGCATAACAATGAGCTGAGAGTGTAAATTACTTTCACACATTGAGACAATATTAATAGGACTAAAAGTAAAATTGCCCCCTCTGTGTCTATGAGATTTATGGAAATTCAAATCCATCTGCAGCCTCTATGTTTGATTCAGTTGTAACATAAGTTTGGTTTGCTTGTAACTCCAATTTTTGTTGGTAGGGAAAATCATAGGTTAATAGATTGCTTTCAGAGTTAGTTGAACATGTGAGTGACAATATTTTAGAACAAATTATGTGTGGCATTGATGTATGAGTAACAATTTGAAAACAACATGTATTGATGTAGTAGTAGTATGGACCATCCAGTTTTTTTCTCCCTTGAAAAAAAGATTGCAAATCAAATTCATGATATTGTTATTATGTAATCCATGTCAAACCCATGTTATAGGAAAAAATTTAATCATGCAAACATTGAATGCATGTGTATAATCAGAAGTGAAGTAATATATGTTTGTGCATATGTGAATATATATATATATATATATATATGTGTGTATATATATACACACACACGACATTATATTTAGTAATATTTGTTTAAGTTTTATTGGTAATGAACATGATTAGTAATATTTGTTTTAGTTTTATTGGTAATGAACAAAGTATCAGTTTCAATGACTTATCTCAATGTAAAACAAAACATCTCAAGAAAATTTAGCAATTCAATCCAATAAGTGTTAATCTTATGTGAATATAGAAGAGGGAAATGTAAGTGTCATGCTTCAAGAAATAACTCTTTTCTCCCCTTATTTTTATTTCTTAAAAAAGTTTCCTTTATTAACAATTATTAGAATTATTAATAATTTAAAAAATTCCTATCTGGGAATGAAAATGTGTGTGTCACTGACCTGGATGTTGTTTGTTGTCAGAATGCATTAGCACCAACAGAGAGTTGGTTCTGAATGGGTTTCCTGTTCCCAATGAAGTAGATCTATCCTTTGCAAACTTCAAAACATGATCTCATAGACATATTTTCTAAAGAATCAACAAAATATTCTACCCCCAAGGGAAAAAGATAGTTTTGGCAATATAAACAAGATGTAAGACAAGATGAGAAGATACCCTCTGCATATCCGTACTTAACAAACACAGAATATTTCTATGTGAAAAATACCTTGACCTATGGACAACTTTTAGGTTCTCTATCTCAATGATACTTTCATAGTGGTCAATGAGTTAACAATTCTTTTCATAAAGTTGTTAGTGCTATCTAAGATTCCATACCATTACAAAGTATATGGTTGTGTGTGTAAATGTATATCTCTAAAAATATAGGGACTGTGTGATTCTTTGGCCATTGTGCAAAATCCTAAAGGACTTTTAACCAATCCTGACCTTGGATTCAACTTGTTTATGTACATGTGAAAAGGAGTTTTAAGCTTTATTTTACAATACAGTGTGCTAATGAGAAAGGCCATGAATAGAACTGTGTGTGTTTTATGCATATTATGGATTTGCCTTAACACAACACACACCCCCCCCCCTTCTTTAATTTTTATTTATTTTCTCTTCCCAAATGTGCAAAATAATTCATTTTTTTTATTCAACGGCACATGGACTTCATACCCTTCACTAAATGAACCCTTAAAACCAATTTGGTGTACATTTTTATGGGTTTGAGAGGTTGTCATGCAAGGAGAGAAAAAGTGGCCTTGTGTACCTCCATTTGGCCTTCCCCCAAGAAGCCACACCAATGAGATTCATGCTAGTGTAAACACAATTGGTTTAGGACCTTTTCTTTCTTCCTTGAGTGCATGATATCAACCCTAATTTTAATATCTATCTATTTTTGGTGAAATAACTCATCAGTAATCACAGGCTCTGCAGCCTTTTAAGGAAGAATTGGTGACACCCCTTGTTACAAGGAAAAACACAAATCACCCCAACAACATAGAAACACAAAACACACATACACACACAACATACATACCACTAATCCCATGTTTTAAGTTGGTGATTATGAGGCTTGAATCATGATTAGGAAGCAAGGCAGTGAATTGATGCATGAAGAAGTGAAGGACTTGAGTGCTTTCAATCTGCTCATTACTTGGCAATGAGCGGTCACAAGGAAAAGGAGATAGTGGAAGAATGGAAGAAAGAAATAAATGTAAAAAGAAAAGAAAAGAAAAGAAAATTTTAAAATAAGGAGCATTTGGGGAAAAATGAGAAGATGATAATGTATTACAAGTGTGTTTTTCTTGATTTATGTTTCCAAAATGTCTTTGGTATATATATATATATATATATAACACATTGTGCCAGAAGGATATTTTGCTTGTTATTCTTTTGTATGCTAAGGAATATAAAACAGCTCCATCAACATTTTTACAATGATAATCATAACATTATAACAATAATAAAAATATATATTAATTTTACATAGAATCTATTTTTGCATCATTGTCCATGTAATTATTTTAAAAAAATTAGTGCGATAAAAGATTATATAAAACAATTTTGCTAGTGTTCTTCAAATTCTTGGTTACATCCTTGTAAGGATTATTTAGTGTCTATTGCATAAGATACATTCACATGTGAATATAAGTTTTTTTTGAGTTAAATAATGGAGTCCAATTCCAAGTTAAGTTGAGTATTTAATTACCCTAATGTCATTGTTAATACAATTTTAAAGAATGTAATGACTTAAAGTTCTGGAAGTTTCAAAGTACATAATTATAGTTCAAAAACATATTTACATGAATCCAGAGCTATGATTGTAGTTTTGAAAAACGAATGAAAAATACACCAACATAGAAACATAAATAAAAAAACAAAAAATCATTCTTTCATTAGTATTGGGAAAACAACATATGATTAAAAATTAAAATCAATATTGACTGAAACATTATAGGCCAACTTTTTTAACAGGAAAAAATTACAATATTTTGTTATGCTCCAGTAAACATCACTTTAAAATAATTTTGATTGAAAGCATTTCATAAAGGTCATTCATGTGGTGTTTCCTTTTCTCTGCACAAATAAAGTATTCTATTCTTATGTCAACATTGGACATGAAAAAAACACAGACACATACATGCACATAAACAATAGTTAAAATACAAGGGTATGTACACAAATTTAACTGGAATGGCTTTTTAACAGTGCCATGAAGCAGAATCTCCACATGCACCACAGCATCACAAGACTTGAAATGACTGAATCAACAATGAATTTTATGTGCATCATTCCTGCTTTGAGTTTAGCAATTTTTGGTATCATTTCCTCCATATATATTTATTTATATGTATACACACTCTCACACACACACATATACATATATACACACAACCCACATACATACACACACAATAAAAAAATAAATCCTGAAAATAAAAGATCCAATAGTCAAGAAGAAGAAAGTTGGGTTCACACATGCTGGTCAAGGCCAATGAATCCGAGATCATTCCAGGTATAGAAAATAAATTGTCATGAATGTGAATAGAACTGTGGCTCAATTACAACCCACTACCTCACTCATTACCCCACTCACTACTACCCTTCTCGATACGATACATACCCGTATGTACATGTATTCGTATAGAGAAAACATTGTATGGTGGGGTGGTGTCCTGTCCCAACCAGGAGCAGCAGCATGAGTAGAGAGAGGGAGAGAGAGAAGTTCATGATTTTGGCCATGCATGCATGCCTGGGCCATGCTCATGCTCATGAGTCTGGAGAGTAGGAATTAGAAATAGAGAGAGAGTAGGTGCTGGTGGAGCCATCACGGCCACGTGTCATGCCGAGGAGGGCTTTTTTTGGTGTGAACATACACCTTTGTTCGTACCTTCCCTTCTACCTCCCTCCTTACGACCTTACCTACCTGCCTTCCTGCCTACCTACCGTCTGGGGCTGACGTGACAATATTCTGCCAGTTGGTTGCGCCACCTATCCAGGCCAGTCTTTGACCCTCTGCGTGTTTCTCTGCGGGGAGTTTGGATGCTCATATATGAGAATGAGCAAGAGCTGGTCGATGTTTCTCATCCGGTCCAACTCTGCATGCTTGGACAGAACCCATGTGAGATCCAAGTGAGATTAATGGAGTGATTATCTACAGCCACGGAAGATTTTTCTTTTACTCTCATTCCATTCTTTTGTGTTCATTTGTTATTGAAGTTTACAAGCTCTTCATCAAAAAAATTGATGAGTTGATTTTGAAAAATGATTGTTAGAGTGGGGTTGGAAATGTGTACAAATATCAGTTGTGTGCCACAATGCATGTTTCACCAAAGTCACTACTTAAGATTTTAAAAAAAATGATAATGGAATGATATCAAATTTGAATTGTATGGATGGTCATTCTCGAAATAATGCTAAGAGCTACTAATTACCTAAAATATATTTAAACAAGGTTTTATTTAATATCTATGTACTTTACTTTGATATCATAGTTTATTAAGTTGAAACACATACTTATGATTTTACATAATCATATCTGAATAATTTTTTTCTCAAATAATAAAAATTCAAATATTGATATATATATTAAAAATTATAAATAAAAAATCAACACCAAAACATAATACAGATTGCATTTTGATATATGTATATATTACTTCTTAAATTTATTTTAAAGCTACATTTTATATAAGATCACCAAAGTAACAATATCTTGCTTTTTGTATTTGTGAATTTTTTTTTAGTATTAATACAATTTTTAAAAAATCTTGCTTAAATAAAACGCTTCTAATTATGTTATTAAATAATGATATTATATTTAATTTTTATTTGAAAAAATTCATACTCGAATATGAAATAAATATTATGTATTATTTCAAAAAAAATAATAAATAGATATAATTATTCATGTAGTAAATATTTTTTATATTAATATTCTATTTAAAATATATATTTATACAAATAATTTAAGGACTATTTTTTAAGTACAATATCTATTTTTTAACTAAAATTGAAAGACTTTAAAATCAATATTGTTACTTTCATGGCTAGCTTAATTAGAGTATAATCTATTCTACAATGAATACTTTTAATATATTCATTGTAGCTAAACAATTTTAAAAAGTAAATAAACAAAACCATATTAATAACTATATACAATATAAGTTTTTTAACCTTCAATTATTAATGTCAAAGCATACAAAATAGTAAACTCCATTTTGGATAAAAACTTAAATTGTTTTGTCAAATTTTAGATAACTAGTGCTTTTAATATATATGTATATATATATATATATATAATATTTTCTTTGAATGACAAATTTTTTGTTGTATGAGCTTTAAATTGTTATTTTTATTGAGTTTTTTTATAGAAATATTGAGTAGTGTATCTTTATGTATCTATATATATATATGGTTCAAAATATCAATTAACTCCTAAAAATTTATCAGTTATTTGTATTTGTATTTGTATATATATATATATATATATATTCCCTCCCCTAACACAACAGTAATAGCAAGCAAGACTTTATAAAAATTTAGCAGATAAAATTACTCCTCTTACAGTAGATAAGCCAAATGCTGGTGCCAGAAAGATGAAATTATGAGATACCAGGTTTCTGAATTTTTAACAGTCATAGAATTAGCAATAGATAAAAATGAGATGTGATGATTTAAATGAATTATCTTCATTGTTATTTTACATATAAAATTGAAAGTGTGTAATTCTTGTATAAAATTTAAAATTGTAAAAAATGTCCAAATGTGTATTTTCTTTTTCAAATTATTTCTTTTTCAAAATGTCCAAATGTGTATTTTCCAAATTAATTAACATGATTTGCTCATGAAATATCAAGTCAAGCTTTAGTAATTTTGTCCAAAATCAAGTTTGTGACCTCCAAAGTGGAGAGGATCACCTTGACCATATCACATAGCCTTTCTATCCATGAAATTTAAAACATTCAGAACTTTATAGAGAAAAGGTATTGCCCTAACATGCTGTTTCAAACTCATCTTCGCATATGATAACTTGCCAAGTTGCACCCATCCACTAATTGGTTCTAGAAGGTTATTTGGAAAAGTATATCAAAAGTTTTATCTGTGGAAGTTAAATATTTTTTACTTATGGTCTAAATAACTATGCACAAATTACTAATAAATTTTATTTTATAATAAGTTTAATTATTCTTTTAGTTATAATTGATTGTTAAATAACTTAATTTCAATATTTCTTTAATTATATTTGATTTTATTTTTATTTATGTTATATTATAAAAAATATATAATACTCACATATCTATAAATATAAGAATAATAATTTTTTTTAGTTGATACTTGGTTTTTTTACCAATTGTTCTAATTAATTATTTTGCACGTTATAGAAAGCTAATTTCGACAAACAAAAAATTAACTTCTCTCAAGTAGGTCTTAAGTATGCAATACGGATTATATGACCGCGGCCTACTCCGTTTGTAACTATCACATCTACAACCGTATCAGGACCTATGGACGCTCCTATACCCTTTTCCGTGGGGTCTATAGCCACGACATCGCTCTGTAACCGTGGTTGTTCCAGGTCCTTAACCGTGGTTGTTCCTGGTCCTTAACCGTGGCTTGCCTTAAGCCGCCGTTACCGCTTAGCAACGTCGCGCTTCACAAGGTCCTCTTTCCTACTCACTGACGACCAATTCCAAGAAAAAGAAAAAGAAAAAGAATATATATATATATATAAACATACTACTATCCGCCTTTTGTTGGGTTCAAGATAGCGCAACCAACAGAAAGCCAATCCAGAATCGAAGCATGCACCCGAAACTCAACAAAACATGCGCTTATGTCGCAACGACGCGAGCAACCGTCGCCAGTTTACAGCACCCATTGTCGTCATCGTTGTCATATACTCTGGGTTAGTCAAGGAGTTAGGCAAATAGCTCACAACGTAGGCAGGAATTGCACATCAACCCCCCATGCATCGCCCTCTTATGCTATTGACACACTTTTAAGACTTCTCGCTCACCGCGGCCGTGCTCCACTGTGACGGTTACCAACACCCAGGCGCGAAACAATCTGGAAGCCGATCTCCCTGCGCAGTATACTCAACCCTGAAATTCGAAGACGTAAATCAATGAAGATACTCCACTTCTAATGGATCAGGGACTCCTTCTCCGACTCGCAAACCCTAGAATCCCGGGCAGCGGTGGCTCTGTGGCGCGCGAAATCTCCATGCTCGTCGCACACTCCGGAATCGAATGCGAAAAGACGAGTCATGGCGGGACCTTGTGAGGATACTCACCGACATCGCTAAAAAGCAATCCACCAAAATTGGGAGAAGAAGACGAAGAAATAGAAGTGTTGGATGAGAATGACAAGCACGAAACCCTGATTTAAGATCAATTTGAAGTATGAATATATAAAGATTCTCATGTTAGAACCACAAACCCTACCGTTTGTCAAAGTTTTAAATGCTTTTTCACTTGGTCGAGTGTGAATTGGAGTTTGTTGGATATGTTATGAAAGGAAAATAATAATTTGTGTTCACAAGGCGTTAACAAGACATCATATAGAGTTTACATGGAAGTGGGAGATTTTTTATGTGATTTATTTTATGACAGAACTAATGTATGAATGTTTTAAGTTTCTTAAATAAATAAATAAATAAATAAAAATATATATAAGGAAAATTAAATAAGATTGTGAAGATTGTAACAGTTTTTCTTATTGAAGTAGTGGATAGTAGAGTTTACCATTTGAGTTTAAATGAATTTACAACATAGTGCACAAATTTAAAGATGATTTTAAAAACATTTAATTGACACCACCAGCATTTCAAAGACCAAAAACAATAATTATGTATCTTTTTTAGTGAATGCAATTTTATTTGTGATTTTTTACTCTTTTCTATTATTGATTCTAATTAGTTTTTTGAGATTATATGTATAATCTGCATCAAATCACATCATTTTGTAACAATTTCTTCTTTACACATTATTTATATCATTGTTTTATACATATATCAATTTGAGATATCCCTTTTTCATGTTTTCTATTTTATCTTGGAAAATTTGTATTTATGGACGAGGGGGAAAACGAAACCAATCCAACCAACAAAAATAACAGAAAGAAGATGAAAAGAAAACAAGATAAGATTTCTGCTTGAATAAATTGGTTGCTTCCATCCAATACAATGCTGTTATAAAAATATCAATTGTGAACACTTTATTCTGTTATAAAAAAAAGATATGGTTTGTATGTTTGTTGTGTTCTTTTTATTTTTTTTTGTTTTTGTTTTTTTTGTTTTATATGGTTCTTACGTATATTTTATAGAAATATCTTTCAATATCTCTTATTTATTGTAAAAATCTTCTTTCTAAATGAAAATTTCCAAGGAATACTTTTGAGAAATCTTGGTGTTCTAAAGAAAGGGAAAATAAAATAAAATAAAATAAAAATTCTTTGAGATTTTGATACAGCTATTTCATATTATTAACTGTACTAATAATTCTAAATACGTAAGAGCAGTTCCAAATTTGTTGAACCTTTTCTCTTCATTGCCACAAAAGAAAATCACTTAAATAATAATCAATTTTTACACAAAACCTCCAACAGCAATGTTTACAACTTGGATTTTCACTTTGGAGTGCCAAATTCTTACACTTCAAATCCTTGTGTACTTTTTAAGGTGGTCATTGTGAGAGAATAAAATTTAATCTGCATAAATTGTACAAATTCTGTATATTCATAGTTTAAAAATGAGTATGAAAATGATTTTGAACTTATAGACGTATGTACTTTTAAAATGTCTTCAAGTTGATGCTGACAAAGGCATCTAAAACAGAACTTTGACAGCTTTAAATTTCAAATCAAATTATAACTTAAAACTCCATTAATCTAAAAATAATTCAGTTTATTGCTAATTAAAGTTTGCATAAAATTAAGCCTACTATAAAAATAAATAAATAAATAAACTAGCACTGATAATCAAAATATGAATATTATCTTATATATATATATATATATAAGTATTTTTGTTCTATACAAAAAACAATATTTTAAATTCCTGCACCTATGCATTTGAATGACATTTTGACATAGTCCATATATATATATATATATATATAAGATCATATATTCATCATAAAAAATATTACAAGTTTTCAATTTTGTACAAAATTATAAAAATATATTTTATGTCAATTATTGTTAGACACTTTATACAATGTGTTTGTGAGGATAAAAAATTGTTTTAGAATAATATAACATCTCATTATAGAGATAATTTAGTTTCTTAACAATCAATATTGATTTTTAATTTTTATTATAAATGATAAAAAAAATTAGTGATATTATAAATGAAATAAAAATTAATGATATTATAAATGAAATAAAAATATGATAGCTAAAGATTACTAGTGGTAAAAAATTAAATAGTTGGTTTTGAAATCATTTAGGTTTGTAATGCATAAATAAGATAAAATAAAATCACTTCACACTTTACATGATTTTATTTGTATTAGAATTTTCAAGCTTCTTAAATATGTACACCAATGGATTCTACAACAATTGTTAGAAGTTTTCATAAAAATCAATGAATTTTTTAAAGGTTGAAACTTTTAAAAACTTTTTACACAGTGAAGAAATAAAACTAGTAGTTCATAATATTAAAACATGATAATAAAGCAAACTGTTGGACTAGATACAAAAGTTTTAAAACTACAAAGTATACAAGATTGGAAATAAATATTAAAAAGATGGTAATGTCTGTCTGTCTTTCTTTCTACCTATTCATTTTCAAAAAACCATAAAAAACATCTAAATTATGGTGATTTGTGAAATCTGATGTCTAAATAAAATCTATTAAAAGTAATTCAATTCAAGATTGTTTTAAAAGTAAAATCTACGATGTGTTCATGAAATTGATATTCAAAGGAACATGGCTAAGAACCTATCTGCAAACTAAATGTGTACATGTATATATATCTTTTGTATATTTTGTATTAATGGAATCTAAACGATGTTTCTTTCTATTATATGTTTACTAAAAATAGTTTGATGGTGAAACCAAGAAAAAAAAAATCACCTTTGAAATATTGTTTTACAGAAGATGTGTGTGTGTATATTAAATTCAATATATATATATATATATATATATATATATGTAAAACTTATTATTGTGAAATATTGATAAAATGTTTTTGTGTGATAATTGGTTACATTTTCTACATTTTGATTCACTATTGTACTCTATATTATTGCACATTAATAACTTGCTTTATCATATGACTTCTACAGAAAATACCTCCAATGTTAGTACATACATACATACATACATATATACATACATAGCAATAATTCTTATTTCTAAAGACAAAAATAATTGATATTGTTTCACTCTAAAAATAAAAGAAAAGGTACACTAAAAAACTTGTTTATGTCCTTTAATTATCTCTTCATTATATATATATATATATATATATATATATTTCAAGGAATTCTCCTTCATTGATAATCAAAGTCATCTCACAAACCAATTTCAATACCAAATCAATGCAAGATAAACTCAAAAAACTGTTTCATGCAACAACCCAAATACAAACAAAAAACAACAAAAGCCCTTCACAAGTGTAATGGCAGCCTCCAAAGCAGAATTGGCACAAGAAAGAGGCAAGTGAACAATGGAAGGGTGAGTATTGCAATAGCTATGATGCACATGCCAGAGGCAGCAGCACAGGCAGGAAGGGAGGGGAGGGGGGACTGGGGAGGAATAGGAGCAGCAGAAGCCAGGGCCATGTCCCCATATGTCCCCTCCACCTCCACTCTCTGATTATCCCCACCCTGCCCTGCCCACCATGCAGCCACCCTTGTGGCCCCCATGACTGCCTGGACCCTCTTCTTCTCCTTCTGCTTCTTCTGCTGCTGCACTGCTCTCTTAAATCCTGTTGTCGTGGGTATGTGCTTGCATGCAATCTTGGCAGGGATGTGGAGAGAGGGCTGGCTAGGATGGGATAGCCTAAGGAATAGCTGCATCAAATACAACAGTGCCGGTGAGAAGATAACATATACAGTAGCAGGAACAGTATGAGCTAGGGAGGGAGGGGGCAGGGCGGGGCCGGGCAGGGGGGACAGCGGGGAACCAGGAATACAAAACCAAACAAAAACAAAGCGAGCCTTTCACCATGTTGCTGTCGGAACTGACCTATTTATTACCCTGCACTGCCCCAGGCAAATTTATAGGGCACCCCCACACCCAGACCGGGTGCCCCCCCCCCCGTCCCCCGTCCCCCGTCCCTCGCTTTCCCGTCCGCGCCTTGCCCGCTCCCATCTGCATGCGTGCGGGCGTGCGGCCTCCTGCCTGCACTTCCCTTTCTTCCTTCTCCTTTACCCTTCCCTTTCCCTGTGCCCTTCCCTGCCCCCAGGAAATGACAAAACGCGAGGGCCGCGACGGATCCCCGTGAATGAGTGGGTAATAATGAGACCCAGCGGCGAGGGCGACGGGTGGCATGATCACGGCGTCGCTATCAGGAGGTCAGATCTGGAATTCGAGAGCCAAAAGCGGGGGCATGATCTGAGGAGGAGGGGGGTGGGGATGATCTCCGGATGTCGGAAGGAACCAGATGGAAAGCGAAAGCCTTGGACAGATACTGTCCTGATGCCCCCCTTTCTTACTATAGTATCATCGCCACTGGAGGAGAAGGGGATGGGGTGGGGTGGGGTGTGTGTGTGCAGGAGCACCAGCACCCATCAGCACAAGAAGCAGAAGCCAGCAGCACCAGCACCAGAAGAACAACAAGGGAAATCCACCACCACCACATTTCCCATCACGAAGAATCAGCAGCAGTAGCAGCTGCAGAAGGATGAAGGTTGCGAAGGTGATGGAGGTGATGGAGATGGTGGCGATGATGATGACGAGTGGGGTGCAGTAGTCGTAGTTGAGGCCTACTTCTATACTACTACTCATCCCGAGACGGGAGATAGTGTTAAAGACTGTATATGTGTGTGTGAGAGAGAGAGCGAGCGAGTATGGCAAGGGTAGAGCGTGGGAGTAGATTAGACGTTGGACGAGGAAGCTAGCTGGGTGGGAGTCGGATGATGATGCGTTTCGTAGTGGGGCGCGGGGCGAGGGAAGGAGCAGAAGGAGGACGAGGAGGAGGAGGGCGAGGGGAGAAGAGGGAAGACGGGGAGTGGTGGTGGGAGATGGGGGAAAAGAAGGAGGGAGGCACGCTGCAATACCCCCCATAGCCCCCCTCCCCCCCTTCCTTTCCTTCCTTCCCTTCCTTCCCTTCCTTTCCTTCCTTCCCTCCCTTCCCTTCCTTCCCTCCCTCAAAACTGTCCCAATTGGGTTCCGATCATCAGTGCAGTGTCGTGATGCAGCGTTGCCGCTGCCCTGCGTCTCCCCGTGCCGACGCGGCGGATATGGGTGTGGCCACTGCTCCCCCGGGGAAGTTCAACTGACGGGGGCCTCTTAGGGCTGTAGCCTTGGCTTCCCTTTTGTCTTGCCTTTCACTTCACTGGCTGGTTCAGGAAGCCTTAACGCAGCGGCAGTTGGGACGGGTTCTCTCTTGCAACGCTGGTTTTTTAGTAGTTGGTTTTTTTATTAGTGAGAGTTGGGTAGTGGAGGAATAGTGCGTTTGTCTGCCTGATCTTTCCCTTTCTTGGTTCTAGTAGTCGAGGTGCGTGCGAGTCTTGCAAAATTTTAGCAGCCGGCGGTTCAGCAGGTTGAAAGGCGAGTACTTTTTGAGTGGGCGAGTGGGGGATTGAGGGACGCATTTCTGGGGTGTGCTAGTCGCTGCTTACTAGGTTCGAAGTACATGATCTTGTGGTACCTTCCGGGCGAGTAGAGAAGGTGGATGGAGGCAAAATCAACCTGATCAGGTGCCCCCTCTTGGCGATAGAGGAGCTGTTAGAAAGGTAATATTTTGCTATTTTTATTTGGTTTTCTTTAATACTCTTTTGTTCTCTTTGCCTGTTCATTTTGGAGTGGAGAGAAAGAGAGTAGGTGTTTCTCGTGGAGGGTTGTGCTGATCGTGAGGTTTCCCCGTTTTAGCTCAAAAGAAAGCGCTGTGGTGACTAGGGGAGTTGTATCAGGGCTCGACGTTTCCTTCATAGGAATTCTGAACCTAGTAATGAACGTCCCGTAGTAGCCCATGGATGGCAGTGGGGAAAGAAACTAGTGTTTGAATTATAACTAAGTTGGTCGAGTGCAGAGAGAGAGAGCTGCTGATCGGTGCCGAGTCTACCCATGGGTTGCGGGCCTAACTCCAGGTTTGCAGTCAGGAACACTCGTAGAATTTTAAGACTACGCCTATGAGATCAGGATATTTTCATGACACTACGTCTGGCAGATTTTCGACCTCTTTGCTACTTTAGTTCGTACAGTGCTATTCATGAGAATGAGACGCTTCTTCGTCTACTATGACTAGATGTGCATTCGGTTGAATTAAAGCAAGAGCCTGATCTTCTGTCGAGAGTGAGATGTCTCCAACACCTCCGGACCGAGGAGGATGTCGTAGTCTGTGAGAAACTTTGAAAGATCAGCCATTCAGTCTTACTGATCTAGCTATGGATGCTTGAAACTTTGAATCCAACGACCTCGTTCAAGTTACTAACCCGTTCATATTCCTTGCGACAGCTGATTAACTATGCATTTTGCGTGTAAGACACCCTCTAAATCTCGAAATTTTAGAACCATTCGGACGGGCCACATTAATTCCTCCAAGTACCTGACGCAGCTTCTTGAGTGAGATCTGCCTTAAAGGACATCAGTTTCCTGGTCCATCGTCCTAGGAAGTCTCTCTCTCTCTCTCTCTCTCTCTCTCTCTCTATATATATATATATATATATATATTATTTATTGTCTCACATGAATTCCTAGCTAATCTTTCATAGCCTCCAATTATTCAGGCTTCGGAGCATTGCAGATAGGACAGCTCGGTGGCTGAGCGCTTTGGAGAATAATCTTTACTTTTAACACACTAACGCACAGTCCTTACAAGTCGCGTGGCACTAACCAAGTGTATGGCACATTGTTCATTCTGCAGTAGCTACTTCTCTACCTAATTGCGAATCTGCTCTGACATGGCGAGCTAGGCGGTGCCACTCAGAAACTCGTCAACTAGAGAATTGCCGAAGACAATGATAGACGACATAAGAGACGGCCGTGGTGGCTATGGTGATTTCTGAAAACATCTTGTAGCCTCTCATAGTATTAATTGAGTGACCATGGAACGCACACAATGGGACTTTCCGGTGGGCTGATAAGGAGAAAGTGAAGACGTTAGGAGATGATCAATTGTGGAATCTTCGGGAAAATTGAAACTATCACGTCGCCGTAGAAGGGTAGTATAGTGATAGATAGGAAGGATAGCAGAAAATTACTCACTGATTAGATTAGGAGGTTGTTGCGACGACGGATCAAAGCATTAATTCAGGCCTCAATGACACACAAAGAAACTCATGGAATGCTTAAAAATGCTGCTCCATCGCCGTCTGGTCCGGTATTTATCCTGCACTTCTATGTTTTCAACTTTTGTCCGGCTACTCTGCTTAATTTCTCTACGGTTGGGAGCAGTTATTACTACAAGATAATCTAGCTAGATTCTGAAGGCTCATCTTCCCATCACTCCACATTTCGTGTGTTGGACGTGTGATGATCTGACAAAATAAGAGAGGTATTAATTGTGGGGTGCCGTGGCTGGGTCGGGATCGCAGTTGTCTCCTAGAGTCGGTTCGGCATTAAGTCCGGGTGGACCGTATACGGTGGATATCAGGATGCAATTATCAGTGGGCGACACTAAAGCGTCCGGCAGTAGCACCAATGTTGACGCAGCAGTAACTCTTGGGGGCAGCTCCAAGGTGGCTGCCTTGAACAATCTCCCAAGCACAGGAAGCTCTCTTCAGAACCAAAGCCTCAACAAGTTGCAACATCCATCTCTCGGGGATGGCACCCCAACCACCAGGCAGCAGCAGCAGCAGCACGATGAAACAACATCAAACTTTCCGATGTTTATGGAGATGGATTCGTCGGCGGTGGACGTGCCGCAACAGCAGCGGCAACAAGCATCATCTTACACGCTGCAAAGCCATGAGCAACACGAGAATACCTCGGGAAGGGGGCTGATGTACAACATTTCTGACAAGACGTCGCCGGGATGGAGGGGAAGGCGGACACGGGAGTGGAGCAGTGACTTTCAAGAGAGGTCCTCGCAAGTCACTTCAGAGAATTGGGCATCTCCTCGAAGTGCTGATGGAGACGAGCCCACCAGCCTACATTTTCAAGATCAATGGAGTAACAGGAAGGACCTCCACCTCTCTGCTGCAAACCAAAGCTGTGCTCCAGCCACGGTCAGCAGCAAGAGAGCCAGGGTTTCCAAGCTGCTGCGCCATCCGCGGCAGGAATCGGGCTGCCTGACAACGTATCCACCCACCAGCCCATCTCAAGACGAGAGTGGGACCAACAGTAGTACCATGTGGGAGAGTCTCTTTCAACGATCCCACATCATGCAATCGTCGAAACCAGGGGCCTTTGCAACGGGGAAGCAAACAGAAGCTGGGAGTACAAGCACCGAGGGCCATAGATCTATCAGGCTGGGTGCTACACACGTACCAATGAATCTCGGTGATGAAAGTATGGTTGCAAAGATTCAAGCAGGAGAAGCTAGAAATGATTTGCCTGCTTCCATGACAACATGCTCCGAGGAACAGTTGAAGAGGTTCCAAGAAGCACAAAGGAATATTGAGCTCCAACAGACAAATTCTGGGACCATCGCTGGAGGTGGAATAAGATTTGAATCGTGCCCCAACAATTTGTTATCAGATGTTATAACAGAAACTCTGCGGAGCCGGGAGTTGCCGAATCAGCAGATCGGTTCTAACAGTGGTTACCTTGGTAGTACTACGTACAGTGCAATCGACGGATGGCCGCAGGAGGGAGGGAGTGTAACTGACTACTTGATGCTTACGAGCGCAGTGCACAAAGCTAACCTCCTCGACCTTCAAATACAAGAGAACCAACGACATCTGAAACAAGGCATTCTAAGCTGCTGCTCGGACGAGTACATGAGCGGGTCAAGGCCTACAGACACAGTCGACAATGAGACAGGCTTACGGATGGGATCAAATGGTGTCAACTTGGAAGAGAATGGTTCACCGTTCTGCTACAGCAGTTTGAGCATGTTACCAGGGCACGAATTTGCCGTTACGAACGATTTCTTCCTGGATTCTCGATGCAATCCTGGCGAGCAGCTCACTGCCAGAGCTGCTTACGAGAAGGCCCGAAACGAGCAACGCGGCGATGGTCTTCCCAGTAAGCGTGTCTTCAAGCGTTCTTCAAAGGGTGGTCCTCGTCGACCACACATCATCAAAGGACAATGGACTCCCGAGGAAGACAGGTATGTCTGACTCTTTGTGCGAGAAACCCCGTCTGAAATTCAGGAATAAATTTAGGGAGACTTCGAAGTGGAGTACGCGGTTCTCAACAGGTTTGTAGTGTTGGATTACAAGCAATTAAAATGATTTCATACCTGATTCAAACTACCTATGATGAATGAAATCGATTTGTAACTGAATCTAGTTATGAAAGAGTAGGTACTTGGTGGAGTTGGTGGAAAGGCATGGACAACAGCGCTGGTCGCTTATTGCCACACAATTGACGGGCCGCATTGGGAAGCAGTGCCGAGAACGCTGGCACAATCACCTCCGACCTGATATCAAGGTACATCACAAGATGTGCTGCGAAGAAGTTGAAAGCTCACAAGATCATTATCACCCTTGAAAGTTGAAAGACGTGGAGAATGTGATCAAGTTCTGCGTGCATCTAGTCCTAATGGATGTGGTTCTGGATGTTCAATGGCTAATGCAGCGTGACGGATGGAACACGGAGGAAGAGGAAGCTCTAGTGTCAGCTCATAACAAACTTGGAAACCGTTGGGCAGACATCGCGAAGATGATTCCTGGGCGCACGGAGAATGCCATAAAGAATCACTGGAATGCCACCATGCGACGGAAAGACTTGAGACGCAAGCACAGGAGGGTTGCGGACGGATCCTCCGACGGTTTAGAAGTTGTACCTCGCTGCACTATTTTGCGCGATTATCAGCAGAAAGTGGTTGCTCAGGGGGGCGGGCGGAAGGGCAGGGTGTTCAAATCTCTCGCCACCGTGGACGATGTAGATCGATTCAACAAAGGCAACCCCGATGACACACACTCTGGTACTCCTGAATCGGACTCCCCGCAGCTGACTTGCGGCTCCCCTACTGGCTGGACTTCCAGCGAGGTACAGTAGGATTCTTCCGGCTTCATGTCAGTTCTTAAAATCTATGTGTTTTTCCGAAAAATTCTTGTTCTCTCAGTGGCCAAGGTTGTGCAGTGTTTAGCTGACTTACTATTTAATATAACCCCTTGGGCTATGTTTGTTGCAGATCGAGAAGCTCACGCTTCCAGCACGCCTTGTGGAGATGAACGGCACTCCAGAGCCCGATCACACCATCATGAACAACAAAATGGGGAGAAAGGATTTACGAGAAGAAGTAGACGGAACAAGAGTATCGATACAGTATGCGAATCCCCTCGCCCACGGAAATCTGATTTCTCTGGTGCAGTCTGTGGGCTATGGCGCGTCCTCTGTTTCCTCTGCTAATCCTTTGCAGTCTCGCGTTTCTGTTTGGGGTCAAGGAGTTGGCAGCTATTCCAGACCCCCTGTGACTTTCTGGGGTGGTGGGCAGTGGGCAGAAGGGGGCTCAGAAGTTCTCTTTGCAGAGCCTGCTGCTACCGGGAAAGTAGAAGACGATGATGCAGCCATTTGGGTATCACAAAACAATGTTCCAGATTACGGCAGCACATCGAGATTCTCAGATGCTGCAACCTCAGATGCTGTACCCGTCTACCAAAGCTCGGAACTGCGAGAGCTCAAAGCCACAGATCATATCACGGCTTCCCAGCTTAGAACCTTAGACCAAATTGTCAACGACAGCTCCAGGAACAGCAACAACCACCCACACCTGCTGCCTTACTCTCTCGAGCGAGAATCCGCCTCCTCTCAATCTAAGGGAATGTTGCAACAGGGCAGGAACACTTTTGCAAACATGGACTTGTCCACCCAAGCTTATTCTTCTTTGGACGGATCTGCTCGTCCTCTCCCTGGCAACAGCCACTTCCAGGCCTCCGATGAGCTGGAGCAGCAGCTCGACAGCACATCGGGTGCAGTTGGGAGTGTTGCCAGTTTCGAACGCAAAGGGACTCTAACGACGGGTGACAATGAGCTGGCGCAGGCAGATAGGATTGGAAATAACACACACGAAAATCCACGAGATCTCTCGTCGAACCTGGATAACATTCTAGCCGCCGTCGCCGCCGCCGCCTCTACTGCTTCCGATCATTGCAGATACCACCCCAACGCAAATTCCCTGGCGATCGTCGAACCGTCTAGCAAAACAACGGTCACCATTCCTAACCATCAGTTATCAGTGAACTCCTTCGAAAACGTCAATGCCAATCATGATCCGAGACTGTCAGCCTACTTCGGCAATCCGTGCCATGACTCATTCAATCCTCACCGCCAGCAGATGATGAATTATGTCACTGGAGGTCCGGATCATGATATCAGCGATGTCACAAGCTTGCTGTTGTCCCGAGGGCCTATGTCGTCCTTGGCAGACGACATCACCTCGGTGACCTCAGGATCCACCACCTTCTCCAATTCCTCTACTCTCGGCCGGAAGTACTGGGACCAATCTCCCTCTCACTCCAGCCCCAGCCGAGGGCCTGGCGATCTCGACCTGGTGGAGCTCGTGGCGCAACCTCTGGACCAAGCTCATTACTTGCGCAAGGTGAAGCACCCCGCCTGCTCGGAATCCCTGGGTGTGAGCACCAGCGTGTGCACGGTGCCCACCGTGACAGAGAATGGGCGTGACATACGCGGCATCAACTTCCATAGCCATACCTACCATGAGGCGGAGGCTAAACTCTATGACATCTGCAGCAAGATGCGCTCGCAGTGGCAGCTTGGCTGCATTGCCTTAGCTCACAGGTAGAAGACCCTTCCCTCCCCTTCCTTCCCTTCCCTTCATCCTACCATTCCATTTCCTAAAACCCCTCTTTCACCACTTTACCTCCCTCCATGCCCTCTCAATTCCAGCAATCCCTTGCCAGGTTAGTATGATGATAAACCAACTCTCGCCGAAGAGTCTCTCTATCTGTACATGTAAGCTCTGCAGTATTACTAGCTCTCTACTAAGAATCATATGATCTCATGGTAGCTACTAAGCGTTTTCATACCATGTTGATCTCCAACTTGGTTGGTTGTATCTTTTCCCCCCTACCAAAATATATCAAGTAAATCTGCAATGCTGATTCCTGCTTCGTTCAGATATCTCTTTACATACACATGTCCATAACTGCAATGAGGGTGTGAATTTAACTGGAGGAAGTGCTTGGTACCCACCTTGTAAGCCCTTGTAAGTGACCATATCGAAGCCCATGAAGCAATCTGAGCTGAACTTGCAGTGGTGGTTGCTGTCGGTACCAGGGTGGGTGTAGTCGGTGCAGGCGAGGTGTATGCCGTGGTGGCGGTGACGAGCTCGGACTCTGACTCTTCTTTCCATGCAACACGCGCTGCCGACTTTGCTGTGGACCTCCTTCGCAGTGGAGGCTCCGCATTGCAGCACCATCACGTCCTGCTCTAGATTCCACAAAAAATCTCATCACCAACTCACCGACTGCTCATGCAATGCTCCAAACCATGCGTTAAAAACCGCAATTTTGAGCAGCAGCAGAGCAGTGAGTGGCTCATTTCCTTGCTCTGATCACTCACTGGGCTGTATCATCATCTCCCATGGCTCCCATATTGCTTCTTCTTCTTCTTCTTCGTCTGTGAGACTTAATGCACGACAACTCCCTCCCTTTCTGAGCCGCCATTGAGCCTACTTGCTGCTCTCATGTGCCTCGTTTCAGCTGTTTTATCACGCTTGGTTCCATGTTTAAAAAAATGAGCACATCAGTTGCTTCCCAAGTTATGCTCCTGTTAAGATTCGTCTCTTTGTGTGGTGTCTATGTTTGGTGCATGTTGGTAGGATGTTGATGCTCGCTTATGGTGGTATTTGTTGTACTACTTGTTGATTCTTCACACTACCTAAAAGTTGTGAGTCTACACTATTCAATTAAAGATATATATATATATATATATATATAAAATAAGTTAATAATATTTTTTATTCCTATTAATAATAAATTTATTTAATTTTATATTTTAGACCAAGAATAATATTAAATTATTTTAGGTTGTAATTTTATATTATCACATCTATTTACAATTGATCCAAAATACTTATTTTGAAAAAAATAGAATATAATAAAATAAACATTATACATCAATAAAAATAAAATAATACTATACAAACAAGGACTTAATAAAGTTCATTAATAGTAAAAAAATTAGTAATTATTAAATGAATGTCTTTCTTTAAAAATATATAAATACATCTTTTATCACTTATATATATATATATATATATATATATGCAATGTTAAAAACTTTAAATATGCCTATTAATCATAAGAAATATATAAAGAATGTAAAATAACATTACTTTGATAATTTATAAAAAATATTCTTTTTATCAAAGTTTTATTTTTATAATGCCAATTTATATTAAAATAGATTTTTAATTATAATATATGTTATTAAAGATACGAAAAAAAAATAAAGATATATTGTAAAGGTAAAGTCTTATTTTTAAAATTTTAAGTTGAACACCATCTATATTAGTTTAAATTTATTCTTTAAATATATACTATTTTTAGTAATTAGTTTATTAAAAATATCTTTAAAGCTTTAAATTATTTAACTTCATATTATCAAAATATTTTTAAAATTGTATTATATTTATTTGATACACATAATATCTTATATTATGATGTATAAGTTAAGTTATAGAAACAACTAAATTGATTATATATATATATATATATATATAAATATATAAACAAATTCTTGTGTGTTATTTTTTACAAATATAAAAAATTTATCAAAGATTTTTAAAGTTTTAAAACTTGCACATATACAATATATGAGAATATATAATTTTTTGTTATAATTTTTTTTAATTATTTTGATATATATATATATAATGGTTTTTTTAAAAAATTAAGTAGTAAAGTATCTTTAAAATATGTATATATATATATATATATATATATAGACACTTGTGGTTAACTAAAATAATCAATCAAAAAGAACTAAGTAAAATTTTAAAGTTATTAATAACTTTTTAAGATATAGTCATTGTGATATATTAAAATTCTATTTCTTATTAGTTATTAGAATTATATTATAGCTTGTGAATAGTTCAAATAACTACATTAAATCTTTAGAATACTTCAAATTTTGTGTGTAGTAGTACAAATTTTCTTCAATATTTTAATTTTTAAAAACTGGTATTTAGTCAATGTTTGGTCAATGATCAATTATATGATTTGTTTCACTTCTTGAGTCATTTTTTTCAATACATTCAGAGCAATGTAGCACAACAGCAATTGGTGGAATGACAACCATTTTGGCATATTCCAACTCAAGGACATGGTACTTCCATGCCCATAAAATGAAGTACACACCCACTTGCAATGTCTAAAAAAACAAAAGTTATGAAAAAACAAATTGTACATAGAAACAAACATAAAAATGTACTACAAATCAATTTTTTGAAACCACTTCTAATAATTTATGTATGTGTGTGTGTGCTTCATGTTGTAACTTTTGAATATCCTCAAGACTCTTTATTGCGCCAACCACTCCATCTTCTCCTTCCTAACCACCACTTCCTTGCCATCCATCTTTTTCTTTTCCTCCAATAATTTTCAAGTAAAATCTTTGACCAACCCTTATCCAATTCCAAGTCTCTATGTCCATCTTCTCCCTCTAATCTCTTTTTTCCATCTCTTTGATTTAATATTATTTTGTACAGGTAATTTAAAATAAATTACTAATTATAATATCATCTATTTAGATAATATTGCAAGTATTTAGGCAGGATTTTTTGTATTTAATTAATTTTAGGATATTTAATTATTAATAACTGAAATTTCATATTTTAAATTAATCTTTCAAGATTGAATGATGAATTTATTTTAAAATATACTTAATGTAAAATTCATACATAGCAACAAATTCATTGCAGTAAATCTCTATTTATTGGATAAGTGGTTCTATGAGTATTTATTCTTCAACTGATCTTTTGATGGTTAACTTATCAATTAAATATATTTAATATTCAAAAGTTTGGCATCAAATTGTAGGAAAAGAAAATTAGAATACACTGAACGATTAACATGAAATTGGTTTTAGATTTTTATTTTATACTTTTTCATTGTGAAGTTTGTTAAGACTGCTTAACATGATTATACACTCATATCCAGATTCTGTATTGAATGAAAATTAAAGATAGAGGCCATTTATTTAAATGAACATGACAAAAGTTTCAAAGAAATCAATTATGTAAGTAGTTTTAATTTCAATATTTAATCATTTCAAAAATAGTGGTACAGTAAGATAATGAATCTGATTTCAATTACATAAATTTGATTATGAATTTTGAACTGTCCTAACTTCGAATGAAAGTAAAAAAAAAAAAAGATTATACTTAAAAACTAGAACTGATTAGGAAAAAAAATAAAAGTAATAAATAGAATCAATATTTTTTAATGATTATGATACTCAAATATTACCATTCAGCACCAATATTCTCATCAAATAATATGGATTTCATCATACAATTTGACTTGGTCAACACTTGCTATTGAAATGTTTGAACCACAGCAACTTTGAATGGAAACTTTTAATCAATTCTCAGTTTATTTTATTTTAAAAAAAGTCATAATAAATAAGAACAAAAATGATTCTTTCATCTTTATGATTTTGAAATAAAATTTAAAAATAGAATCAACAAGGGAGGTCAATAACCAAGACATATGGGAAAGGAAGACCAAGATGCCATACAATGTGGGCAAGAAGAAGAATGGTAACCAAGAGAGCTATTGTGAGCTATGTATATTTGAAGGTTGATGATGAAAGAGGAAATTGGGTGGATTTATAAACCAAGGCAAACTCATATCTTTATGAAATAAATAAGAACAAATATGAATAAATGAAGTGATATGGATTTTGTGTGTTTAAATACTTTATCAAAATTCAAAGATGTACATAATATAGGTTCTATGTATTTAGACAAATATAAGGATATATGTATGTTAATATGTAGAGAGTTTTTTTTCAACAAAATTTAATGTAGCAGACAACATTCAGATCTCTATGGTTTTGTGATTGTAGAAATGATGACAACAATTTAAGCAGTCATTGCTTTTTGCAAACAAGGCCAAAATTTCTCTATTTGAAATTTTAAATCCTAGAATTAACATTCTTGCATATATATATATATATATATATATATAATGTTTAAAAATGAAAATAAAAATAACTCTAAAGGTTCATGCAACATAAAGGAAAGATGTTGGTTTAAGTTGATTTTCTTATGTCAAGTTGAACAAATTCACAGATAAATAAATTATTATCTCCATTGTTTGTATGTGTACATATATTCATATGTATAATATTTTGCATTAATACTTCTTAACAATGCAGGGTTTGATACCTATTTTATTGTGTCATATGAGCATGTAAATTGCTTGCCTTGTTCTTCTTGGATGCATAAAAATTACTATGTTAATTTTGATGATAATAAAATATACATAACTTTTGTGTCAGTAAACTTTTCGTATGCCACAATTTGATCCACAATTTAAAAAATTAATTATTTTTATTATTTATTTAGTTATATATGTTTTTTATACATTTATTGAATCCAGTTACTGAAACCAATATCTATTGTGATTCTGGACAGATCAATATTTCTAGTGACATGAGATTTTTTGTGTTTGAATTTTTTGATGGAGTGGATGTAACCAAATATAAAATTTTAAAAAATGATATTGTATATATATATATATATATATATATATATACACATAAACAGTACAAAAAAAGAAAAAAAATGAAATTGTGTTCAAGGAGTTTAAATTACTTCATTTAAAGAGCTACAATAACAATGCAAATGGATTGCAATTATCAGTACCAATCAACTTCATTCAGTTTCAACAAACATGTATTTGAAGTAATCGGATTAAATATTTTACAACCCTCTACAAACAGTCACAATCACATCATCTATGTAACTAATTGTTGGGTGATACAAATCTAACTCCAATAATTTATTATTATATATTTTAAATTGTATATATATATATATATATATCAATTGACCCACTGTACTTTTATTTATTTGCAAACAAACAAGCCGTGTAGTTACGGAGGGTAAAGTCCAAAAACATGGTAAAAATTCGCAATAAATATGGTCAAAACCTGGAGAAAGCATATAAGTGTCCGAATGAAACACCCCCCCTCCCCCCCCCAGGTAAGAAACATTAATCACATAGACCCAAAGATCATGAAACGTACTAATACTTGAATACAAGGCCAAGTAGTGGAGGGTACTAGTACATCAGGCTACGGACACAGCAAGCCATGGAATTAGAAGAACTCTTTTGTCCTACATGGGGGCTTTGAACAAGGACACTTGGCCCTTTGCGGGGCTCCCCCTCCTAGCTTTGAATTCCAGGTTTAATGAGCCAGATTTGCACAATATGATTATGTGGGGTGTGAATGATTGTGGCCACTATGTAGAAGGGAACACAAGGGGCGAGAGACTACACAGAGTTAAGTGACCCATGTATGATGATTTAGGGGAGAGGTTGAGGATTATAAGAACTAGTTGGAGCTGAAGAAGAATGTGGGTGTGGTGGAGTGTAAATCACCCTGGTACCGCTACTGAATACAATTAGAAATAATGACTAACGTGCTTTTTTTCACCATAAATTATAGCCTCCTGGAAGATCTACACAATTTTTTACAACACTTGGGCAGTTAAGGCTCATGCTTCAGTGAGAATGGAATTCAGTCGCTAAGCTTATTGTAATTTATTTATTTCTTATGAATATGGTTATTGTCATCCTTTCTCTCATTGTTAGGAATCAGTGGGAAGTATACTGAGTTGGGGACTTTATGGCTAGACCGTTGAGTTGGGAGACCCTGCTAGCTTGCCTCGTTAACAATCCAGCCCCTAGCCCTAATCCCGAAACCCTAAATCTGGTCCTAAGTATCGATGATTAAACCCTAATCCTAATGCTGTGAAAAGCAGTCGTGATTGAGGTAGGGAGGGCGATCCACGGTACTGTGTGGAGAGGGAGAAGAGCACAGAAGATGACTGACCAGGAGCACTCGGCGTCAATGCGCCAGAATCTGGGTGTCAGAGAGAGCCAAGTTCCAACCATCATTCCTGTTTCCTACCCCCGTCGTGTCGTAAAGCTTTTCTCCTACTCATGTTGCTACATGAAAATATCCGCAAAGTACCGATTGCATGGTATCTCGGTACGCGGTACGTACCAAGCCAGCCAGCCAGACAGTGCTCTGGCGTTGATCCTACTCGCCTGCTACTGCTCTCTCGCTCGCTCCGTCCCCTCCGCCAACCCTCCCTCCATGGCGTTGTTACCAGCTACGTCGGAGCGAAGTACTTGCGCCTCGGGACACGAGCTATACAGTGTCCATGCAATGATGCACTCCATCTCCTCCTCTTCCTGCTCTTCCCCCTGCTCCTGCTACGACTGCTGCTGGGGAGGGATTGAAGCCGCGGCGGCGGTAGTGGCAGCGGCAGCGGCAGCGGCACCAAGGGGTGATGACTTCGCCGCATTAGATGCTGTTGTGTACAACTCCGATGATGACTGTCCTGTTGGAGCTTGTGTCCAGACAGTCTCCCACGGCACCATCCATTCATCCACTTATTCATTCGTTTTATTATTCATCCATCTATCCATCCTACCCACACCCCCACCTCGCCACTCCGTTGCTGAGCCGCACAAGTACCAAGCCTGTGTTTGATGGTGTTGTGATTGTATGAATGATGTTGATGATAATAATAATAATAATAAGAATAGAAACATGATATTTCTTCTACAGATTATGAGTTTTTTTTTATCTTTCTATTTTTTGGTTGTGTAGTGGAATGGTGGATAAATAAATGTGGGACTTATCCATAAAAAAAAGTTTTTTTAAAGTTGGCTAAGGCAAAACTTTTCCAATAGCTGCTCAGCTACTTTAATCAGAAAGGGGAAGAAGAAGACGAAGAATAAGTCATTAACAGATATTTGGCATGTGAATTTTGTCTATTGCCTTGTATTTTAAAAAAGAATGATATAATACTACAAACAATTAAAAAAATGGATGAATGATATTTGAAGCTACAAAGAGCTACAAGAATTTGCAAATCTAGTTTTTTCCATGCTGGTAACATTGAAAATTAATAAATTAATTATTTATCAGTTGGAATGTTTGTATTTAAAAAATAAAAATAAAAAAACAAACAAACAAACAAACAAACAGTCATTTCTCTTCTTTCTTTTTTATCGATTTGATCTATTTTTAAAATAGAAATAAAACTAAAATAATTTTAGCCATTAAATGATCTCATGGTTGTGAAATTCTATGTATAATCTTTCTATGGTTGTAATACTATTTTTGGTTGAATTGTGTATAACTTCTTCAACTTGGATTGATCTTTATACTTTTACATCGTTAAAATTAAAATCACACTCATAATATGCTTCAAAAATGTGATTTCAGAAATTATTATTGTTTGATAATTCAAAGATAATTTAACGAGTTTAAATTAATTAATATTACATTTCACATATTCAACAATTTTCAGTTTTATTTTCATAAAACCAATAATTGATTTTCTAAATAAGTGACAAGATTTATTGGATAAAATAAATCAATATTATAAATATATTTATACTTTATTAAAATTTTCAAATGAAAAAAAACACAGAATAGTAATATATTACATGATTATATTTTGTTCTATAAGGAATTTATTAAAATCATTTAAATGAAAATATCAATATTAGAATCACTTTATTATATAAATATTAACATACAAGAGCACCATTTCTAATAAATAATAATTTTTGGATTTGAGTTAAATTAAATGTTTGCAATTTAATTGATGAATTTTTGGATGATATTGTGTATAGCTATGAAAATCAACTAAGAAATTTAAGACTATTAAATTGATAATTACAGCAACTTTAAGGACATCAAATTTTCATTTTAAAAATTAAATAGTCTAAATATAAAAAATATGTAAAATAAAACAAAACCCCCCAAAATGACAAACATCAATTTTGAGATAAAAAAGAACTGATTCAAATTGGTTTGACCAAAAAAATCCCAATTACAGCTTCTCAATCTTCCCCTTAACCTTGTGACTCACACTTCATCAATCTCACATTCACCCTGATTCATAGTTTGATGATTTTGGAAAATCCCCAGTCTCTGAGCGAGTCTCACAAAACCATGATATTATCACATGACAAGAAATATTAGAGTATGCTACAGAATCCTCAGTTCATTCATATTCTCACTCCAGGAGTATGAGATGATAGTCTAGGTGGGTTAGAAAGCACATGCAAACATGAGCAAAGCAAATCCATGTGGTGCTGTTGAACCAAATGCTGCAACACCTGCAAAGTTGTCATCCACCAAGCTCTCACTTCTTCAGAGCCCTGCAAGTCCATGAAGCAGCACAAGAGAGTGAGTTTACTCGCAACAAAACAATCAAGCAAGGAACACACTTCAAGCACTAGCGATGGGAGAGCTACAAGGACATGAATTTTGTAAAGCTTGGAACCACTGCAAGCTCTCAGTCGAGCTTCAGAACTGCAAAGCTCAGTTCAAGCTCACAACAATGGGTGAGATGCAAAGGGGGATGCACCATCCAGGAGAAGGTCGGGACAAACTTGTAAAGGTACGCAGCGATGCCCAGGATAATTACCAGCAGTGTAACATCAACGCAGAAATTGCGACTTGACCTCATCTGCAAGGCAACACAACCCACTCAAGGTAGACTTCATTGGATCATCACTCTCACATGTATGCACAGAGCTCACATTCACGTCACTCACTGGCAAACAAAACTCCCTGTGGAGTAGTGGATAGGTTTGAGAATGGTTTTTCAGTCACCGTTTTGAACATGCATAGTGCTGGTCATCATTTGAATGCAATGGTGCGGCGTCAGGCTGCAAGACCACAAAGAGAGAGAGAGAGAGAGAGAGAGAGAGAGTTGCAGAATCTGGGAGACGTGACAATGGCAGAGATAAAAGTGTGTCAATGGCTTGTTCAGTTACCGCTGTCACGCTCTCTTTGAGTCTGGAGTTCGTGGACTTCAAGTCTGAGCCTGCTTTGTCAATCTTGGTGTCCGCTTCCTCCACTAGCTGGTCTTGCTTGTTCAATTCCTGCACTTCCAGCCTTCTGTTGTTAATTGCCACAAACCTGTCGGGAGTGAAGAGGTCCCACGCAACGACACCTTGCGTGGGAAATCGTAGTGAGCTCACAAACTCGCAGCACGAGGGTGGTTAAGCCCCTACAGTTGTTTTTTACTTCTGGATATCCTGAGTTTTAGCACAAGTGGGCTACAATTTGTTTCTCAACTTAGCTATTACTGATTGAAAGCTAGTTTAGAATTTGAATAGAACCCACGCTTCATCTACTATGTGCACAAGCAAAACTCGTCACATATTTTAAGTGTGAGCGTTTCTCTTCCACTTCTTCATCAGGCAATGATAAAGCACGCTGTAAGAAGATGAGTATTCCCAGTGAATTTGGTATGTTTTGATACTCCTATTTGTAAAGAAATTGAAAACAGAAATTAGAATTTGGTGAACTATCATCGGCAGAGAAAACGCACATAAGTGGAGTGAGCATATTTCTTACCTCACCAATGTCTTGAGCCATATCCTTGAGGGTGTTTAAGCCCTGCTCTATCACCAGAAATCCTTCATCCTGCAGCATTGTGCAGAGCAAGCATTGCACGCCAAACATGAGTCGGACTGACTCAGAAGATGACATCGGGTGGGATTCTTCTTTTTACAGCGGGGAGGAATGACTACGTCTCATTGTTGCTGGCAGAGGCAATACGTTGATCCCAAACAACGTCAATAAATCCTTCTATTGAATCCAACACTACCTGCCTTGTGGATGGATATTACCTGCTTTTTCCTGCGAATCTCAAACTCCTCTTGAAAACCCTTCGACTCAGCGGAATGCTCTTTGACGCCTTGCCGAAGAATGTCCTCTGTCACATGAGGCACGAGATCGCCTCGTTAGATCAATTCCACAACCAAAATTAGGTTAAGCAGCTTAAACAAGCTATCTCTACAGCATTTGCTATCTCCCTCCCCTGAATTTCACTCCAGGCCAGAGCACGTGATCTTCATTGAATTAGCGTCGGCTGTGATTTGCTGAGTTACAATTCCAAGTCACATGACAGATGGAACAGTCTGTGCCGTGCAAGGTACAAGTATGGTTCTATAACTAAATAATTAGTTGCCTCACCGGGGCTGTAGTTATCGATTTTTATCTCCAGGGGCGTGCCCTTGGCGACTTTCTTCTTGCTTACGCTGACCCCATCTGGAACTTCCTCAATTCTGGCAGCTAATGCTAACGCCATGTTGGGTCGAGCGAGAATTTCCTCTGGTGTTACCCCTTTCACCTGCGGATGAGCATCCAACCACAGCAGCGGAGAATTGAAGTGTGGTAGGGGTACAAACATTCAGTCCAACAAAGCCTGAAAGTCAAGTTTATAATTCAAAGCCTCTACGGTGAAATGTTGACATGAGAGTTGGTTAGAGTGGGCGATGCATCGTGATTACGAGCATTGCCTTGAACGTAGGTTGTCGGGTTGAAGATCAAGGCTTCCATATGTCCACTTTCTACGTAAGAACCCATCAGTTGATACAATGGTTGTTCCTAATGACATTATCCAAGCATCGTGAGATAGATGCTTACCTTCTTCGGGGCTAGCTTGTGGAGCTTCGGAAGCTCGCTGCGCAATGCAGCTTTGGTCCGGCGGAGCTCCGCATTGAGTGTGGCTATGACAGCCCGGTTTTTTTCAGACTCCGCCTCGGCAGCTTTCTACACAGAGTGCTCTTGCAAGGTCAGTTTAAAGTGCGGCTACTGCAAGATTTCGTGAAAACACAATAGAGGAGGAAACGAGGTTATCATTCTTCACTCAAAGTATTTCACAGTCTTTCGTCAAACTCTGATTGAGCACACATTTCAGATTGAACGAAGCATTTGAACAACAAATTGGTGTAGCTCTTGAAGTCTATTGATTTGACGATTGGAAGGATTGAGAGGAGTAGATAACGCCTTTCGTTCAATCGTAAGGTTTCCACCAATTGTCAAGCCTGATTCCTAACATTCTTGAGCATAGGATGTCGGCAAGTGGTTAGGATATACCTTCAAGGCATCATTTAGGTCATCCTCAATACACTTGTAAAGCTTTAGGAAGTGATCGTGGCTAGCAATTTCTGGTCCTTTCAGATTGTCTGTATCATATTTTTCATACTTTTTGATGATACCGTTCACCCGTGTGAGCAAATCAATCGTACTCATACTGCTGCTCGGGATATTACTTCGGTTTGCAGCGAGTTAGCGGTTAGTGATTGAGGTGCATATTTAAACCCCCATTCTTCCTTGCCATATCTAAACATCCAAATCTTTACTGCCGTAGTGGATGCATGAAAGTAGAGTTCAAGATAGGTTTGACGGTCTAATGATCACATCATGTTGTGCAAGTAAAACCGTGCTCGCAATGGTGTAAAGTTTGATGTTCGCATCCGGTTTAGCACAAGCACATCGAGACTTAAATCCATCAGATTTGCTGAAGTCATTTACACAATGGAAACATATTTTATCGACGTGTACGGTACTGAAATGGGATTTTAATCGACACGATAATGGTGTGGGACTGTAGATTGTGATAATAACTGCGCTGTGAAGAAACGGCTAAAGTCGCGGTGCGACCTGTTCAGGGATTTAAGAGAGTAGAGAAAAAAGGGAAAGGCAGTCGGATTTGCAATGGCTCTGGCCAGGTCTTACGCAACAGAATGTGACAGTCAGCAGCAGATAGGTAGTGACAGCATCGTCGGTACGACTGACATGTCAATGGACTGGATCATTACAATGCCATAGTGGAGAAACATTCAGATCTGGTGTAGAACTTGGGATGCGAAGGAAGAGTACTTAGGAACACGAGGATACACAGGAACGGCTTATGCAAGAAGAACTTGGTAGACAAGAAGGTCATGTCATTGACAATGAATGGTGCTAATATACAGGTTAACTACATCTACCTACTATGACAATAGCATATTGGCAGGCTAGGCGCAATGAACAAAACTGTGCAGACAGCTCCTACGTGAGCTTCTACACTTATGCAGGCACTGCTACAGCCGACGGACAGGCCCTCCTTACAGTGTGGAATTTGGGGTCTTGTGGCACTGTAAGCTTCTTGGTAGACCTGCATTGACAGGTGAGAGGCCACTATCTTTACCCAGGAACATCAACGAAATGATCACAATTTCCTGAAGCGATAGAATAGATTGTGCAGAGAAACATAGATCACTGTAATGCAGGCGGAAACAGAACTGTGCACTCACCTATGTGGCTTGAACGGGTAATTGAATACAGGGGGCTTTAGGGCTGGAACAATCGTAGGCTTCGTTGCCTTACCTTCAACTGCCTTGTCATCCTGCGAAAATACCATGCACCACGCTCACAATCATACAATCAAGGTAACGGAATGGGTGCATCGAAAAGTTAATGAGGGAACAGTTAGTTGTTTGTGAGGAATCTATTACGAAACACAAACGAAAATTCTACCTTGCTCTTTACTTCTGCTCGTTTAGCAGAAAACACATGAGTACTGCCAGTGTTTAGAAATTTTCCTGGGATCTGTATTAAGAGTTACCACAGTCATATAAAAGATCTCGGTAGTGAATGGACACTCGACAGAAAAGGTTTCAAGAGAAGGTTTTATTGGTAAGAAACTTCGTGATACGTTACTTAACTACAGCAAGCACCACACTTACTAGCCAGTAACACGGTGGGTTTTGACATTTAAATTCTGAACAGATAACATTGCAAGGATCGTGGTGTATGTGTGGTCAAGTTCTTACCTTTGGTTCTACCGCTGCAAGACCTTGAAAAGCGGAATGAAAACCTTCCTTGGCAGCCTTGTATTCCTCAACCTTCTTTCTGAATTGCTCTTCTTTGACAGCTCCTCGTTCCTGCACGAGGGAAATGTAACTTAAAGAGACGTCCCACAACGCAATCCACTTCATGTACGATGGAGTATGACGTCAATGCGACAGGTAAGAGATATTTGCAGAAAGAAGATTAACTCACCTGTGTCCGCAACCGGAAAGGCTGTGGATTAGTCACTCGGGGGTTGGTAATCCTCCGGGCAACTGAAAGTCGCCTCATCTTAAGCTTTTTGAGCTGGGGTGTCTTTGAAGATGCGGACGCCTTGGCCTGAGCAGTCTACGCAAAGAGGGGCATATGTCAAACAAGGCAGAGGGGTACAGTATCGAAGAAGTTCATTCAGCTGCAGATTTCAAGAATTCATCTAAACGCGCGTATCCATTCACGGCAGTAATAAATGAAAGGTCGCAACAACTAACCTGTTTAGGCAGCGCTTTACTCGCAATTCCTTTGGCTAAGTTAGCTCTCTTCCTTCCTCCTTCAGGCATCAGCTCACCACTCTTCCTGCAAGTGGCAAGTGGGAGCACATTTAGTGTAAAAAAACACAATGGATGCAACTCAAGGATCTCACAGATTCACGATAACTTGAGCTGGGTTTAGACCCGAGGTGGCTTACCTCTTCTTCCCTTGCTTGGTTTGTGACAGCTCAAGCGCACTTAAATCAACACTGTCCAAACAATCTATTTTTTCGCTGGCCAACTTCAGGAACAAATCCATTCCCCCTACGTTCGTCTGCGCATCAGCAACATCTATAGAACTAGTTCTCGTGACCAATTCGGAACTGCTGGCGGCCTTTTCAATACAAGGCACAGAGTTTGCAGACCCATCGGTCCCATCCCTTGCAGGTACCGATTGCGCGGGCTCGACACCACTCCTATCTTCGACAAGCGAGACCTCCTTGAAATCATCATCGTCAGACTTGTTCAGTTCAGTGACCACCGACTGGGCAACAGCCTCATTGATCGCCTGCTTCTCCGTGGTAGCCGATGGGGTCGACTCTACAGCCATTTTCCTAAACACCTCTTCCAAGGCCACCTTTGTGCGGCCAGTGGCTTTAGAGCCGTCTCTGCCCTGGCTGTCCACGACAGCATCTTTACGTGCTTGGGGTGTGAGATGCGTGCAGCCCAATTCACTCTCCTGACCATCACTGTGGGACTCATCTGATGACTGAGTCGAACGACCAGATTTCACCTCTTCGTTGCATTTGTCCACTTTCGCAGAGTTAGGCACGGTTCTTTTGATTGAACCCGGCGTGCCCTTCTTTGCAACAAGGTATTTCTTTGTTGGTGCCGGAGATGATTGATTAGGGTCATTGGCCGCGCATTTAGATGACTTGCAGTGGCGTCCACTGTAAGGTGACCCCGCAGCCTCTACGCTTGCTGCGACCTTCTTAACGTCCTGGTGATTAGTCACGGAGTCTTTCGCAGGTGTTTTGCACCCTGCAGTTATTGGGTCGTGATCCTTCCCTGTCGGTGAACCAGCTGCAGGAGTGGCGCTATGTTTGAGGGCCTTCACAGCCCCTAATGCAGAGCCAGATGTCCCCGATGATTTGGAAGGACTTTCCTTCCTGGAGGTCGCCTTCTCACCGGAGGTCTGCTTCTCGACATTGGTCTTCGCTACGAGAGAATCTCCGGAGTGCTTTTGTACAGATTGCACATCACCAGCTCCTGCTGGCACCTTCACCTCCAGAAGCTTCTTGCTGCGTTGACGAGTGATCGCTGGCTTGTCTTCAGGAACCTTTCGTGTTGGCTTGACAACCTTTGCAGTGGTATGGTCAGCGCTGTGGTTTGCATGAGTAGTAGAGTTGGGATCATCATTCTCAGATGTCTGCATTTTCTTGGCCAGGGACGCAGGTTTCAGAGATTGATTCCCAGCCCTCTCCTGGGCTGGATGGTGTGCAGGACTGTTGTATGCACTGTTCCCATTTTTAAAATTCTTGCTAGCCAATGGAGTTAATGAACCTGAAGCCGTTCGGATAAGAGACTTCTTGGCGCTTCCAGTACTGCAGAGACGACGCACCAAGTCAACCAATGCACAGTCGTAGTCCATGTATCAATCTAGACTTACAGTACATTTCCTATATATACAGTTGTGACATTTAGATTCGACCGATTCCTATGCATGTCTAGATGAGATGAAACACGGAGTCAGCAAGAAGTGAGGGATTTGGAATAACCTAACAGCCCCCTTTTCTGCAGCAACTGGAGTCTGGGGAGGTTCTTGCTGTTGATTTCCTGAAGCAGCCTTCGCAGAATCCTGCACCGCAAGCTACTATGTGAATCCACTACACACGACCCGGTCGCCAACATGCACTTGATCAGGAAATTCGCGACACTAGTTTCCGTTGGAGTACCTTTCACAGGTCCTAAAAAATGCCAGCATGAATCCATCCAAAAACTGTGGTGTACCTTGTGAATCTTGGGTGAAGACGGCATTACATCTTCAAATACCGGTTTCTTGGGCAACATACCTGCACAACCACTCAAATCAGCTGTGTTGTCACTGTGTTCGTCGTTAGGAACGACTATCCACAATCTCCAAAGATTTAGGACTAATGAGCAGGCCTGCTCATCGACGAGAATAAATTCTGATGCTAAGATTACAGAAGCAGCAGTAAATCCAATCCATCAAAATTTTACATGTAGAATTGTGGCAGTGGGCCCCCCAATTTCGTACTTCCTATCACTGTCCGTGCATGCTGAACAAGAAGCAAGACTCTTGACCTGGCAGATCACCCATTACTTGACAATCTTGCTCCACATCACAACATAGTGCAGCTCTTCAAAACTAAAATACGACCATGTCCAGAACCCATGGAATCAGTAACGGACACATACCAGGCTTGCCCAAGAAGTACGCATCCGGATCAATGGGCTCCTCTGGCGCAGTAAAATCATGGAATTTCGGCGCCAGAAAACTCTCGTAGAAGTCATCCGGCTCGAAACGTCCCTCAGAGTTTGCCCCAAACGCTGAGTCCATCGACCCCATTTTCCCCTGTCCGACTCCTGAATCCCACTCCACTACCCACCTACACGGGACCAGTCACAGTGACAAACTCGCTTCACAGATACAATTCAGCACACCATGGTCACAACACCCGCATCGTCAACGTCCCTGCATGCGGCCTTGCCACTCGCAGGTACATAAAGCTCGCATAAACTCACTGCAATCCACACTGCCACCTCCGCACAACCAAGACCACGAACTTCGTCACGAGACACTACAACGCAATCGATGAATACACTCGCAGAGCTGAGACGCAGGTAGCAATCAAATGGCGTTCGGGATTTACACGCCCGATTCTTCAAAACTCCAAAGGCTGAACGGCTACTTTCCCACTCCCTCGTCATGACCGTTGCGGCAGGGGGTGGCCCGGCCGAATGACGGGGCGGGTGACGAGGCGCCCCTGCCCAGAGCGCCGCTCACCCTCCAATACGCCGGATGGCGGTGGGATCCACGAAGTTGCTCGCGATGGGGGTCACGCCTCGGTGGCAGCGCCATCGCAAATGTACCCTCGGCTAAATTTCGGGAACACCCAAACTTAGCTGAAATATGCGACGGAGCGCATAATCTTCCAACTTTAGTTCGTTATGTCAGTGCTCGTGTCTAAATGAGCGGAGGTTATCGACAAATTGCTCAAATTGTCATATTTCGAAATTCAATTTTATAATACAAATACTTCAAAAAAAATAATGAAAAGAAGAAGAAGTCAATTGTGTGTTTGTGATACAAACAATAGAATACTGTGCATCCATATCAAGTGAAAAGTATAGATTGTAGTAAGTTTGAGCAAAGGCTTGTGCTAAAATATTGTAAGTATTTTTAAGGATATGTTTTAAAATATCTAGGAAGAAATTTGCATTTACTTAGATAGATCAGATAGATCATCTCTTACTTTCAAATCTTTGATTATCTAGACTTGTTCAAAAAATAAAAATGCAATATAATGAGAGATTATTAAATCCACAAAGCTCACTAAATCTTAGATGAATTCAAAATTATTGGTTTTTAAAGTGGTAGAAGATAATGCTATGTTAAAATCTTATCATGTTTCTTTATAATTATGTTGGTTAGAATAACAATTCAAGATTTATGTATGCATGTATATATGTATGTAGCTAATATAAAAAAAAAAAAAACGAAAAGAGTGATATGAATATTTTATAGAATATTCAAATATAATCAATTTATAATTTGAAGATTATTTTGTGAATTAAAAACATATAAACTAAAAAATATAAAATATAAAAATTAAGCTATAAATGTATAATCAAAAGGTTGAGTTTATAGTATAATTTTAGTCAAAATCTCATACAACCATGTCATTTTCCAAATTATCAATCACAAATTATTCTTAAGTTGTCAAAATTTCTCCCTTGTATTGGAAGCCATCTTCTAACATCAATTCCATTAATATAAATATAGCACATTTAGACTTAGAAGTACTTTATATTTAGCAAACAAGTTAAAAGGCCTTAACTTATTTAAAAATTTGATTGGTTGAAATCAAGAGGTCTCCTTGAGATGGCTTTATACTTAGGAAAATAAGTCTAAAGGCCCTAAGAAGAAAAAATAAGGTAGAATGCACTTTTTTCCTAATTGAAATGATAAGTTTTGTCCTTTAGAATTTCTATTGGGCCCATTTCAAAGAAGTGGTTATTTAAAAAAAATTGAGAAGCCATATCAAAAAATACTTAAAATAACCATTAAAAATAAGAAACCAAGTTTTTCATATTTTTTATAAATGTTTGAATCAAGATGTGGATTAACATATTCAGAATAATTTAGTCTATCTTATAGCCTCTTTATACTTAATAATATATTCAAAGGATAAGGCTTTGAAAGGGAGGCTTTTCATTACCAAGCAAGGGACCTTAGTAAGACTTTTGAACCATGGGCTTTCAAAGTGGGCTTTTGAGTATAAAGTGCCCCTTAGCAAATTTTACATATTAGAGATCTTTATTTTATAATTCTTAGATGTATAACAAATAGATGTTCATAAAATGGTAATATGAGAAATTCAATTGATAATTAGCTATAATACATACTAAAAAAATAAAAGATCAGAGTCAATAGTAAGTAGTTGTTTAAAAAAAAATCTTTAAAATCTTTTAATAGTATAGATAAAAAAATAAAAAAATAAAAAACATCTAAATTCCAAAAATATATTATAAAATAGATTTTTAAATTTTATTTTTATATCTAATTTTTTTTTAATCCTATCAATATATACATACATTACAAATATTAAGTATTATCAGCAATGATTCTTATTGTGAGTTAGTACAATGAGTGCATTAAGATAAGGATATCTTATAAGTTAATAAGTAATAAATAATGCCAAATTAATTTAAAAGATGTCATATTAATTTTTAGAATTATTTTAGAATAAAAATTAATAAAAATTAGTGGATAAGAAAAATAAGGAGTAAGATTTTAAAATTAATCAAATTACGTAAGCATGATTATATTACCTCAGATATTCAAATCTCTTTGGAATTCTTAAATTATTCTTAAAAATCATCCTATAATACCTACAACTTAAAAAACTAATTGTTTTAAAGAAAAAAAGTATAATAAAAATTTAAGCATTAATTGAATAAAGATTTTGTAGTCACACTAAAAAAAAAATATAATATTGATGATGCTATTGTGGTGATGCAAGGTAAAATTTAGTTGTTAAGGTATAATATATATATATATATATATATATCTAGTTAGGTATTCTTCATAATTATTTTATAAAACATATTTCATTATAAATCAATAAATGAATGTTAAAATATTAATATCAAATATTTATATATATATATATAATAATTATTATATCTTATAATATAAATATTTTAAAAAAATATTTTATAAAATAAAACATATATATTTAAGATAACACAATAAAATGAATATAAAAAATAAAATAATTAAGTTATTTTTTTAAGAAAAAAAAATTGATTTATAAATCATATTATGTTATTTTTTATTATATATTTATCTACTTCTTATTTATTTATATCTTATGCTTTTATCAATAAATTTGATTGATTTTTTGTATTTTTATTTTATTATTTTCTTATTTTTTCTTTCATTCATTTTATTTGTATGATAGATTTGGAATTTTATGTCTTTAAGTTTTAAATTTTTATTATATATATATATATATATATATATATATATATATTTTCTTTAATAAAGTAAGAAGTATTTTTTTATATGGATTAGCTTAAAATGTATATCCTCACACAAAAGATATCTCACCAAGTCAAATTATCAAATTGCTTGTCAATATTTGTTTTTTAATAATTTAAATTTCTCACAAGCATTTAATTATTAACTCACAACTACTAATAGAAGGCATGTACATACAAAAAATAGTACTAAAATCATGTTAATTCTTCAAATTTCTTTTGCTCTACAAAAATAATGATAAATTGTGCAACTATGTACCAAGATGTTGTAGAAATATCTATCAAGGCTAATCCAATCTATATCTTGATTTAAAACACTAGATACTATTTATTATATTTTTTACAAATCCAAAAGTGTCTTGTATGTAGACACCACCTCTCTTTGCATTAGTCAAAGTTTTAGGTCCTAATAGATAAGTGTCAAGGACATACTTGTTAGAACCTTCTAGAACATTCTAGAAGTTTCTTAGAACTCTCTAGAACCTTCCAGAGCCTTCTAATATCTTCCTAGTGTCAAGGACATACTTGTTAGAACCTTCTAGAATATTCTAGAAGTAGAATTCTCTCCTTCAGCCTTAATATCTTCCTCTTAGTGTTAGTAGAAGTTACTATAAATGAGGACAAACAGTCTTCACTAACATCTCTCTTTCTTCTTGAACTTCTTGTTTAGACTTCAAGTCTATATTCTATATCCGTGATATTAATCCAGTTCCTGCCAGTTCTTCTTGAACTTCTTGTTTAGACTTCAAGTCTATATTTTGTGTCCGTGACAATAAGCATCAATGTTTGAAGGTCATCCAAGAAATTTTATTTTTTTATTTTTAATTTTTTTTACAACTTATCTTACTTATCTTTCTATTTTTTTTTTTTACTTTCTTTATCTTTGCTCATCTTTCTATTTTTTTTATCTTCTTTATGTATGTCCTATCTTTTTTCTTTTGTTTGTACTTAATTTATACTCCTTACATGATTGCTTCTTCTTTGAAATAGTACTCATCAACGTCAAATTATCTAGTATTATTTTTAAGCTTAATTTTTATTAATTTTTATAATTTAAGTATATAAATTTAAAAAAATTCCATTAATTTACTAAATAAATTAAAATTATTATTATTAATTAATGCTTATAGATAATTTTATTTATAAATTTAAAGTTATTTGATAAGAAGGTTAGAAAATTCATTAAAATCATTTAATCATGAATTTGTGTACACCTATCATTTAAAAAATATGCTACTAATATGAACTAAATTTTGCTTAACCACCAAATTCTTAGATGTTATTTTTGCTGCAACATCTTATTAGCAATAGATTTTGTTGAGTTGTAATTAGATGAGATGTTTTTCTAGGCAATATAAAGATCAATGATTTATTTTTTGGCAAATTAGCATGCAATGTGATGAGGTACTATCATTTTAAGGACATAGTCTATTTTTGATAGTTAATTGAATGGTATAAAATAATCTTATGAAACAATACTACTATCTAAGAGGTTGAGGCTAAATATCAAATATCAATCAAGGCCTTAGAAAGTAACAAGAAAATACAATTGTAATTTTATTATAATAAAATACATTAATTTTATGTTCTAAATTGCAATTGCTTTAAAGATAACTATTAAAATCTTATAATTCAATCTCTTTTGATATATTTTGATAAGATTTATAATTAATAAAAATTCTACAAAGGAATTTAAAAGTAAACTATAGTTTAAAAACTCACAATCTGAAATTTTAAACAAAACATAAGGTGTTTATTACTAAATTCAATTTTTTTTTTAATTTGACTTAAATTCTCACTATTAATGTTTGTACCAAACTCCTTGGAGTTTTTTTTTACTTGAACTATAGAAGCTAAACTTGTACAAATCTATCTATCAACAAATTATTTTTATCATTATTTGTATTGTTTTGCTTACAATTATTGACATACCAAAAGATTGGACCTTACAATTCTTTATCAACAAAAATTATAAAATAATACATAACATCATGGATATATCTTGGTTTATCTTGTATTGTGGTCAATATACATATATATATATGTAAATGGCACAAAATATTTCATGATTTGTGTAGGTATTTAAGAGATATTATTGGGTTAATGTTAGATATGAGATGTAGCTATATGAGAAGCAAGAAACAAGTATAGAGACAAGAAAAAGATCAAGGCATATATAGAAGAAGTCAAAATAAGTGGATAGACAAACATGATAAATATGAAATGATTATATATATACATATCTTAGGCATTAAGACTTATCTAATAGGACTAAAGATTTTAACTAATACAAGGAGAAGTGGGTATAGAAATGGATTGTTTTTGGATCTACAAAAGGTGAGTGAAATTGCATCTAGTAATTAAATCTTTTGATCTCTTGCTTTTGCAATCTCTTGTTGTATCTACTCTTATAATTTGTTATATATATTATAAACAATTTAATATAAACAAAGCTTGTTTATATCTTTTTTTAAAAACTGAAGTTAGAGATATTTTTTTGTATTTATATTTATCTATCTAAACATCCAAAAAAAATTATATGTATTCATGTGTCTATCCATACTACTCTTTGTTATACTTCAATGACTTGTTTTAATATATTATATCCAAACCAATGCAAGGATTTTCTATGCCATATAATAACTAAATAATATAAATTTATAAAATTATAAAAAATATTAAAATTAAATTTATATATTAAAATGATATTTAATTTATCAAAGTTTAATTTAATTGAATTTTTTTCTATTTTATCATATTTTTAAATTTTTAGATTTTAATCTTTAAGATTCACAAAATCATTCTAAATTTGAAAAAAAATATAAAAAATATTTTATTATAGATATTAATAATTTAAAATATTACAATTAAATCATAATAATATCATATAAGTTATTTAAGAAATAAAATTATATAAATTTTAATTAATAAAAAATAATTTATATAAAAATTATAACAATAAGATAATAGTAAAAATATTAAAATTTATATTAATTAAAAATTTAAAATATCTGGACAAGATTAAGTTATTAATCTTTTAATATTCATAAATTTTTTAACAAGCATTATTTCAAAAAAAAAAAACCATTTATTTAAAATTATATAATTAATTTTTTAAAAATATCAAAAGCTAAATTTGATAAATATCTTTAAAAAAAGCATAAATATGTGGCTTTTAAAAATACTCTAGATTAGTTGAGAGAGTAGATCTTTTTAATATCAAATATTTTATATCTTTTAATTTTTTATTTATCTCAACTATACAAAAAAATTTAATTTTTATAAAAAATTTTAATTTTAAAACCATGATTTAATTTTAGTTAATAACAAAATATTAATCAAATACAGATTTAAAATATATTAAAAAAATATTAATACTTCTTATATTGCTTGCAACTATAATTTGAGAAATATTACATTATAAAAAATATTTTCTATCTTTTTATTTCATATTAATAACTTTTAAACTTTATATGATAATAAATATTATTAGAGTTTTAATATTTTAATAAAATAGATTAAATTTGAGGTCTTTTACATCACCACAATGATTCGTATAATATTTGTAATATATCAATAAAATATTACTACAACCATTAGGATTTTCAATGAGGTGGTATAAAATTTATAATCTAATATTAGATACATATTTTTTAATTTTAAATAAATATAAATATATTTGATGCTATTTTATATAAATGATTAGTTAATATAGTTAGATTCTTGAATTCCAACACAAAAGTAGTGCCTTGCTAATCATGTGCCAAATTAAGAATATAATTTTTATTTTAAATTTTATTCAATTATATATATAATTTTAACAATAATAAAAATACATATTTACTAAATATCTTTAACTAGATCTTTGATACTTCTTTGTATCATGCCAATTTTTTATTAATTTTAATTAAGTAATATATCATTCATTTTCTTAAATGAATATATTAACATAGACATACACACACACACACACACACACACACACACACACACATATATATATATATATATATATATATATATGAAAAAATCAAAATGCAAGAAAATACAATCTATATTTTAAAAAAATAGATGAATGATGCTTAGATTGAAATGAAAATAAAGATTTATGACTCAATTAAAAATGTGGACAAAGTATAAGTTGTATATTAGTATAATTAGGCATATATATTTATTTTTTATTATATATATATATATATATATATATATATATATATATTAAAAATATTGTAACTTAAAAAAAACCACAAGATATAATTGATCATAATAATAAAATACTTTTTTATAATTCAAAATAATTTGTATTGATTAATTTTGTTATACTAGATTGATGATATATTTTAAAGAATACTTCTAACTTAACTATTTTAGTTGCCAAAACTCTTTGTTGAATATTGAATAATTTTAAAATTTTTATATAAATTAGAATCTTATATTTTAATTATATTATTAGTTAAAATCTATACATTCATTACACTAATATATTCCTTAATAAACTTTTGAATGATATTTGAAAGATTATAAATTTTGAAGATAAGTATTCAATTTAATTAATAAACTTACCAAAATCCATCTTTTATAAAGTGTGCATAGAAATCTTTTACTTAATTGTAATATAAATCTTGTACTTAATTGTAATGTAAATCTTTTACTTAATTATAATGTAAATCGTTTATTTTAAGATATATAAAATAGATGTCACACATTAAAAAGAAATATATTAGATAAGATATTATCAATTTTAAAACATGTATATCCTAAATAATGACCAAATAAAAAAGATATATATGTATAACATAATAATTTATTTTAATATTAATTAATTATTATTTATATTATTATTTCTTTTAATAGCCTTATTTCTATCATTTTATAATAGAAGTGATTGCAATAAGATATATTAGTATTTTAAATTTTATTAAAATTTAAAAAGATTCTATATAATATTTATGTGTATATATTCACTATTTTATTTTATTTATTTTGAGTTTTAGAATTAGAATGAAAAATTATCTTATATATTTAGTTGATTTTAAAATAAATTATATTATATTCTTAGATTTGTGCAATTTTGGTTTTTTTAAGAAATTGATCACGTTAGTAGTATCACAATATTTACATAATCTTTTAAATAGAAATAATTAAATCATAAATTATTAATATAATTTTATATAATTTATTATAATTAAAAGTAGATATTTAGACTTTAATACTTATTGAAGTTTTTTAATTTTATGGATAAAATATTTTTTTTAGAATTATAATGAAATATATTTATAAACATAGTTGTTTTAATATATATATTATAATTTTTTAAAATAATTATCAAAATTCTTTTATAAATTTTAATATTATATTTAAAAAAAAAACAAATTGATTTTAATATTTTAAAAAATAAAATATTTATACATGAAATAAGATATTTTAACTAATAAAATATTCAAGTAGCATGAATGTTTTATTTAATAGATTTAAACTATTAAATTTGATAAGTTTTTTAATTTAAATTTAATCATAATAATAAGTTATTTTACATCAAATCCAATGAATAAAAACAATCTCAATTAAAATGTACTTTTTATTTTGTGACTTAAAAATATATATCTAATATAATATTTTAAAATAATACACACATATACACATAGAAGAATATATATATATATATATATATATATATATATATATACTCAAAGCTCAATTTTTTTGAATTAATTTTTGATCAATTTAAATAATAAAGATGTATCAATGATGAAAATATAATATCATTCATTTTTTTTATATATTATTATTAGATATATTATAAGATGTTTATTTTTTGATTATATCTTTAATTAATTTCAAATCCTTCAAATTATGAATCTAGGATAATTATAAATTTAAAATAATTATATATTAATAATAATATATTTTATTAAATAATTTCTATTTTTTAATTTATTATCACTGACATAAGATTTATTCTAATAATTATATAGTTAATATAGATTGATAGAAGTAGATAAAATAAATTAATTTGATAATATTTTATAGAGAAGCTTCCTAGAAGCTTTATAAACGCGAAATCACTTTTATACATGTTTATAGGTGATTGGTAGGTTAGAAACTTAGCCAATAAGCTAGCCATGTGTCGTACAGTTGATAGCTTGTGGAACAAGTTAAGTACTTGGAGCACATGTAGGAAACTTGTCTTATAAGTTTGACATGTGTCTTGCAAATTAGACATGTGTCTTGCAAATTAGACATGTGTTGGAGGTCCTATAAAACACTGCCACATAGTTCATAGATAAATAGTATATATAGAGACAAAAGTAAAGTCTTTTTCACTCTTGTCAACTCTTTTCTTGCTTCTAGTCTAGTTCAAGAGTATTTAAATTTTGTATAGTTCAAGAAATTCTTGTATAATTCAAGAGTATTTAAGTTTTAAGGATTCATCAATCAAGTACAATTGGTGTCATGGACGCAAAATATAGACTCGAAGTCTAATCAAGAATTTCAAGAAGAACTAGCAAGAACTAGGTTAATCAGATGAGTACAAAAAATAACACCAGAGACGTGAGCTAGAGCTCCAAGAAATGTATTGTTGAGATTGAAGAACTCTTCAGCCTCGACTCCAATATATACTCCTACCTAAAAAGCTTCTCAAGCAACTTCCTCCAGCTAGGAAGCTTTTCAAACAACTTCTTCCAACTAAAGAGCTTCTCAAGTAACTTCCACCAACTAGGAAGCTTCTTAATCAACTTCTACCAACTAAAAAGATACTAGAAGGTTTTGGGAGGTTCTAGAGAGTTCTAAGAACTTTTTAGAATATTCTAAAAGGTTCTAACAAATATGTCCATGACATCACTTCCTCTTCTAGCTTTGAGGTCTCTAAGAAGCCATTTGAGACGTTCTCAGATAAAGAGAATTCGCCTTGGAAAAACGCCGAGTTTCTAGTTGCTACTAGAACGAGCAAGGAACATGAGAGGAAGTCGTGCAAGTATCTTCTATACTTGCATAATATTTGTTCAAGCTTTCAAATTATACTTATATTATACTTATACAAGACTTGTACAATTATAAAGTATAAATCCTTGAATAATACTTGTATAAAAACTTATATAATACTTAATATAATACTTGTATAAATACTTATATAAAATACTTATATAAAATACTTATATAAATATTATATATAATACTTATAGAATATTTATATAAATATGTGATATAAATATAAGTATATATACTTATATAATAAATATAAGAAAAGTGTATATATACTCAAGTATACCTCAAAATACAACCACATATGAAGAATATAAGTTATACAACAAGCTGAAACTAAATAAATCACTAAAAATCCATCTAAAGTTAAAATTAAGTGTGCTTATAGCCTATAAAAAGCTAATAATTTATTGTAAAACATATCAAAATTTCACAAATAGATGTCTTACCATTAAAAAGTTATGATTAAAAGAAATAGGCACTAAAATTTCCTAGCAAATGCAAAGGTAGCAAAACTCCTCTTCACTTCAGCCTTTGTTGTAATTACTTTCCTTCTCCAAATTAAGGCTTGCAATAGCTTTTTAGAAAGATCACTTTGTCATCTAACTTATTCTAAAATTTCGCATGCATGCCTCTCAAACTCCAGATTTTATAGCTAGTTGATTCTACTCTTCAAACCCTAGCAACAATTTGCCCTCTTGACACTTTATGGCTCATAAAACTTTCATAAAAGCTCCAAATGTATTGATTTTGGTTTTTATGGAAAGCTTACATAAGCTATTATAAGCATCTAAAATATCAAAAAGTTTGAAGAGATTTTCCGACTTAGGTGGTTGAACAAAGTCTCTACCCTTCTTCATCAGGTGGCAACAGTCACTTTCCCACTCTCAAGCTTACAACTTTTCTTCTCCAACTCCAAATACTACAAGAGATGTCTTGATAGAAAGCTAGTACAATTTTCCATACTTTCATTAAGTTTGACTAAGAAAGACTTGAAATCAAACTTGCAATGGCAAATTGAAGTTTCTATCGTCAATTTTTGATGGTAGTAGACCTCACTCTACTAAAACAAGCATGACTTTTTGCACACAATTCCAATACAAGCAAGTGAATACGTTCTAAAATCCTCACAACTTGAAGAACACACACTTCAATTTTCATTACAAATGCTTCCATATCCTCGAAGCTATCTCTCTTCAAAATTCACTGCTCAAAACTGCCAAACCCTAGGTCTAGCAAGAAGAGTATATCCCCCTTTCCTTCCATATTAGACTATGACACGCCCACATGGGCAACCAAATCCTATTGGGCAGGCCCTATTCACCCCATGCTCTTCTTTTTTACCTCTCACAAGATCCATTCTACTTCAAAAGTCAAGAAGAAAGGTAAAATAACCTTTACCTTTCTTCTAATTACAAAAGAGACTATTCTAGGATATAAGTAAGGTAGGAATAAAATAAATAGCCATCTTAATTCACTAATTAAGTGGCTATAATAAATCCTCTCTTTATAATATCTTCTAAAATAATTTCTAGCACTCACATATATAATAATAATAAATAGAAGATATATAATATTTTTATACAGTGCACGTAAATGCAATATGACAACATATGCTCATAATCGTAGAAAATCAAAGATTTGGCGCATAGTGTGTGCAATATACTCCAGTTGTTGTTCACAAGGCAAATGATTCATGGATCCTTGTAGCCACCGATAATAACCAACACCTTCTACTTAAGACTATGCCTAAACTTCTGTGTCTTCATTGTGGAAGCGGCCTGAAAATATCGTTTTGCTACTACCTTCATGAACTGGTTCAGCTTCAAAGACAATCATGAGTGACCTGCTACTTCGTATTCTTTGATATCTTTTTGGTTCTTCGAATTCTTCACCTCAAGAATGATGCCGTAAGCTACTTGGTTGAAATGGCATCACTAGTGCAGTATCTTCATTCTCACTAGCCATATCTAAATATACTCTGAGATTATATATCTTGGAACTAAAAAAAAAAAATGTAATAAGTTATATTTCGATAAGACCTAGATCTTGATTTTACATACCTTCGGAGAAAGCTTCATCTTCACATTTTGTTAGTGGCCAACTTTTGGTTTATCAACATATCGTCGATAAAATTCTTGTACCTTTTGTGGCTCATTTGTTACATTTTTTGTTGGCTCTCAAGTCTGTTCGTTTACATCATAGCCATGCCATTAAATTAAATATTCCAATTTTTTCCATCTCCGTCGTAAATCAAGGACTTATTCCACCTCATATTCTATATGGTCCTCGATTTCAAGACAAGGTGGTGGTGGCTGTATCCGTCCTAGTAAAGTTGATTTGTTATAAGCTTATAGAAGAAAACATGAAAGACTGGATGTACCTTCATGGATGTGGGTAGTTTCAATCGATAAGCCATTGAATTGATTTGCTCTTGAATGTAGAATGGTCCCAATTTCCTATAATCCAACTTATCATAAGGTCGAGTAGTCTTAATATTTTGTCGTAAGAGCCAAACCTTATTTCTAATTTGAAAAGTAGGAAAATCATTTCAAAATTTGTTTGCAGAAGCTTTGTACGAGTCTTGAGCTATCTGTAACTGAATTTTAAGGTGGTCTAGATCTCTCTTAAATGCTTTGCAAGATCTTCAGCAATTGGATTTTCATCTTTAAATTTATCCAATAAATCGAGTTTTGGATGATATCCATAATTTGCAAAGAAAGGTGTTTGTTGGGTTGAAGCATGGACTAAATTGTTACACGTAAATTCCACCAATGGTAGATATGTAGTCCAATCATCTTGTTGATAGTTGATCGCACATCATAGATGTTGCTCAAAGACTTAGTTAACTCACTCTGTTTGACCATTGATTTGAGGAAAGAAGACAGAAGAGAGTTTGATATCTACCCTCAGTATGCCAAAAAATGACCTACAAAACTTCAATATAAATTAAGGTCCTCAATCCAAAATAATATCATTCGGTAAACCATGATATCAATATATATATTGTCAATAAACAATCTTGTTGTTTCTTCATGAGAAATTATCTTTCTGCTTGGAACAAAATGTGTCATCTTTGTAAACCAATCTACCACCACGTAGATAGCATCAAATGTTGCAGAAGGTGGCAAATTTGTCATGAAGTCCATAGATACTGAAGGCCACAGTTGCTTTGAAATTGGCAGAGGTTGTAAAAGCCCGTAAGGGCAATGTCGAGGATTCTTTGATCTTGAACAAAGGTCACATGATAGCACAAAGTTCTTCACTACCTTCCACATTTGGGGCCACTAAAAGTCTCAAAAAATAAGCTCCATTATTTTCTTGAATCCGAAGTGATCTACGGCCAAGAAGTCATGTCAAGATTGAAGAATACAAAGTCAAATTGGTCCTTCCGGAATGTATAGTCGATCTTCAAAATATAATAATCCATCCCCAATCTTGAACTTGTCTTTGTCAGGGCATTGTTTCACATCCAAGACTAATGAGTCCACAACTGATGCTCCATGAATTTGTTCTAAAAAATCAGCATTAATTGGTATGATGATAGAGGTGGTGCGGAGGCAAAACCATTCTGGTTGTAGCAAAGTTGTATACTATTGATCAAATGTTGCATCTCCAACCTTAAGTGCTAGATATGATCTCTTTGATAATGCATTGGATAATCCTTGCTGCTTTCTTGGCCGATATGTGATGATAAAGTCGAATTGAAATAATGACATGTTCCATCGAGCTTGGCGACGATTCAAAACTTGAACTGTTGTGAAATACTCCAAATTCTTGTGATTTGTATATACAATCACCGGATGTGCAGTACCCTCTAATAAATGATGCCACTCTTGGAAAGAATCAGCTATGCAAGCAGTTCCTTATCATGAATTTCATAGTTGATTTCTACTGCCGAAAACTTGCTTGAGTAGAATGCAATTGGATGAAATTTATCATCCTTCTCCATCTGTGATAATACAACTCCTAGCGCAAAGTCAGAAGCATATGTTTCTAAATAGAAGGCCTTTGTAAAGTCGGGATGTATCAAGATATGAGCTGTCGTAAACGCCAACTTTAATTCTTGAAAAGCCTCTTATGTTTGGGTACTCCACTCGAGTTTGTTCTTTGATATCAACCGCGTTAATGGGATTGCAATTTGTGAGTAGTTTTTGATGAAAATGCAATAGAAGTTGGCAAATTCAAAAAAACATTACACGTCCCATATCATCTTTAGTACTGCCCAATCCGTTACTGCTTGAACCTTCTTTTGATCTATCAACAATCTTTTGTCCGAAACAATATAACCAAAAAATTCCACCTTGGGTTGATGGAATATGCATTGTTTTAATTTGGCGTATAATCCCGCATCCCAAAGTTTTTGTAACACCAACTTCACTTGATCTTCATGTTCTTGAATATTCTTGGAATAGATTAAAATATCATCGAGGTAACAAATAACAAATTTGTTCAAATATTCTCAAAAAATATCATTCATTAAATGTTGAAATATAGCTGGTGCATTGGTCAATCCAAAAGGTATGACATTATATTTAAAATGTCCATATCTCATCCAAAACGTTGTCTTCTATTCATCTCCCACCTTTATTCATATAAGATTGTAAGCTCTACAAAGATTTATCTTGGTGTATATTTTGGCTTCAGGAAGTTGCTCCAAGTATCCGGATATTAGTGGTAATGGATATTGATTCTTCACACTGATCTTTTTTAAGCTTTGATAATCCATGTACATTCATAATGAGCCATCTTTCTTCTTCACAAAGAGGATAGATGCACCTGTTGGAGATTTAGAATGCCAAATGAAGTTCTTCACAAGATTCGCTTCAATGTAATCCTTCAATGCTGAGAGCTCGTCTTGTGATAAATTATAGATTGGGCCAAATGATAGTTGTATTCTTTTTTAGAGATCTATAGCACAATCATACGATCGATGCTTTGGTAGCATGTCAACATTTTTCTTTTCAAAGACATCATTGAATTCTTCATATTACTTTGGAATAACCAAAGTTAGAATTTCATCTTCTTGAGCTGACATTGTGAAGATGATAAGATGTGTATTATGCTTGGCTTCTTTCATGAAGGCCCTCGCGCCTATGAATAAGAGTTTATTTCTAGATATTATTTTGGCAGGTTCCACCATTAAGGGTTTTGTTAGAAATGTCACTTTTTGCAACCTCCAATCTATCAATGGAGTATATTTATCAAGCCAGGATAGTTCCAAAATGACTGGACATGAAAGGGTCTTGATAATATTAAACACAATGCTACTTTCATGATTTTCAAGACGTACCTTTAACGATTTAGTTTCATGAGTAACATCGCCAAAAGACAAAGGTTGGCCATCTATGACTTCTACATGGACAGGCTTTGGTTTCTTCATAAGAGAAAATTTGTGAAGCTTAGCAAATTCTTCATCTAAAAAAAAAGCAGATGCTCCTGAGTGTAGTAGAGCATCGATTTGCAGTTTTTGAATACCAAAAAATAAAGATATTGTAAAGCAATGAGAAGGTTGAGCTGAGAGAAAGGGACCTTGATTAATTTGGGGTATTGAGATGTCTAGCCGCATGGTCCCTATTGTGATTGGGCATCCTTGCTTTCCTACATGCTTGTGCTCTTGAGTCTTGTTGTTCAAGGCGTCTATTTTCTAGGACAATTTCCGATTTTATGGCCTGCCTCTCTACAATATAAGCATAAATTTTGCTCAAATCATTGCTTCTTTTCTTTAGTTGTAAGGGGCTTCAAACGTACCGTATTGATTTGCATATCCTTTGTTTTAGAATGAGTTTCTATATTCTTAATAGGAGCAGCCAAATAGAACTGGTTTCCTCGTGGATATCATGTAGCTTTGGAATAATGGTCTTAATATCATTGAAAAAGCCAATTGTCATACTTTATTGCTTGGCTGATTGCTTCGTTGAATGTTTGAGGATTAGATAGAGATAGTAATAAATCCTTCACGTCATTCCTGAGTCCCCAATAAAATTGACTCACCAGTGCTTCTTCTCCCCTGTTGATATCACAAGTAAGTTGTCTGAAGTTCGATGTGTAAACAGATGCAAAGTGTAATCCTTGATGTAGAGAACGAATCTTGGTGGTTGCCCTCCGAGCCTTATCATGCTCTCCAAATGCCTCCTCGAATATTTCTAGAAAGGTTCAAAATTACTCAAGATAGAAGACCTTTTCTCAAATAAGGGGGCAAACCAAGACAAAGCTTGTTCAGTAAGCAACGTCCCGACTAATCCAACTCATGACTCCTCGATTGAATAACATTCCGATTGCAAGAATGTTACCAATCAAACTTGATTAACAAAACCACAAAATTGTGATTAGATACCATTAAACTTCTCTAGGAGACTGACTCAAGGCTCTTTGTACTGTGGTGTAATCAAATTCACATGTTGAAATGTAGATGGCAGTACTTCACTAGCTAGATGTGGTTGTATTGTAGTCTGAGCGACTCCCACTCTTGTAGTTCCAAGGAGCTTAGCAAAATTTCCTTCAATTTTAGCAGTTCTAACCACTAGAGCATTAAAGGCATTGATGATCACATCTAACTTTGATTCCAAAGATTCTACCATGTTAACATCTTCTCTACTAGCCATACTAAGAAAAGAAGAAGGAATCAATATCGATATCGTGGCAAAATTCTGCTTCGGGTAGATGCAAGGTCTCTCTTTACAATCAAGTTGGATCCAATATGCACAAACTTTCTTAAATTTCTCTTTTATAGTCACAAAACCATGTGTATATTAAATCAACAAACTAGAAGCTTAAAAATTTATAAATCAAAATTCAGCTATTTAAATAAGTTCAAACTTTGAAAACATAGAGTTCACTTCTTTAGTCATCTTCACAAAAATTTTCAACTCTGAATTCATTACCGATCACCAGATATCATCAAATATATTAGCAAGTAATTTTATTAGTAAAAACCAAATCAGAAACTTGCAAATTCATAATTTGAGATCTAGCCATTCAAATAAGCTCAAAATTTGGGAAAACATAACTCATACCTTTGATCTTTGTCACATAAATTTTGAGCTATGAATTCATTGCCGATCATTAGATATCACCAAATCCTTGGCAAATACTTTTGAAAGTCAAAACCCTAGACACCTAAGAACAAATTTTGCTATTACTCTCTAATCAAAATCTCAATTGATATGAGATTTTAGACATAGACTCTTTATAATAAAAGTAATATGTACACCAAAAATGAGCTTCAAATTCATCTTGAAACTCAAGTTCTAGCTAAAAGCAAACCCTTCTATTTATCTAACTTCTTCAAAATCCCAGTTTAATTTGTTAGTTTTAACTAGCCATATCTCACTCATTCTAGAATTATTTCTATCAATTTTTGGATATAAAATGTATAGCTTAAAGTCTAGTTTCTAATGCAACTTCTTGATTTCTTGCTAATATCTTAAAACTCCTAATATATCCAGAAAAGTGATAGTAGATATCATATTACTAGCCTAAGTTCAAACAAGCATATCTCTCTCATCTAAGCTCCGAATCATCCGTTTCTACCACCTAAACTCATGCCAAGAAAAAGCTCTCTCTGAATTCTCTCTTGGATTTTCCAAAAAACCTCGTCTTCTTCTCTTCTGAGCTCGTCAAAGAAGTCACAGCCAAAGTCTTCAAAGTCCAAGTCAATAATTAATAGTTTAAAGTTATAAAAACCCCAAATCTAATCCTCCAAGTCAGCACTATTAATAGCAGCCAACTATTGACATCCAAACCTCTATTTATCTTTGATAAAATCCTAAATTCAACTTCAAAGTCAAAACTCCTTATATCTACAAATATAATCTCGAATCTACTAAAATCTAAGATTGGAAAAAAGATAAAAGAAATAAAAGAAGTTTTCAAGGCTAAATCAAAGTTAAAGTTTAGATTAAAGATAAAATAAAATTTTAGCCAAAGAAAAAGAAAGAAAGTAAGAAATTTTTCCTAAATTATATAAAAACTTAGATTGGTAAGAAGAAAGAAAGAACTTAATAAAATTTTAAAGAAAAGATAGTTAAGTTAGGTTTTTATATATGGATGTATTTACTTCACTATACCGATCTAAGGGAGGGTGATCCGCTGTCATCTTATAACACATTCATAAAGTAAAAAGTAATAATAAGGATAAATTCTATATAATATTTAGTTATCTTAGTTCATTAGAAACTTAAGATACTTAAGGAAAGATTTATGAAAGCTTCTTAGATTAATTCTTATTTTAATAGCTAATAGATAAAAATTAGTTATTAAAATTTTCTTCTAGGTTGTAAAAACCAGTTCATGGCTTTTAAAAAAGTCACAAGTCAATAGTCAAAGATATGAACTAAAAAAAGATGTATAATCTAATGAAAACTGTGTCAAAGTACAGTCACAAAATAAAATAAGAAAGTATGTATATTCAAAAGAAAATTTGAATGGCTATTGCCAAAAATTGGAAACATGACGACTCTTGAAACTACACTAGAATCAAGAAAGGAGTTGACAAGAGTGAAGAGGGCTTTACTCTAACTTAGAGCTATGTGGCGGTATTCTATAGGACCTCATACATGTGTCTAATTTGCAAGACACATATCAAACTTGCATGACAAGTTTCTCACATGTGCGCCATGTACTTGGCTTATTCCACAAGCTACCAAAATGTGTGACACATGGCTAGCTTATTCTACAAGCTACCAACATGTGTGCCATGTAGCTATCTTGTTGACCAAATTTCTAACCTATCAATCACCTATAGATATGTATAAAGGTGATTTTGCATCTATGAAGCTTCTAGGAAGCTTCTCTATTACATATTATCAAATCAACTTATTTTACCTACTTCTATTGGTTTATTATTACTTAGATAATTTATTGGAATAAATCTTATGTCCGTGATATTACCCCCCCTTCTAAGAACGAGTTCCACGAGGAGCGGTGATTACATGTTGAGAATGTTCAAAATACGTCAAATTGTGCTTGCCACATACTCAGATCTTTGTTTCCTTCGAAGGTAGTTGATAGGTCCTTTCAGCCATCGATAATGTCCCATACTAGGACGAGAGGACCACCCTGTAATTTGATCATTATTGAGGCCTTCATAACTTCCTTCAAAGAAAACATTAGGAACACCATTAGGAGTAGTTTCTACCTCTAAAAGTATCACCAAACATCAAGAGTCTCTTCCAAGGTCGTGATACCAAACACGTTGTATTTTGCCATCAATCCGAAGAAGGACATGTCATTCTTGAGGGTCTTCATCTCTATTCCGTCGTCTTGAAGGTTGTGATAGTTGTAATGTCTCGTCCGGTAAATCAACAAATGATGGCTCTTGAGCTGAATTCGCTGGTTGTTGATCCTCCATCTCTTTAGCACAAACAAAATCTAATGACAAACAATGATACAAGGTAGGATGAAACCTCTATAGAACCTGCCTTGATTTATAACGAAGATTTTCTTGAGTATTTATCTTGGTTTTGATGGGTGTCATCGATGAAATGCATTAAATTTTATTGATGCATTTGTTAGATTCTTTGATGGCTCCTATGTGCATTCACTAATATCATATCCGTGCCAATGCACAGGATATTCTAATCGATTTCGGCGCCGCCTTGAATCTAAAATCTCTTCAACCTCGATTTCATCATGGTTGTCCACTTCTACAGGAGGCGGTGGTATTTGTCTTCTTTCTTGTATGTCCACTATCTTGTATGGCTTGAATAGTGACACGTGGAATACAGGATGGATCTTCATGGACTCCGGTGTCTCGTTGTAAATTAAAACATAGTGTAAAAGATATAAAGAAATGTGTTAAAATAAAAAGATTAAGATTAGAAGAAGAGAGGATGAAAAGGAGAAGGGGTTGTGGTTATAACCACATTATCTTGGAGGTTATAATATTTATCACAAGCTCAGGGATGATAGGTAGGCCAAGCTACTAATTTCCTGCTGAAATTCCCACTAGCAGTACCAAGTCATGAAGCCAAGGATTTCTACAGTGAAGTCAAGTGGATTTGAACCCACGTCAACTCCAAAGTAGCTAAGAACTTAACCACACAAGCTTCTTTGACTTGGCAGTGTAGGATGTAGTTCTTTCTTTTTTATCTCTAATCTAATCTTAATTGTTTCTTTCTACTTATTAGATTTTATTTTATTTTATCTTAGATCTACTTTATCTTTATTCTCTTCTATTTTAGATCTAAATTTAAATGTTGTGGGCTGAAATTAGAAGAGAAGTTGGTAGAAAAATAGTAATAAGAAGATAGAATAGAAATTTACTTCAAAAAGTGAGATTCCTTCAAATTAATCCAAAAGAAAGGATTGAAGAGGTGGAAAGACATGGCTGAGGTGTCTCTTTGACCAAGGGAAGAAGGAAGACCAGGCCGGGAGGACAAGAAGGGGTCGTGAAGAAGAAGAGAAGAGGGTTCTTTTGGAGAGATAGGATTTTCCTTTTGATAGGCAGTATACGTTTTTGTATGTAGAAGAAGCTTAGAGAGGATTTTAAGTGCAATTTTTTTGTAGGTTTGTAGTAGACAAGATAAGGAACATATAGAAATAATTTTCATGTCTTTTGGTTAAGTATCAAGGGAGATATGAGTCGTCAAAGTTGCAAGTGTTTAAGACTAGGGCAGTGAGGTTTACTAAATTTCGGGCCTCGGCTCTTGAGAACCATTTGGACTTTAGAGGCAAATTTTGTTGGGGTTTTGTTCCTCATAGAGTTTACTACTTTGAATCAAAATCTTAAGTCAATATGATCTTTGAGCAAAGAGTTATGAGTGAAATTGTAACCGGATGTAGGTGAAAAGAGAAATAGAGTGAAAGCAGAATTGGGGTTTGTATGGGCAGAGTGTGTGTGTGGGTTTTTTTGGGTATGAATGGAGTTAGGGAATGAATTTGAGTGTGAAATTTGATAGACATGATCTAAGCAAGTTAAGAAAGAGATGAGGGTAAGTTTGATACTCATTTATCTTATAAAAAAAATGTTATGCTCTTTCAAAGTGATAGGGGTCTATCTCTAAGTCAGTGAAGTTTGGGGGAGCATATCTTTGTGATCAAAGTAGCATTTTGAATAAAATTTATTGGAGGTTGTAGATATATGAGTCTATTAAGTTGTGTAAAAAATTGATTGCTATTGGAGTTATGGTTAAAGAATTATGAGGAAATTTGTAGTCGGATCCAAAGTTGGTAGAAGACAGAATTAAAGGAGAAGGGTAGAGTCTATAACTCTATTTCCAAGAGGAGTTTTGGAGCAAAAATTGGAGGATGTTTACAACATAAAGCAAGCAACAAGCCTACCAAATTTCAATACTTGGGGTTTTGATAATGAAGAGCAATGAAGAGGTGAAGCAAAAAGGGTCCAGAATCAAAGGGAGCATGGAGGGGTTTCTTTGACAACGTGGTTCTCTCTAACCACATGAGCTATAATCAAAAGGATTATGGGATTTGCTTCTTTACTTCCTTAAGTACTTTGTGTCAAAATTTTGCTTCAATTGATATGATATCCTAGGATTTATGGGCAAATTTGAGGGCGGGTTTCTAAAGGCAGAATATGGCAAGGTTAATAAAGTATGTTTTTATGTAAATTCTTCAATTTTATGAACTTTATGGATCTCATCTTGCACTTAAGAAATGAGAGGCACAAAAGACCCAGTGTTTCTTAGGGCTAAGACTCTCACCACGACACCGGTAGGTGTAATTGGTATGCAACTGGATTGATTTATTCAGAAATAGAAAAAGGTCCAAGCCTACGATAGTCCAACTTATCACAAGGACGAGTAGTCTTGATATTACGATGAAGTAACCATACCTTGTCCCCCACATTGAATTATGGTTGTTCCTTGGGATACGCATCCGCATTTATTTTTTGTCGTGCTTGAGCTTCTTTTAATTGTACCTTCATTATTGCATGTAGCTCTGACAAACGATTTGCCAAATCTTCTACTGCTGGATTATCAACTTGTGAAAAGTCAAAAGCATCAAGTCGTGGGTGATAACCATAATTGGCGAAGAAAGGTGTTTGTTGCGTAGAGGAATGTATCGTATTATTATAAGCAAATTTTGCCAATGGCAGAAGAGCTATCGAATCATCTTGTTGGTAGTTGATGGTACACCTTAAATATTGCTCCAAGACTTGGTTCATGCGCTCTGTTTGTCCATCAATTTGAGGATGAAAAGTTGAAGTTAATTTTATGTCCACTTTTAAGATCTTAAAAAGGGTTCTCCAAAATCTTCACACAAATTGAGTTCCCCTATCCGATATAATATCCTTAGGTAACCTATGATAGCAATAGATATTATCAATGAAAAGCTTAGCTGTTTCTTCACCTGTGATAGATTTTGTGCATGGCACAAAATGTGCCATCTTGGTGAACTGATCTACTATCACAAATATAGAGTCATAAGATCTTGAGCTTAGAAGATCTGTGATGAAATCCATAGAAGCAGAAGACCATGGTTGTTCTGGAATAGGTAATGGCTGAAGAAGCCCAAAAGATCGATGACGAGGAGTCTTTGATCTTGAGCAGATATCACATGATTGTACAAAGTCTTTGATTGCCTTCTACATTTGAGGCCACCAAAAATCTCTTGATATAAGTTCCAAAGTCTTGTTGTATCCAAAATATCCTGCCGCTAGAAAATCATGACGTGCTTGAAGAACACATAAATGTGCTTCTCTTTCTGGAACATATAGACATCCTTCAAAATATAGTAGATTGTTTTTGAACTCAAATTTAGAAGAATCATAAGACTTGGAAGAATTATTCTTGATATCATGAACAAGAGGGTCTGAGGACATACTTAACTGAATTTGCTTGAGAAAAGTTGAATCAACAGTCAATATTGATTTTATTGCTCGAAGATAAAACTGCTCTGATTTCAAGACAACTGTTCTTTGTTGCTCAAAAGCTGCATCTCCTTCTTTTAGTGCAAAATAAGAACGTTGTCGCGTACTGCATTTACGTGCAGTGTATAAAAATATTAAAAATCATGTATCTATTGTTAATATATATGTGAGTGCTAGAGGTTATTTTAAATGATATTATAAGGAGAGGATTTATTATAGCCACTTAGTTAGTGAATTAAGATGGCTATTTGTATTGTTCCTACCTTATTTATATCCTAGAATAGACTCTTTTGTAATTAAAAGAAAAGTAAAGGTTGTTTTACCTTTCTTGTTGACTTTTGAGGTAGAATGGACCTTGTGAGGGATAAGAAAGAAGAGCATGGGGTGAATAAGATCCATCCAATAGGATTTGGCTGCCAATGTGAACATCTCATAGTCTAATATGGAAAGAAAGGGAGATATACTCCTCTTTCTAGACCAAGGATTAGAGGCATTTTTAAGTGGTGAACTTAGGAGAGAGATAGCTCCAAGAAGATAAAAGCGTTTGTAATGAAAATTAGTGGGTGTATTTTTCAAGTTGTGAGGATTCTAGAGCCTACTCACTTGCTTGTATTGGAGTTGTGAGCAAAACATTATGCTTATTATAGTAGAGTAGAGTTTGCTGCCACGCAACGAAGAGAGGCTGAAACTTCGAGCTGCTACTACAAGTTTGATTTCGACTCTTTCTTAGTGAAATTTTTATAGAGTGTGGAAAATTGTGCTAGCTTTTTATCAAGACATTTCTTGTAGCATTTGGAGTTGGAGAGCAAAAGTTGTGAGCATGAGAGTGGGAAAGGGTTTACTGCCATCCGATGAAGAGGGGCAGAGATTTTGTTCAACCACCCAAGTCGGACAGTCTCTTCAATCTTTTTGATATTTGAGTTGATTATAGTAGCTTGTAGAAGCTTTCTACAAAAATAAAAATCAATAAATTTGAAGCTTTGATGAAAGTTTTATGAGCCGTGAAGTGTCAAAGAGGGTAAATTGTTGCTAGGGTTTGAAGAATAGAATCAACTAGCTACAAATTCTGGAGTTTGAGAGGCTTGCATGCAAAATGTTAAAACAAGTTAGATGATGGAGTGAGCTTTTTAAAAAGCTATTGCATGTCCAATTTGGAGAAGGGAAGTGATCACAAGAAAGGCTGAAGTGAAGAGGAGCTTTGCTACCTTTGCATTTGCTTGGAAATTTTAGCACCTACTTCTTTTAGCTATAACTTTTAAATGGTAAGTCATCTATTTGTGAAATTTTGATATATTTTACAATGGATTATTAACTTTCCATAGGCTATAAGCACGCTTGATTCTACCTTTGGATGAATTTTTAGTGATTTATTTAGTTTCAGCTTGTTGTATAACTTATATTCCTCATATGCGGTTGTATTTTGAGGTATACTTGAATACATACACACTTTGCTTATACCTTTTATACAAGTATATATACTTGTATTTATATCAAGTATTTATACAAGTATTTTATAAGTATTATACATAATATTTGTATAAGTATTTTATACAAATATTTGTTCAAGTATTATACCAAGGATTATATATTATTTTATATAAGTATTTATACAAGTATTATACAAGTATTTATATAAGTATTATTCAAGTGTTTATACTTTATATTTGTATAAGACTTGTACAAGTATAATACAAGTATAATTTGAAAGCTTGAACAAATATTGTGCAAGTATAGAAGAATAACTACTTGGCGTTGTCGTCAATAATGTCGACTACTAGGTGAAGAGGAAAGAATGATTATATATTATAGAAGAGCTCAAATGAAAATATTTGTGAAAATTATCTTAGAAAAATAGATAATAGACAAGGAGGTAGTAAAAATTAAAAAGTGCTAATGCTGCCTTTTATAAAAGGGATTTCTACTTACTTTGTAAAGCCATAAAAATAGTAAAATAAAGTAGATTAGAAAAATAATTGGTATAGGTATGTTTAATAAGAAGTTAAGAGTAGGTTTTAGAGAAATTTACCTCAAAACTACAAGAGTTGATATCCGGAGAGGGCCGGTTAAGAACCTGGGTCGAAACTAGACCCCAGGGCACAAAACCGCGTGCCGACGGCGAATGGAGGGTCTTTTTGCAGATCGAAGATTGGGGTTAGGGAGTGAACTTGAAGGGTTTTATATAGGAGTTGATTTTGAGTGATTTGGAGAGAAAACGACTTTGTAATAGCTTTGCAAAGTTAGGGTTTATTTTGGCTACTTGAGATTTTGTGAAATAAATTAGGGTTGATGGTTTAGGCAATTCCAGAAGCTTTGCAGCAGATCTACAGCTGGAAATTTGTGAGTTTTTGGGTATTGTTGTTGTCAATGTGTGCTGTGAATTTGAGATTGATCTAACGGTTCGATCAAAGGTTATTGAAATTTATGTGAGTTGGGGTCTCTGGAATTGGGTTTTAAAGGTCAGTTAGGGTTTCGCAGATTTTGATCAATCTATTGGTTGGATTGGGGTGAAATTTATGTGTGTGTGTAGAAGACTTAATTTCCTACATGCTTGTGAAATTTGGAAGCAGTTGAACAGTGCAAATAGGAGGTTTAGGCACTGGAATATTGGCATGAAGATTGGAGAAGGAGGCCGGCTGATACCCGAGCAAAATTGTAAGTTTTTCTTCTTCTTGGTAAGTTGGATCTTCTTCAAACTTGGTATGTGTGTTTTTAACTTAATTGTTAAGGTGTATGAAATATTTCAATCAAGATCAACGGTTTGTTTGGTAGTTATTGTGGTTCTAAAACTACCTTAGAAATTGCTTAGGGTTTGACTTAGGGTTTGATTAGGGTTTGACTAGGGATTGACTTAGGATTTCATTAGGGTTAGGATTTCATTAGGGTTTGACTTAGGGTTTGATTAGGGTTTGACTAGGGTTTGATTAGGGTTTGATTAGGGTTTGACTTAGGGTTTGATTAGGGTTTGACTAAGATTTGACTAAGATTTGAGTTAGGGTTTCATTAGGGTTAGGGTTTGATTAGGGTTTGACTTAGGATTTGATTAGGGTTTGACTAGGATTTGACTTAGGGTTTGATCAGGGTTTGACTTAGGATTTGACTAGGATTTGACTTAGGGTTTGACTAAGGTTTGACCAAGGTTTGACTTAGGGTATGACTAAGGTTTGATCAAGGTTTGACTTAGGGATTGACTAGGGTTTGAATAAGATATGATTTAGGGTTTTAAGATTCTATTTTTAGTATTTTCTAAATTTAGCATTTTATATATTATTTTCTATTATGATTATTAAATGACTCATTTATTCTTCTTTTATAATTTCTTTAAGATTGAATCAAGCTGAAAAATATTGTTAAGGTTTAATAGAAGGTAATTAAGATTCTATTAGAATTGTTAGGATTTTGTTGTGGCGTATTTTCTTTTTATCTTCCACAGCCAGGTGCCCAGAGCATTCTCAAGCAAGACTTCACGTATTACGACAACGTCTTCTTGTTAATGTTCCACCGCTAGTTACAATGTATTTAGGAACCCGGGGTTTTCTCAAGGCAATTTCTCTCTACCCGACAACGTCTAAAAAGGGCATCGGACAAACCTTGTTGTTTTCTTGGTGGATAAGTGATAATGAATTCGAATCTTGACAAAGACATGCTCCAACGAGCTTGACGACGATTCAACACGCGTGCCGACATGAAATATTCGAGGTTCTTGTGATCTGTATACACGGTGACTAGATTCAAAGCACCTTCTACATAATGACGCCATTCTTGAAAAGAATCCACGATCATAAGAAGTTCTTTGTCGTGGATCTCATAATTGATCTCGCCTGCTGAGAATTTTCTTGAATGAAAAGCTATTGGATGAAATTTATCATCTGTTCCCATTTGTGAAAAAACCACACCCAAGGCAAAGTCTGATGCGTCTGTTTCCATAAAAAATGCCTTGGAAAAATCTACACGATACAGGATTGGTGCAGAAACAAACAATGTCTTCAAATTTTCAAATGCTGCTTCCGCTTCTTGATTCCATTGGAATTTGTCTTTACAAGTCAAACGTGTAAGTGGAGCTGCAACACGAGAGAAGTCTTTGATGAAGATCCGATAATAATTGGCGAATCCCAAAAAGCATTGGAGATCTCTTACCGTCTTTAAAATCTTCCAATTCATGATTGTTTCGACTTTCTTAGGATCCATCATGAGGCCATCATTTGAAATGATGTATCCTAAGAAATCAACTTGAGTAGAAGAAATACATACTTTTCCATCTTGGCGTACAATCCCGCATCTCTAAGTTTTTGTAATACTTGACAAACATGTATTTCATATTCTTCTATATTCTTAGAATAGATCAAAATGTCATCTAGGTAGCAGACGACAAAATTATCTAAGAACTCGCAAAAAATATCATTCATGAGATGTTGAAAAGCAGCTGGTGCATTCGTAATTCCAAAAGGCATGACATTATATTCAAAATGTTCGTACCTGGTTCGAAAAGTAGTTTTCCATTCGTCTCCTTCTTTGATGCATACTAGATTGTATGCTCCTCTTAGATCTATTTTTGTATAGATCCTAGCTTGATTCAACTGGTCAAGGAGTCCTGATATTAGAGGTAATGGATATCTGTTCTTGATTGTGATCTTGTTAAGTCCTCGATAGTCAACACACATCCGCAATGATCCATCTTTTTTCTTCATAAATAGAATTGGAGCTCCTGCTGGAGATTTAGAATGACGTATGAAATTCTTGGCCAAATTCTCGTCAATATACGCCTTGAATTTAGCCAATTCATCTTGTGATAAACTATAGATTGGTCCAAATGGTGGCTGAGTTCCTTCTTTAAGGTCGATTGAACAATCATATGGACGATACTCTAGAAGAATATCTACATTCTTTTTTTCAAAAACGTCTTGATAATCTTGATACTGACTTGGAATGCTACTTGAAGTCTTTCTATCGTTGGAAATAGGTGTAGCATAAATGACAAAAGGTGATCCTTCTTCTGCAGCATACAAGAAAGCTCTTGTACCTACAAACGCAGGTCTAATTCTACTAGATTTGTGATTTCTTACTTGATTAATTATATTGTTAGCTATACTTTTAGAAAAGTTAAGAGTACAAGAAATCCAATCTATTCGAGGATTGTGTTTTTCTAACCATGATAGACCAAGAATAATTGGAATAGAGGGAGATCTAATTATGTTAAAAATTACGCAACCATTATACCCATTTACTACTACATCTAGAGGAAGTGTTTCATGAGTAACATCTCCAGAAGATAAAAGACGACCATCTATGACTTCTACATGTATAGGGTTTAGATTTTTGTACTATCTATATTCTATGGTTTTTAGCAAATTCTTCATCTAAAAAACAAGCCGAGGCTCTCGAATCTATTAAAGCAGAGGCTTTGTAATTATTAGGTCTTAAATACACATCTATTATAAAATAAGGAGATGGTTGTGAGGAGAGGATAGGACCTTCATTAGAAATTGTACAAGATCCCAGCCGCACGGTCCTTATTGTGGCTGGACAAACTCGTTTTCTGACATATTGTCTTCTTTGACAGTCGTACTCCTCATCTTGTGGTTGCGTCATTTCTTTGGATAATTTTGAGCACTGTGTTTAGGTTCTCCACAATACAAGCATAATCCTTCTTGACGACGTCGAGTCTTTTCGTGTTCAATAAGCGGCTTGAAACATATAGCATCAATTTGCATGTCCTTGACTTCTGAAGGTACATATTGAGAAGACATTGGTGTTGCCATTGAATTATAATGTCGCTGAGGTTCTCTTGTATAACTTTCAGATCTAAATTCAAAAAGCCGATTATCACACTTCATCACAAAGTCTATTGTTTGACTCAATGTTTGAGGATCGGATAAGTTCAACATTAATTTCTTCACTTCATATTGTAATCTGTAGAAAAATTGACTGATGAGTGCAACATCGTCCCACTTGATATCGATTGCTAGTTGTCAAAATTGTGAAGCATATAATGTCACTGATCGATTGCCTTGTCATAGGATACGAAGCTTGTTGGTTGCAACACAAGTTGCATCGTGTTCTCCATACATAGATCAAAATTCTGCTAAGAAAGCTTCTAAATTATCCAATATTGAATCACGTCATTCTAGAAAAGATGAAAACCAAGATAAGGCAGAACCTGAAAGTAGTGTACCAATAAATTTGACTTGTGATCCTGGAGTTGGAAAACTTTGCGGTTGCAATTCTATCACCACTTGGACTTGATTGATGAATCCTTGAAACTTAAATCTTGTGCCATCAAACTTCTCAAGTAGACCAATTTTTGGTTCTCTGATGCTTGGACGATGTTCCAATGTAGGAGGAATTATATGGCTTGGTGTAGATGTTGAAGCAGCTCCAATCATATCTATATCTTTATTATTTGGTAACCTTGTTGCTCCTTGTGGAGGTACAATGAGTTGATGCATTGCAAGCATCAATTCCCTCATTTGCTCTTGCATTTGTGCCATTGCACTCTTCATTTCGGCAAGCTAGGCCATGATAACACTTCAAAAAATATATAACACTACTCGAGATAAATAACAGGGAGAACAAAGAAAATACTAGGAATAATATCAGTTTAGAAGAGGGTAATCCGCAACTTCTAAAATGCTTGAGTCTTATCAAGAAAAAAGAGGTAATCTACTCTTAAAATCAAGACAAGACAAAGCTATGATATTGTAAGTGTACTCTTGTCAATCTGTCAAGGACATGAAGTAAAAAAAGATGTATAATCTAATGAAAACTGTGTCAAAGTAAAGTCACAAAATAAAATAAGAAAGTATGTATATTCAAAAGAAAACTGGAATGGCTATTGCCAAAGATTGGAAACATGAGGACTCTTGAAACTAGACTAGGATCAAGAAAGGAGTTGACAAGAGTGAAGAGGGCTTCACTCTTGTCTCTATAAATACTATCTAACTAAGAGCTACGTGGCAATATTCTATAGGACCTCATACACGTGTCTAATTTGTAAGACACGTGTCAAACTTGCACAAGAAGTTTCTCACATGTGCGCCACGTACTTGGCTTGTTCCACAATCTACCAAAATGTGTGACACATGGCTAGCTTGTTCTACAAGCTACCAATATGTGCACCATGTGGCTACCTTGTTGACTAAGTTTCTAACCTACCAATCACCTATAGACATGTATAAAGGTGATTTCGCGTCTATGAAGCTTCTAGGAAGCTTGTCTATCAGATATTATCAAATCAACTTATTTTACCTACTTCTATTGGTCTATTATTACTTAGATAATTTACTGCACTAAATCTTATGTCCGTGACATCTTGTCAACTCCTTTCTTAGTTCTAGTCTATTTTCAAGAGTCTTCACGTTTCCAGTTTTCAGGCAATAGCCATTCCAATTTTCTTTGAATATACATACTTTCTTATTCCCATTTTGTGACTTTTCTTTTAAACAATTTTCATTAGATTATGTATCTTTTTCTAATTCATGTCCTTGAAAAATTGACAAGAGTACACTTATAATATCATAGCTTTGTCTTATCTTGATTTAAAGAATGGATTACTTTTTTCTACCAATAAGACAGAAGCACTTTAGAAGTTACGGATTACCCTCTTCTAAACTGATATTATTCCTAGTATTTTCTTTGTTCTCCCTGTTATTTATCTCGAGTAGTGTTATATATTTTTTGAAGTGTTATCATGGCCTAGCTTGCCGAAATGAAGAGTGCAATGGCACAAATGCAAGAGCAAATGAGGGAATTGATGCTTGCAATGCATCCACTCACTGTACCTCTACAAGGAGCAACAAGGTTATCAAATAATGAAGATATAGATATGGTTAGAGCTGCTTCAACATCTACACCAAGCCATATAATTCTTCCTACATTGGAACATCGTCCAAGCATCAGAGAACCAAAAATTGGTCTACCTAAGAAGTTTGATGGTACAAGATCCAAGTTTCGAGGATTCATCAATCAAGTCCAACTGGTGATTGAATTGCAACCGCAAAGTTTTCCAACTCCAAGATCATAAGTCAAATTTATTGGTACACTACTTTCAGGTTCTGCCTTATCTTGATTTTCATCTTTTTTGGAATGACGTGATCCAATATTGGATAATTTAGAAGCTTTCTTAGCAAAATTTTGATCTATGTATGGAGAACATGATGCAACTCGTGTTGCAACCAACAAGCTTTGTATCCTACGACAAGGCAATCGATCAGTGACATTATATGCTTCACAATTTTGACAACTAGCAATCGATATCAAGTGGGACGATGCTGCACTCATCAGTCAGTTTCTCTATGGATTACAATATGAAGTGAAGAAATTGATGTTGAACTTACCCGATCCTCAAACATTGAGTCAAGCAATAGACTTTGCGGTAAAGTGTGATAATCGGCTTTTCGAATTTAGATCTGAAAGTCGTACAAGAGAACCTCAGCGACATTATAATTCAGTGGCAGCACTAATGACTTCTCAATATGTACCTTCAGAAGTCGAGGACATGCAAATTGATGCTATACGTTTTAAGCCCCTTACTGAACAAGAAAAGATTTGACGTCGTCAAGAAGGATTATGCTTGTATTGTAGAGAATCTAAACACACTGCTCAAAATTATCCAAAGAAACAACGCAACCACAAGATGAGGAATACGAGTATCAAAGAAGATAATATGTCAAAAAACGAGTTTGTTCAGCCACAATAAGGACCGTGCGATTGGGATCTTGTACAATTTCTAATGAAGGTCCTATTCTCTCCTCACAACCATCTCTTTGTTTTATAATAGATGTGTATTTAGGACCTAATAATTACAAAGCCTCTGCTTTAATAGATTCGGGAGCCTCGACTTGTTTTTTAGATGAAGAATTTGCTAAAAACCATAGAATACAGATAGTACAAAAATCTAAACCCCTACACGTAGAAGTCATAGATGGTCATCTTTTATCTTCTAGAGATATTACTCATGAAACACTTCCTCTAGATGTAGTAGTAAATGGCCATAATAGTTGCATAATTTTCAACATAATTAGATCTCCCTCTATTCCAGTTATTCTAGGTCTATCATGGTTAGAAAAACACAATCCTCAAATAGATTGGATTTCTCGTACTCTTAATTTTTTTAAAAGTATAGCTAATAATATAATTAATCAAGTAAGAAATCATAAGTCTAATAGAATTAAACCTGTGTTTGTAGGTGCAAGAGCTTTCTTGCACACTGCAGAAGAAGGATCACCTTTTGTCATTTATGCTACACTTATTTTCAATGATAGAAAGACTTCAAGTAGCATTCCAAGTTGGTATTTAGATTATCAAGATGTTTTCAAGAAAAAGAATGTAGATATTCTTTCGGAGCATTGTCCATATGATTGTTCAATCGACCTTAAAGAAGGAACTCAGCCACCATTTGGACCAATCTACAATTTATCACAAGATGAATTGGCTGAACTCAAGGCGTATATTGACGAGAATTTGGCCAAGAATTTCATACGCCATTTTAAATCTCCATCAGGAGCTCCAATTCTATTTATGAAGAAAAAAGATGGATCATTGTGGATGTGTGTTGACTATCGAGGACTCAATAAGATCACAATCAAGAACAGATATCCATTACCTCTAATATCAAGACTCTTTGACCAGTTGAATCAAGCTAGGATCTATACAAAAATAGATCTAAGAGGAGCATACAATCTAATATGTATCAAAAAAGGAGATGAATAGAAAACTACATTTCGAACCAGGTACGGACATTTTGAATATAATGTCATGCCTTTTGGACTTACGAATGCACCAGCTGCTTTTCAACATCTCATGAATGATGTTTTTTGTGAGTTCTTAGACAATTTTGTCATCTGCTACCTAGATGACATTTTGATCTATTCTAAGAATATAGAAGAACATGAAATACATATTTGTCAAGTATTACAAAAACTTAGAGATGCGGGATTGTATGCCAAGATGAAAAAGTGTGTAATTCACACTACTCAAGTTGATTTCTTGGGATACATCATTTCAAATGATGGTCTCATGATGGATCCTAAGAAAGTCCAAACAATCATAAATTGGAAGATTCCAAAGACGATAAGAGATGTCCAATGCTTTTTGGGATTCGTCAATTATTATCGGATCTTCATCAAAGACTTCTCTCGTGTTGCGGCTCCACTTACACATTTGACTTGTAAAGACAAACTCCAATGGAATCAAGAAGCGGAAGCAGCATTTGAAGCTTTGAAGACATTGTTTGTTTCTGCACCAATCCTATATCGTCTAGATTTTTTCAAGGCGTTTTTTATGGAAACAAACGCATCAGACTTTGCCTTGGGTGCAATTTTGTCACAAATGGGAACAGATGACAAACTTCAGCTAGTAGCTTTTCATTCAAGAAAATTCTGAGCAGTCGAGATCAATTATGAGATCCACGACAAAGAACTTCTTGCAATTGTGGATTCTTTTCAAGAATGGCGTCATTATCTAGAAGGCGCTTCGAGTCCAATCATCGTTGTCGTGGTAGAGAGAATCTGCCTCAAGAAAGCGCTGGGCTTCTAGCTACCACTAATTACTCAAGCAAGATTCAAGTATAATAAAACCCCCAAGTTTATATAAAAGATTTCTTCATAGGGCTATTACACCCAATACATAAGCCTAATTTCCTCAAACCACTCAAAACATAACAAAATACTCTAAACCGTCATTCCCTCGTAGGAAGGGAATTTTGCCCAAATTTCAATAATCTATAACTTTTAATCCAATTGATTAAATCTACTTCAAATTTACATGAAGTACTGATGTATTCTTCACATCTATCACAACAATCTTCAACTGTCGATTAATTATTGATCTTTTCATATCGCCAAAACCCTAGCAGTAGCTTTAAACCCTTGTTTACAAATACATGTGTACTAAATTCTTCATATCTCACAATTTAAAAGTCTAAATGCTATGAAATTTTGATGCATAGCTTCTTAGCATAATTTTACACATTCTTGGAAATTTTGAGACAAAAATTCGTCCAAAAACTTAAGATATGGCAAATCCCATCACTATCAATAAAACGGCCTTTTACTGCCTTGGAATTCGATCTGCTATATTTGACTTCCAATAACTCCTGCTTTAGAACTTCAAATGTAGTAATTCTTCCACATCAAGTGTAGAACTTGAAATCCTTTCTCTAGACGCCCCTCCCAATTTCCAAAAGCTTTCATACAACTCCTCCAATCCTCAAAAGAGTGGCAGTATGTCTCATTTTGACACCTTATCTTCAAATGGCTATAACTTCTTTACCTTGACTCCAAATCATCTAATTTTTGTACACAAATTGTACCCAAAATCCTAAAATTTACAATCCTAGCTTTCAATTTACTAATGGCCTCCTTAAAGTCGCCGAAACCCTTATTAAGGTCGCGGGCAGCCTCCTCAAAGCCCATTGGGCATGGTGTTTGACCAATAGGGATGAAGTTTTCCATTCCTTGCCTTCATCCAACCATGCCTTCATTTCATCCCTCCCAATTAGCCTCCTACTAGCTTATATTTTCATCCTTAGGCTCCCACCTTCTTTCAAGGCTTCATACTAATTATTTAGATCTTATATTTTTTAAATACCATAATCAGAATAAGTAAAAATAAAATAAAGTTTCTTCTATCAATCCCTTTAATTTATTTTACTAACCATTCTAACACATAGCTAAATCTATAAACATATTAGGCATTTTGAGTGGATTTTACGTACTGTAAGCAATTACAATATAACACCGTATATACGGATCACAAGAACCTCGAGTATTTCATGTCTACATGCGTGTTGAATCGTCGTCAAGCTCGTTGGAGTATGTCTTTGTCAAGATTTGAATTCATTATCACTTATCGGCCAAGAAAACAACAAGGTTTGTCCGATGCCCTTTCTAGACATTCTTACTTTACACCAAAAGAAGGAGATGCAGCTTTTGAGCAACAAAGAACGGTGTCGTGGTGAGAGTCTTAGCCCTAAGAAACACTGGGTCTTTTTTGCCTCTAGTTTCTCAAGTGCAAGATGAGATTCATAAAGTTCATAAAGTTGAAGAATTTATATAAAAACATACTTTATTAACCCTAACATATTCTGCCTTTAGAAACCCGCCTTCAATTTTGCTCATAAATCCTAGGATATCACATCAATTGAAGCAAAATTTGGACACAAGGTACTTAAGAGAGTAAAGAAGCAAACTCCATAAACCTTTTGATTATAGCTCATGTGGTTAGAGAGAACCATGTTGTCAAAGTAATTCCTCCATGCTGCCTTTGATTCTGGACCCCCTTTGCTTCACACCTTCATTGCTCTTCATTAAAGAAGACCTAAGTGCTGAAATTTGGTAGGCTTATAGCTTATCTCATGTTGTAAACACCCTCCAAATATTGCTCCAAGAGCCTTCTCCAAACTTGAGTTATAGGTTCCATCCTTCTTCTTTAATTTTGCCTTCTAACAACTCTGGATCCGACCACAATTTTCCTCATAACTCCTCGAGTATAACTCCAATAGCAATCAGTTTTTTACACAACTTAATAGACTCATATATCTACAAACCCCAACAAATTTTACTCAAAATACTACTCTGATCACAAAGATATGCTCCCTCAAACTTCACTGATTTGGAGATAGACCCCTGTCACTTTGAAAGAGCATAACATTTTATTTATAAGACTAATGAGTATCAAACTTACACTCATCTCTTCCTTAACTTACATAGATCATGTCTATCAAATTTCACACTCAAATTCGTCTCCTAAATCTCTTTATACCCAAAAAAACCCACACACATGCACTGCCCATACAAACCCTCAACCTTGCCTTCACTCTATTTCTCTTTTCATTCAAACCGGGTTACAATTTCACTCATAACTCTTTGCTTAGAGGTCATATTGACTTGAGATTTTGACACAAAGTAGTTAACTCTATAAGAAACAAAAACCCAACAAATTTTGCCACTAAAGTCCAAGTGGTTTCCAAGAACCAAGGCCCGAAATTTGTAACCCTCTCTGCCCTAGTCTTAAACACCTGCAACTTTCACGACTCATATCTCCCTTGATACTTAATGAAAAGACATGAGAATTGTCTCTATGAGTTTCTTATCTTGTCTACTACAAACCTACAAAAACTCGCACCTAAAATCCTCTCTAAGCTTCTTCTACACACAAAAACGTATACTGCCTATCAAAAAGAAACCCTATCTCTCTAAAAAAACTCTCCTCCTTCTTCTTCACGACCCTTCCTTGTCATCTCCCTCCTGGTCTTTTTTATCCTCTTGGTCAAAAAGACCTCTTAGCCCATGTCTTTTCCACTTCCTCAACCTTTTCCTTTTTACTAACTTGAAGAAATTTTCACTTTTCAAGGTAAATTTCCATTGTATCTTCTTACTACTAATTTTCTATCAACCTTTCTTCTAATCTTAATCTTTTTATTTTAATGCATTCTTTTATATTTTTCACACTATGTTTTGATTTACAACACGACATCCACCCCCTCCAAACCTGCACATCCTCCGGCATGTGCCAACTTAACCATCTCCATTTCTTTCATTGTTCTCATTTCTTCTCCATCTTCTACATTATTTGAAACTCTTAGTATTGATTTACTTTATTTCAATGGACCATTTTCCCCTATCAAAAAATCTCCTAGATATGATTTTTCTCTGAAAGCCATGAATAATCAAAGCTAAAATCATATCTTGAAGTTCTCCAAGCTTCACTTTTTTCCAAAATAAATGATAATAATCCTCCTTCCTTTCTTTATCACATTCAAAGTTATAGTTGTCAGTATGAATAAGTATCTTTGTGTCTTTGTGAACCATCTTTTCATTTGTGATTTCTTCAACCATGCATTCTTGAATTTGGATGGTCTGGGCTTTTTTTATTAAGCCTTGCGCTCCTCCATATTCAAATTCACCTTGATTTTGGATACATGTTGTATCCATAATAACCCTTGTATTACTCATATTCATTCCAACAAACATTTGTAAAACCTCATTTTCCATTTCTCCATTAAAAAATTCTTCTATTTGTTCAATTTTCTCTTCTTGAGCCTCATTAAAGTCAATTTTTTGCTCTTTTTGGTAACCATCATTAAAAGTGGCATAAACATATACCTTTGCTTCTTTTTCTTCCATGTTGTCGGTAGTATCCTCCTTCCTCCTTTGAAGTTGAAGAGAAAATATGTCTAAAACTTCTTCTTCCAAATCAGCAAGTATATCATCATTTACATCTTCTTCTTCAACCTCATGACTCACCTTATCATCCTCCACAATCATAACTCCTTCTAAGCTTGATTTACATTCAATAAAAAACACTTGACCAATCTCTTCTTCCTCCTCTTTAGTCAAACAAGTATCAATGGCACTTGTCATCACTATCTCTACTTTCTCAATGTCCTTCTTCTTCTCCGTACCCCTTTCCATATTTTCTTCCACTCTTTGCTTTGGAATTGATGCCTTCTTTGGTTGTGAAGATGAAAGAATATTTTGTGGTGGCTGATTTATTATTAATCCTTCATTTGTCCTTTCTCCTATACCATCACCCTTTTATATTTGCTTCTTATTCATTGGTTCTTCAACTTCATCTTCTACATTCCTTCCTCTCTTTACTTCCACATAGACATCTTGAAAGTCTTCATTCCTCCTTTCCTTGTTTAAGGAAGCTTTGATGCTAACTGCATCAACTACATCATCCCATCTTGTCTTCTCTCTAATGGCGTGAGCTCCTCTAATCATAGTCTCATGATTTTCAAGACATGGAGCTTCAACATTATTTTGCCAAGCTACAATTTGATAAGAATCTGCATTACCTGAATCTCTTGGCTTAGGCTTTATCATTTGATCTTCTATTAATTTTTTCATTCCTCCTTTAGTAAAGTTAGTGTCCAAAGGAAAATTTGTAGATGCATCTCTAATCCTTCTTTTTTTGAAGGTAATGATGCCTTTCTTCATAGCATCAGCAAATGATTCACAATCACTACGTTTGTGATTGGAATCATCACACCAAATGCACCTCATGACATATCCCCTCTGTCCTCCAGAAGTTTGAGAAATACTTGGCTTCATATTTCTTTTCAAAGCACTCATCTCCACTTTCAATTCCTTCAATCCCTTCACCAATTCCTTTAGAGTATCTTCATCTAGAGCCTTACCCTTTGAAGAGCTTGATGGTAACATTAAAGAAGTCCTTGTAGCTGGTGGTACTGAAGCTTCCATTTTTACTCCATATCCCTTAGCCTTTACCCGATGTTGCTTTGCAATAAGACTTATTGAATCCTCCAATTGTCTCCAATTGGTACTAAAACCTCCTTCAGCTGCTCCATCTTGAAGAAGAAGTAATAGTCTATCCTCCAAAGCTTCATTTGCAGCTTGTAGAAATAACTCTGATTTTCTCACTTCAAGAATCTTCTTCTCTGTTAGTGAGAGTTGTCCAAATTTCTTTTCAAATTCTCTTAACAACTCACTTGGTCCCATGTTGTTACCTGGTTGTTGTTCCACCCAATCAAGGAAATTCCTTTTGGACATCCTTTCTTCATCTTCATCAAAAAACTCATCTCGAAGCCTCTCTTCAAATTTGGCCCAAGTAATCTCAAAATTATTTTGATGAAGATGTTTCACCTTGTCTCTGATCTCTGGTACAACTGCCAAGTCAAATGTCTCTATCATCTTCTCCTCTGAAATTTGATAGATTTCCATCTCACAAGTATAATTCCTTAAAAAATTTGAAATGTTCTTCCCATTGAATCTTTCATTCTTGGAAATAACAGCTTTCAAAGCTTTTGTAGCTCCTTGTCCAGCTGCATTGGCAACTTGTTGCCCCATAAACATTTGCATGGCCCTAAAGAACTCCTCTGCAAAGTTTTGACTACCTCCTTGAGCTTGACTACCACTGGTTCTATTATCCCCCATCTTGCCTTAAAAAATCTTGAAGCCTTAGAGCTCTCTCAGTGGAAGCACCAAATGTCATGGTGAGAGTCTTAGCCCTAAGAAACACTGGGTCTTTTTTGCCTCTAGTTTCTCAAGTGCAAGATGAGATTCATAAAGTTCATAAAATTGAAGAATTTATATAAAAACATACTTTATTAACCCTAACATATTCTGCCTTTAGAAACCCGCCCTCAATTTTGCTCATAAATCCTAGGATATCATATCAATTGAAGCAAAATTTGGACACAAGGTACTTAAGAGAGTAAAGAAGCAAACCCCATAAACCTTTTGATTATAGCTCATGTGGTTAGAGAGAACCATGTTGTCAAAGTAATCCCTCCATGCTGCCTTTGATTCTGGACCCCCTTTGCTTCACACCTTCATTGCTCTTCATTAAAGAAGACCTAAGTGCTGAAATTTGGTAGGCTTATAGCTTATCTCATGTTGTAAACACCCTCCAAATATTGCTCCAAGAGCCTTCTCCAAACTTGAGTTATAGGTTCCATCCTTCTTCTTTAATTTTGCCTTCTAACAACTCTAGATCCGACCACAATTTTCCTCATAACTCCTCGAATATAACTCCAATAGCAATCAGTTTTTTACACAACTTAAAAGACTCATATATCTACAAACCCCAACAAATTTTACTCAAAATACTACTCTGATCACAAAGATATGCTCCCTCAAACTTCACTGATTTGGAGATAGACCCCTGTCACTTTGAAAGAGCATAACATTTTATTTATAAGACTAATGAGTATCAAACTTACACTCATCTCTTCCTTAACTTACATAGATCATGTCTATCAAATTTCACACTCAAATTCGTCTCCTAAATCTCTTTATACCCAAAAAAACCCACACACATGCACTGCCCATACAAACCCTCAACCTTGCCTTCACTCTATTTCTCTTTTCATTCAAACCGGTTACAATTTCACTCATAACTCTTTGCTTAGAGGTCATATTGACTTGAGATTTTGACACAAAGTAGTTAACTCTATAAGGAACAAAAACCCAACAAATTTCGCCACTAAAGTCTAAGTGGTTTCTAAGAACCAAGGCCCGAAATTTAGTAACCCTCTCTGCCCTAGTCTTAAACACCTGCAACTTTCACGACTCATATCTCCCTTGATACTTAATGAAAAGACATGAGAATTGTCTCTATGAGTTCCTTATCTTGTCTACTACAAACCTACAAAAACTCGCACCTAAAATCCTCTCTAAGCTTCTTCTACACACAAAAACGTATACTGCCTATCAAAAAGAAACCCTATCTCTCCAAAAAAACTCTCCTCCTTCTTCTTCACGACCCTTCCTTGTCATCTCCCTCCTGGTCTTCTTTATCCTCTTGGTCAAAAAGACCTCTTAGCCCATGTCTTTTCCACTTCCTCAACCTTTTCTTTTTTACTAACTTGAAGAAATTTCACTTTTCAAGGTAAATTTCCATTGTATCTTCTTACTACTAATTTTCTATCAACCTTTCTTCTAATCTTAATCTTTTTATTTTAATGCATTCTTTTATATTTTTCACACTATGTTTTGATTTACAACACGACAACGATTCTCTTGAAACCAGAGCAATTTTATCTTCGAGCAATAAAATCAACATTGACTATTGATTCAACTTTTCTCAAGCAAATTCACTCAAGTATGTCCTCAGACCCTCTTGTTCATGATATCAAGAATAATTCTTCCAAGTCTCATGATGCTTCTAAATTTGAGTTCAAGAACAATCTACTATATTTCAAAGGACGTCTATATGTTCCAGAAGGAGAAGCACGTTTACGTGTTCTTCAAGCACGTCATGATTTTCCAACGGCAGGACATTTTGGATACAACAAGACTTTGGAACTTATATCAAGAGATTTTTGGTGGCCTCAAATGTGGAAGGCAGTCAAAGACTTTGTACAATCATGTGATATCTGCTCAAGATCAAAGACTCCTCATCATCGATCTTTTGACTTCTTCAGCCATTACCTATTCCAGAACAATCATGGTCTTCTGTTTCTATGGATTTCATCACAGATCTTCCAAGCTCAAGATCTTATGACTCTATATTTGTGATAGTAGATCAGTTCACCAAGATGGCACATTTTGTGCCATACACAAAATCTATTACAGGTGAAGAAACACCTAAGCTTTTCATTGATAATATCTATCGCTATCATGGGTTATCTAAGGATATTATATCAGATAGGGAAGCTCAATTTGTGTCAAGATTTTGGAGAATCCTTTTCAAGATCTTAAAAGTGGACATAAAGTTATCTTCAGCTTTTCATCCTCAAACTGATGGACAAACAGAGCGCGTGAACCAAGTCTTGGAGCAATATTTAAGGTGTACCATCAATTACTAACAAGATGATTGGATAGCTCTTCTGCCATTGGTAGAATTTGCTTATAATAATACGATACATTCTTCTATGCAATAAACACCTTTCTTCGCCAATTATGGTTATCACCCACGACTTGATGCTTTTGACTTTTCAAAAGTTGATAATCCAGCAGCAAAAGATTTGGCAAATCGTTTGTCAGAGCTACATGCAATAATGAAGGTGCAATAAAAAGAAGCTCAAGAATGACAAAAAATAAATACAGATGCGTATCGCAAAGAATAACCACAATTCAATGTGGAGGACAAGATATGGTTACTTTGTCGTAATATCAAAACTACTCGTCTTTGTGATAAGTTGGACTATTGTAGGCTTGGACCTTTTTCTATTTCTGAACAAATCAATCTAGTTGCATATCAATTACACCTACTGGAGTCCATGAAGATCCATCTTGTATTCCACGTGTCACTACTCGAGCCATATAAGACAATGGATATACAAGGAAGAAGACAAATACCACCGCCTCCTGTAGAAGTGGACAACAATGAAGAATTTGAGGTTGAAGAGATTTTGGGTTCAAGGCGGCGCCGAAATCGATTGGAATATCTTGTGCATTGGCGCGGATATGATATTAGTGAACACACATGGGAGCCATCAAAGAATTTGACAAATACATGAATAAAAGTTAATGCATTTCATCAACGACATCCATCAAAATCAAGATAAATATTCAAGAAAATCTTTGCTATAAAGCAAGGCAGGTTCTATAGAGGTTTCATCTTATCTTGTATCATTGTTTGTCATTAGATTTTGTTTGTGCTAAAGAAATGGAGGATCAACAACCAGCAAATTCAGCTCAAGAGCCATCATTTGCTGATTTATCGGACGAGACATTACGTCTATCACAACCTTCAAGACGACGGAATAGAGATGAAGACCCTCAAGAACGACATGTCCTTCCTCAGATTGATGGTGAAATATAATGTGTTTGGTATCACGACCTTGGAAGAGACTTCGGATGTTTGGTGATACTTTTACAGGTAAGAACTACTCCTGATGATATTCCTAATGTTTTCTTTGAAGGAAGTTATGAAAGCGTCAACAATGATCAAATAATAGGGTGGTCCTCTCGCCCTGATATGGGACATTATCGATGGCTGAAATGACCTATCAACTACCTTCGAAGGGAACAAAGATCTGAGTATGTGGCAAGCACAATTCGACGTATTTTGGACTTTTTCAACATGTAATCACTGCTCCTCATGGAACTCATTCCTAGAAGGGGGAGTAATGTCACGGACATAAGATTTATTCCAATAAATTATCTAAGTAATAATAGACCAATAGAAGTAAGTAAAATAAGTTGATTTAATAATATCTGATAGAGAAGCTTCCTAGAAGCTTCATAGATGCAAAATCACCTTTATACATGTCTATAGGTGATTGGTAGGTTAGAAACTTGGTCAACAAGGTAGCCACATGGCGCACATGTTGGTAGCTTGTAGAACAAGCTAACCATGTGTCACACATATTAGTAGCTTGTGGAACAAGCCAAGTACGTGGCGCATATGTGAAAAACTTGTCGTGCAAGTTTGACACGTGTCTTGCACATTAGACACGTGTATGAGGTCCTATAGAATACCGCCACGTAGCTTTTAATTAAATAGTATTTATAGAGACAATAGTGAAGCCCTCTTCACTCTTGTCAACTCCTTTCTTGGTTCTAGTCTAGTTTCAAGAGTCTTCATGTTTCTAGTTTTTGGCAATAGCTATTCCAGTTTTCTTTGAATATACATACTTTCTTATTCCCATTTTGTAACTTTTCTTTGATACAATTTCCATTAGATTATGTATCTTTTTCTAGTTCATGTCTTTGACACCATGTCAATGTAAAATACTAAAATATCCTACAAAGTTATAATTAATCTTAATTAATTAGTCAATAAGTTTAACTATTTATAATATTTTATTTGCATGATTCAAAAATCAAAAATCACCAATAAACCAAAATTATAATAATACTATAAATATTAAAAAAATATTATTAATCATCTATTAATATATATAAGTATGAACATTCTACCACACTCTTCTTAAAAATTAATGTATATTTTACTATTCCAAAATAAAGCACAAATTCATGGTATTGGTAGAACATATAGTGCTTGGGCATAAATTCAAAATTTAATAAGAAAGAAAAATCTGTATTCCAACAGATTTTATATGTTATGTTACCTAAAAGCAAAAATATAAACTCATAGTATAAAATTAATCTTTAATTAGTTCAAAAAAAATGATGTAATATTTATTACAATGATATCCTAGTGAATAAATGCAACCTTGACTAGATTGTAGCTCCCTAGGTACTATATATTTCACCAAGCTTTATAACGCTTTCCATGAATTATTTAGATTTTTTAATCTCTATATAGCTTATATTTTTTCCTAAACTTAAGTACTTTCTAACTTGTTCTATTTTCAATATGGTATCAAAGCTTCCATAGCTCTAAAAACCTCCTAGAGTAGTTCTATATTTATAGTAAAGAGAGAAGAGCCTTTCATTAAGAGGATTGTATTGAAGATATTCTGCATAAAAATTGGGACATCAATAGAGCTTCCTTCATCAAAATTCCTTCTCTTATTATTTAGCCATGCATAAATGCCATACAAATCCACAAAAAACAAGGTAGTATTAGTTGTACTAATATTGTATGATTTCTAAGACAAAAATCTCAGAAAGACAAAAAACTTGCTAGAAAAAAAGCAAAAAATAAAATAAAATATTTACACCTGTAAGTAAGCAATTAAATAATTGTATCAACATAGCTACTAGTAGCCTCACCACCAAAAAATAGTCAAAGTTTTATGGCTCATAATACATTATTTAGACACAAAAAATATTGATAAAATTCAAAATGGAAGAAATATAGGAACTAGTTTTAAGCTTTGAAACAAAGCTAATATTAATTCTAAATCCAAGTGCAACAGCTAAGGCACCACCTATAAACCAAGTAGCTATCATTGCTTGAAAAAAAAGATCACATTGTACTTGCAATCCTTTAAGACTCTTTAAATAATTCCATATTTTTGTATGTTGGAGCTTGCCAAACAACCAACAAAGCATGGATGGCTCTAAAAAATATATATACTCTATAAGCGATATTATAATTCAAGTCCACCAGCAAGAAAAGTTCATAACTTTAAAAATATCAGTAAGAGAAACAATAATGTAGTATTTATAGAACTTCAAGATACTACTTCAACAATGCAACTTTGTAAGAATAATAATTTCAGCACAAATGGAAGTCTTCACTTTGATGAGTTCAATATCAATATAGTATGGCACAATTATCCAAACGTTAAAAACAACAAGAACAACAATCTTATAAAAATTAATTGCTATCCTCTTTTAGGAAGTAACAACCATAAAAAGATTGTCTTTTGAATCACTAGCCTTCTTTGTATAAGGCAATGGCAAGAATAAGCAGCAGCCTAAAATATCTTTACAAAATCCTACGAAAGACCACAAGAATGCAAAAAAAAAACCAAAATCTACCATTACATGCCCTCATTGTAAGAAAATAGGATATTAGAGCTAAAATTGTTTTAAACACAAGTCTAAAGCTGCAATAAATACTACAAAAATGCACAGTGATAGTAAGAAGGACAAATATAAAATAAAATAAAATAAAATAAAATTATAGAAGAAATTTTTTCCTCCTTTTATGAGCTCTTTTATTTAATAAGAGTCTACTATTCTAAAAGAATATTTCAACTAGGAGTAAGAAAAAATATAAATTGGTACATCAACATGAGAGTCTTCTATCATCTAATTCATAATTGACAACAATTTATTGACTTTGAATTCTTTTCATCTAGCAACAACAATATTTATTTAGATGATGATACAAATCACTTAATTTATAGATAGAAGGAGGTCAAAATTTGCATGATTAATAGACAAATCTTTTAGTTAATAAATATGCTATATAGTTCTAATATTTAATATGTATATATATATATATATATATATATATATATATACTAATTATTACCAATAAAAAGATAATATCATGATTAAAAATCAAATCTATAGACTTCTAGTAAGAAACAATATTGTAATTGTAGATTGTCTATTTAGAGAACATGTATATTTTTTGGAAACATCTATTATATAGACTTGCCAAATCAGAGCCAATATAGTGATAACTTCAATTGGAAGAATGTTACATAATTTAATCCTAATTTCTAAAGAAAATAATAATTCTATATTTCAATAAGAATCCATTTAATGGACATTATTGTTTAATTAGTCCAATCAACCATTCAATTCTTTTAACAATAATAAGTCGCATATGTCAACTATTGGTAGAATGAATAATTAGAATAAACAAATCCATGTCAATATAAAAGGCATTGACAATAATAATTAGTTCTCTTTGCAATACACACTTATTTCAAAGACTTACTTTGGACAAACATGGAACATTATTCCGACACAAGATGTATACATCTTAGTAATAAAACATAAGCACCACAATAATCTACTATATAAATATGAAGCAATGACGGCAAGATAATTATTTATATGTAAATGAACCACATGATAAATGACCATGAAAAAAAAATGCTAATGGAAGAATCTCTATTAAAATATAAAATATTATAGAAAAGATAGATACAACATCACTACTATTACAAACAAGATCAAGGAACTATGTAAGATTATAAAAAAATAATAGAATACATGAATTTTATTATAAGCCAACTCAATATAAGATCAAAAACAAGATTTGAAGGTCCAAGCTAGACAATAAGATATGCCTTGTTGAAACTAAGGAGCCTCTCAATCTCAATATCTATATATACTAGGAATTAGAAAGCTTCTAAATAGCTTCTTAAAGAAGATTTTGCCCTCAAGTCATTCTAGAATACTTCTTGAGTAACTTCTTTATTGCTTCAATATGAAGCAATTTTAAGAATCTTCTAGAACTATCAAAAATCTTTGAAAATCTTCTAAAATTATCAAGAATCTTTAAAAACTTTCTAAATTTTTTTCTAGATGGATGTTTGTAATATCACATCTCCCTCTAGTTCTAAATTCCTCCAAAAGCAATAAAATCAATATTATTTAAAGATAAAAAAAAATTAAAGATGTATCTCATAGTTTTTGTAACATAATCCAATTGTCTTTCTTGAGTTAAAAGTCTTATTGGTCTTTCTAACCAACAATAATAACCAATACCTTCTAATTAAAATCAAGCTTGTACTTCTTTATCTTCATTGTGGAAATATCAATCAAATATAGCTTTTGGACAATTATCATAAAGAAGTTTGATTTTAATAATAATTATTACTTATTGGCTATTAGATATTCTTTGATACCTTTGTGATTTGAATAATTTTTCTTCTCTTAGTTGAGATGGCTTAACTTGCAAGGTATCATTTTTTTGGCTATCTATAATTGATATACTAAGCAAAAAAAAAAAAAAAAAAAAATTAGATAAAATGATATATTATTTATATTATATATCATTTTAAAACTTTTATAGTTGTTTTCTTTTCTTTCAAAAAATTTAAAAAGCATCGTATTCAAGTTTTCTAATTTAGATGATATAACAATATTATTGGACACTTAGCATATGTATTGCCACTTTGGATTTGGAGGGATATTATTGATGAAATTTATGTATCTTTTGAGGTGCATTGACTAAGTTATGAGCTAGCTTCTATGTACAATTTCTAATAGTGTAGCCATACAAATACACAAAATATTCTAACTATCTTCATCTTATCTTTGAATCAAATACTTCTTCTACCTCAATTTTTTTTTAATTATCTATTTCAATATAAGGCAATGGATCTTATATTCTTTTTGATATGTTTGATCCTTTATAATATTTCAAAATAAAAGCATAAAAAATAAGATTTATTTTTATAGATGTTGGTAATTTTAAATAATAAAAAATATAATTAATTTATTTTTGAATAATAAATGGCCTTAATATTTGATAGTCTAATTTTTTATTAGATCAATTGGTTTTAATATTGCATTGAAGGAGCCATATTTTTTTATTTATATCAAAGATAGATTATTCTTTTTGGAGCTGATTTGTTGCTATCTTCTATTGTTCTTAAGCTTCTTCCAATTAAAATTTCATAGTTAAATATAACTTCATTAATTGAGTAGTAAATTCATCAACTACTAAATTATTGGATCTAAAAGGCAATAACATATCCAACTTTAGATGATATCCATAGTTGGTATAGGAAGGTATTTATTTAATAGAAGTATGAATAGTATTATTATGAAAAAATTCAGTAAGTGGTAAGTAGGAAGTTCAATCATCTTATTGATAGCTAATAGTACATGTCAAATATTGTTTTGGAATTTGATTGACTTTCCTTGTTTGACCATCAATTTGCAGTGGAATATTGAAGACAACTTAATAACTATTCAAAAGATTTCAAATAGTGATTTTCAAACCTTGAATAAAAATTAAGGTCTTCAATCTCATAAAATTTTATTTGGCAATCTATGATATCAATAAACATTATCAATGAAGAGTTTGTCCATTTTTTCACATATAATTGTCTTTTTACAAGGAATAAAATATATCATCTTGATAAATTAATCAACAATCACAAATATGGTATCAAAAGAATTAGATGGTGGAAGATTTGTAATAAAGTCTAAAGTAATAAAAGACCAAGATTGTCTTAGAATAGATAGTGGTTGAAGAAGTTTATATAGATAATATTAAAGATTCTTTTAGTTAGAACATATGTTACATAAAAATTCATATTTTTTGACAATCTTTTGTATTTGAAACCACCAAAAATATTTAAAAAATAGTTCCAATATCTTATTAACTTTGAAATGTTTAATAATTGAAAAGTCATAGCATGCTTACAAAATAGGAAGATGTGCTAGTCTTTTAAAAAAATAAATATTCTTCAAAATAAAAGAGATTATTTTCAAACTTAAATTTATTAAGATCATTTCAAATATTACTAGTACATTGTTTAATATTAAAGATAAGAAGATCCATAGCTATTATTATATAAATCTAATCAAAAAATAAAAAATACACCAAAATTGACATAGTCATTCTTCAAAGACAAACTTATTTAGATTTTAAGAATATTGTTTGTTGTTAGTTGTATTCTACCTCTTCTTCTTTTGATGCAAGATATGAGTGGTTAAATAAAGCATTTAACAACTCCTATTATTTTTTAAATTGATACGTAATGTTGAAATCAAAAAAAAATAAAGACATATTTCAATTATTAAAGGCACAAGAATATAAAACAAGAGACTTGAACTAAAAAGAGGTTTTAAGAAGAAATTGAAAAGGACTTAAATTATCTAAATGAATCTACAAACAACACCAAAAAAAGTGAGTTAAAATTCTAAGAGATGTACTGTTAAGATTGAAGAATTTTTTAGCCTCAATTTCAATATATATCCTTGTCTAGGAAGCTTTTTGACAGGCTTCCATCAAACTAAGAAGCTTCTTAAGGAGCTTCTATTAACTTGGAAGCTTCCTAAGCTTCTTCTACCAATTTAGAAGCTTCTCAAGCAACTTCTATTAACTAAAAAATCTCTAAAATATTCTAGAAGGTTTTGTGAACTTTCAAAGTGTATGTTCTTAACATCACCTCTTTTTTTAGTGATGAGTTTTAAGAGGAGCTCATGCCTTTGAGAATCTTCTTACATACGTAGAAAGTTGAAAATATAATATATTAATGAAGCTATATATTTTGATCTTTGTTCTTGGTCAATAGGTTCTACTAGTCCTCAAAAAAATCATCTATAGCCTTGAGCTAGTACCTCCATTGTTAAAATATCCCATCTAAGGATCTGATTTTGATTGTGATCTATAAAACATCCTCCAAACAAGATCTTAGGTTTAAGAGGATTCATCTTTCCAAACTCAAGCAATATCATTAAAGCTCAAGCATTGAGATTAAAACTTATATGGCTGGATGTTGTTCCTAATGGCTCCAACTATGATTATATTTGGCATTAAAATGTATCATCTTCATTTTGCTCAATTGAAGGTTGTGAAAGCTATACTAATTCATTCAAAGCTTGCATAGTAAGTGGATCTTTTAAATCTTGTTTTGCTAAATCTTTTAACATTTGAAGGTTTGACATGATAACTAACTTGCTTCTATAATTTTATTCTATCCTAGAATAGATGATTGTATATTAATAAAAGCTTTGATTTGACTCTCCCCCTCATATAGGTATTTTTCAAATCTAAATTTTATCAAGAAATTATCATCAAATACATTTGGATTTGTGAAGATAGAATTGATGAAATTCCTATATTTTTTAAGATACATTGGTAAGATTTTTAGCTAGTTTTTATATACGCTCATTGATATCATAGTCATGCCAACAAATAAAATATTCCAATTTCTCCCATCTTTCCTATAAATCAAGCATCTTTTTTATCTTGTATTCTTTATAATTTTTAATTTCAATACTAGTTGGCAATTGTTGAATTCTTCTTGAAATATTTGACACTCTATAAGACTCCAAAAGAAAGACATGGAAAATTGAATATACCTTCATAGAAGATAGTAATTCTAAACAATATGCCATTGAAATAATTTGCTTCTAAATGGAAAATGGTCCTAATCTTTGATAGTCCAACTTATCACATAGCCACTTGGTCTTGATGTTTTGTCAAAGAAGTCATACTTGATCTCTAATATAAAAAGCGGGTAGTTGATTTTTGAATTTATTTGTAGATGCCTCGTAAACATCTTGAGCTCCTTACAATTGAAGCTTCAAGATTGTTTTGTATTCTAATAGATGCTTTGCAAACTCTTCAACTATTAGATTTTTATTTTTTGACATATTCTATAGATCAAACTTTGAATGATATTCATAGTTGGAATAAAATGGTATTTGTTAAATTGAAGCATGAATAATATTATCATATGCAAATTTCGCTAATGGTAGATATAAGATTCAATCATCTTGTTGATAGTTGATGTTGCATTATAAATAATATTTTAAATTTTGATTAACTTCTTCTGATTGGCTATCAATTTGAGCATAAAAAGCTGAAGAAAATTTAATATCTACTTTCAATATTTCAAAAAAACATCTTTAAAACTTAAATATAAATTAAAATCTTTGATTGGATATAATATCATTTAATAGGCTATAATTTCAATATATATTAATAAGAAAGAACCTTATTGTTTCTTTATTAGAAGCAATCTTCTTATAAAAAATAAAATGAGTTATCTTTGTGAATCAATCAACCACCACAGGATATTGTCTAATGAATTGGATGGTAATAGATCTATAATAAAATCTATTGAGATAAAAGACCATGTCCATTTTGAAACAAGTAAGGGTTATAAAAGTCCATAAAAGTGATGTTGAGGATTCTTGGACCTTGAACAGATGTCACAAGAGAGCACAAAGTCCTTCATAGCCTTCCACATTTGAAGCCACCAAAAATCTTGAGAAATAAATTATAAGGTCTAATTAAATCTAATATGAATAATTACTAAAAAAATTATGGCAAGATTGAAAAATATGCAGTTATATTAGTTCTTCTAGAATATACAAATATTCTTTAAAATAAAAAGGTCTTCCTTGAGCTTGAACTTGTTAATATTTTTATTGACATAATACTTGATATCAATGGTCAAAGCATCATTAGCAATTGTAGCAAACACCTTATGAAGAAAATTAAAATTAATAAACCAATAAAATATATAATTTAAAAAAATATATATAAATCAATAAAATTTATATTAAAAAATAAATAAATAAAACAAAACAAAAATAAATATAAATAAAAAAGTATATGTATTTAAGAAAAAATTGAATTGGCTATTGTCAAAGATTAGAAAATATAAAGACTCTTGAGTTAGACTAGAAGCAAGAAAGGAGTTGACAAGAATGAAGAAGGCTTCATTCTTGTTCGTATATATATTATCTACCTAAGAGTTACGTAGCGGTATTCTATAGGACTTTCAATACGTATCCAATTTGCAAGACATGTGTCAAACTTGCAAGACAAATTTCCTATATGTGTACCACGTACTTAGTTTGTTCCACAAACTATCAACATGTGCAATACATGGCTAACTTGTTGGCCAAGTTTCTAACCTATCAATCATCAATAAATATATATAAAGGTGAAATTATATCTATAGATCTGTTTGAAAGCTTTTCTATAAGATATTATCAAATTAATCTGTTTCTATCTATCTATATTAATTAAATAATTATTAAAATAAATCTCATATCCGTGACAATAAGTGCCAATATAATAATGGCATAAAAATAAAATTGCTCTAATTTCAACAAAGTTGCATATTATTCATCACACTTTGCATTTCTTATTTTTAATATAAGATATGATCTTTTTGATAAAGCATCAAATAATCCTTGTTATTTTTCAAGTCAATAAGTGATAAAAAAATTAAATTAAGATAATGACATATTCCATCAAGCTTGACAGTAATTAAAAATCTAATTTGATATAAAGTATTTCAAGTTCTTGTGATTTGTATATATAATCACAAGATACATTATTCCTTTGAGAAAATGACACTATTTTTAAAAAAAATATGTAATAGCAAGAAGCTCCTTATCATGGATTTTATAATTAATTTTAGTAGAAAAAAAATTTTGAAAATAAAATGCAACAAGATGGAGTTTATTATCTATATCTATTTGTAAAAGTACAACTTGTAGTGCAAAATTTGAAGTATCAATCTCCATATAGAATGCCTTTGTAAAATTTGGATGTACCAAGATTGGAGCCGTGGTGAACACTGTCTTGAAATTTTGGAATGCCTTTTCCATTTAAGGTCTTTATTCCAACTTATCTTTGCATGTCAATTGAATAAGAAAGGCAGCAGCTTGAGAATAATTTTTGATAAAGATTTGATAGAAGTTGACAAATCTAAGAAAGTATTATATGTCTCTTATAATCTTAGAAATGGCCCACTGTATAACCGCCTCCACCTTCTTTAGATCCATCATTAAACCTTTAATAGATATGATATATCTCAAAAATTCCATCTATAATTGATAAAATACATATTTTTCTAATTTAGCATATAGACCTTTATCTTGTAGCTTTTGTAATACTAACTTTACATACTCTTCATGTTATTCCAAATTTTTTGAGTAAATTAAGATATCATCAAGATAGATCACCACAAATTTATTTAGATACTCTCAAAAGATATCATTCATTAAATGTTAAAAGATAATAGGTACATTTATTAATTCAAAAGATATGATATCATGTTCAAAATATCCATATATTGTCCAAAATGTAGTCTTCTATTTATTTCTTTTTTTTATTCATACTAAGTTATATATTCCACAAAGATCTATCTTAGTATAGATCTTGGCTTGGCTGAGTTGTTCTAAAAGTCTTGAGATTAATGATAGTAGATAATGATTCTTCACCATTACCTTATTCAATCTCTAATAATTAACACACATACATAAGAAACCATCTTTTTTCTTCATAAAGAGTATAGTTGCACTTATTGGAGACTTTGAATACTTGATAAAGTTCTTTGTAAGATTTTTATCAATATAATCCTTCAATCCTAAAAGCTTGTTTTGAGAAAGATTATAAATTGGACCAAAAGATGGTTGTGTTCTTTTCTAAAGATCTATAGCACAAGTATGGTTAGTGCTCCAATAATATATTAATATTTTTCTTCTAAAAAATATCTTAAAATGCGCTATACTACTTTAAAATACTTGTTGATAAAGTCATATCTTCTTTAATTGGAATTGTATAAATAACAAATGGTGGATCTTTTTTAGCTGATCTTATAAAGGCCCTTATTTCAATAAATAAAGGCTTATCAGCTTATGACTTTTTATAAAGTTTTCTTGTAAAGATTTCTATTGGAAGTATCATTCTTTGCAACCTCTAATTTATAGATGGATTATACTTTTTTAATTAAGAAAATCCAAAAATAATAAAATTTAAAGAAATCTTAATAACATTAAATACAATTTGGCTACAATGGTCTTCAAACAATACTTTTATAGGCATTGTTTCATAGGTGACATTACCAAAGAATAAAAGTTGTCCATCTATTATTTCTATATAAGTAGGTTTGGATTTCTATACTAGAAAAATTTTATGAAGCTTAACAAATGTCTCATCTAAGAAACAAGGTGACACCTCTAAATCCAATAAGGCAATTGTCTAAAGCTTATAAGGGCCAAAATACAAAGAAATTATAAAGCAACAAGCAAATTGAGAAAAAAGAGAGGAACTTGAATAATTTTACAATGTTGAATTGTCCAACCATACAGTTCTTATTATGGTTGAATATCTTTATTTTTTTAAATGATTGTATTCTTGATTTTGGTGATGTGTTGATTTTATTTCTTTGGACAATTGTGAGCCTTGTGGCCTTCCTTGCTATAATTCAAATATAAACTTTTTTCCATCCGATGCTTCTTTTTTTGTAGACTAAGAGATTTAAAATGTACTACATCAAGCTGCATATCTTCTACTTTTGAATGTGAATTCATAGTACTTGCCGATGTAGTAAGAATGTATCAGATTGCATATTGTCTTAGTAAGGCCTACAAACATTGATCTTGACAATGTTGAAATAATTGATTATTATATTTTATAGCTTGAATAATGGCTTTATTGAGTAATTATAGATCCAAAAGTGGTAATAATAAATCTTTTATATTATCTTTTATTGCCTAATAGAATTTATTCATAAAAGCTTCTTTATCCCAATTAATGTCATATATTAGTTATTTAAAATTGGATGCATAGATTGATACATAGTACACCCCTTATCATAATGTTCAAATCTTAGTTGTTGCTCAATGAACCATATCATATTCTCTAAATGCTTCTGCAAATGCTTCTATAAAAACTTCAAAGTTGCTTAAAATTGGTGATTTCTTTTCAAATAAGGAAATAAACTATGATAATACTTGTTGCATAAGCAAGATATCAACTAATTTAATCCTTGATTCTTATGTTAAATAAATATCAAATTATAGAACCATTATCAATCAAATTTGATTGACAAATCCTCAAAACTTTGAATGTTGTCATATTACGTGTTGTCTCGTTTGGGAATGCACCGGGCACTTGGCTGTAGAAGGTAAAATACTGTTTGCAAATATTCAAGAAACCCTATTAGGTTTCACTTATATATAAGGAATATAATTTAAGCTTCAATTCAAAAGTGTTTAAAAACACTCCTCTTAGTAAAATCAACCATACATATATTCCAATTACCTTGTTTCCTTTATAATTAAGCAATTTTTATTTTTGTTTATAAGCCCTAATCCTAATCAATGAGCTTTGACAAGCTATAATTTTTAATCTAACCATCCACTTAGTGTGAAATTTTTTACACACATGCTAGTATAAGCCTTTTACATGCTTAAAAAAATTTAGCCCAACCTAACTTATAGATTGCAAGAAAACGCCCAAAAAGCACACTGATGACACTCGGCCGCCAACTTGAAGATTGATGCAGAAATTCCAGTGGTGATTTCTCCTTATTTCACCATTAACTTCAGCTCAAACTTGGTGTGTAGCTCAACCTACAAGTCTTCTATCAATATACCAAAAATTACGTTGATTCAATTGGTGTAACTTTAGTTATCACATAAACCCTATCTAACCCTAAACTGCCAACTTCCGACAACCCTTTGTATCAAAACTCAAATATCTCCTGATTTCATTACTAGATTAATACAAATTTTTGTGTACACTTAGCACATCCAACAATCCAAATAATATCAAATTTTGAACCATAGATGCTTGACAAATTTTACGAATTATTCAACAATGCAAGCTATCATTGTCTTATATAAAACCCAAATCACTAATACAAACCCTGACTTTGAATAGCAATTGCTAAGTCTTCCAAAATCCTATGATTACAAGCTAAATACCCTTGGAACCTCTTTCAAGCTAACTATCTAACTCTAATCGCCGATCTTTAAATGTCCCGCTTTCTTGCCTTCGGCAGTCATTTTTGTCTCTAGAGGTCCGATTTCGACCATGTCTCATATCCGATCTTTCCTTAGATATCAATTCAACTAATTCTAAGGATTTTTAAGTTAAATCCTATCCTCAATTTAATCCTAGTATCAACCATAATAACTATTTTTCTTTTCTATTCTATTTTAATTAACTTATGGCTTTTCAAAATCAATAATAGAGTTTGTATAGCCTAGAAGAAAACTTTAACAACTAACTTTTATCTGTTAGCTATTAAAACAAGAAAATAATCTAAGAGGCTTCCATAACCCTTATCTTAAGTATCTTAAGTTCCTATTGAACTAAGATAATCAAATATTAAATATAAATTATTCTTATCTATACCTTTCACTATATAAACGTGCTGCAACATGACAACGTGTACCATCATATTTCTCTAGAAGACTAACTCAAGGCTCTTTATATTACTAAATAGGTAGATTTTTTTAGTGCAGCATAGGTAGTATTGTATTTTCAAGCACAAAAGTTGGAGGTAGGTGCAATCTAGATTATAGTACTTCCGATGTTGTGTTGTTATGAAGTTTTACAACAACTCCTTAAATCTTTATAATCCTAGCAGATAAAATAGTAAAAGTACTTATAATGGCATCTAACTTGGGCTTAAAAGATTTGGTCATACTAATATCTTGACTTCCAACCATTCTAAGAAAAAAAAATGAATCTATAAAAAGATAATATCAATTTAGAAGAAGATAATCCGTAATTTCTAAAGTACTAATATACCTTTAAAAAGAGGAATTATCTACTTTTTAATAAAAAAGATCCAACTTTGATATTAAAGATAAAGGCAATCTTGACAAGTTGTCAACGACACGAGAATACAAAATAAGAGACTTGAACTAAAAAAGATTTTAAGAAGAAATCCATAAGACTTTGAATTATCTAAATGAATATATGAATAATACCAAGAAAGGTGAACTAGAATTTTTTTACTAATAATAAATAAATCATAAATAAATCAAATCTTTACTAATCATAAATAAATCATAAAAAATTCTAATAAAATCTTTATTAATCTTATATAAATCTTAATAAATTATAATATAATTTTAAAGATATCTTAAATAAATCCTAATCAAATTTTAATCAATCTTAATTAAATTCTATAGTAGATTTAAAATCTTGATAATTATTAAATTAAGCATTGATCTTTATTTAATAAATTTTTATTTTTTAGTCTATAAATTGACAACAAGAACATAAATTTTGAAAAAAATTAAATTTACAAATTTGAAGATAAAGCTCTTAATTTGCTTAGATATTGGTCATTCTCATTTTCCAATCTTGATGTTAATCTTCCAACATCAATAGTTTCTTTTTCTGCCATTCATTTGTTCTAAAAATTAGTATAAAAGTTAAAAACTAAATCAAGTATCAACTCAAAAGAAAACGATTTTAATATAATTGGCAAATTGTTCAAAATCACAAAAATCCTCTTTGATCTTCAAAATCCAATTTCTAAGATTTTAAATCTCTTTAATTCCAATAATCTTTGATCTAATTACTGAATTAAGCTTAAATACACAACACACATTTCAAACATTTATATTCATGAACCTACAAATTTTCATTTATAGATATGTTATAAAATTAATATAATTTTTTAAAATATAAATCCATTTTATTTTTCAAAAATCAAAGTCATCCAAAAAAAACTTTAATTTTGCATAGCTTTTACAAAATCATTACAAATTCATTAACCTCAACACCAACTCTCAAAGGAAATTCTATCAAATTTTCTTTTTAATCTCACTTTTCAATTAACAAAAAAATCTCACATGTACCATAGGTATATGATTTTGTATCTTAAAATTTAGTTTCAACTATGGTTTATAACCAGTCTTCTCCAAGTATCAGTCTAAAGTTTCTTTAGATAATTTTTATTAAAAGCTATTTTTTATTTTTATCTTAAAATATCTATAATATTTTTTTTTTAATTAATTTTTTTTATCTTATTTATGGTCTTATAAAATAAATAGAAGAGTTTTTTATAAAAATATAATATTAACACTAAATCATTTTACTACCTCCTTATTTTTTACATATATTTTTTATAATACTTTGTTATTATATTTTCAATTAAGCTCTTCTATAATTTAATCTTCTTTTTTTTTTTTTTAAATTCAAAAGATATGTTATAATATGACACCGCCTTTATAAATATTTCTGCTCTAATAAATAAAGATGTTATAGCTTCAAACTTATAAGATTTATAAGATCCTATAATAAATTTTGTACAAATAGGCTCTATAATAGAAAATATTATTTTACAAGATGCCTAATCTAATCAAATCAAATCAAGAAAGTTCTAATATAATTGGATTAAATAAAAATTTGATAATATTAAATATGACTTAATTATTATAATTTTTATTGTTATTTCTAAATAAGTTGTTTCATGAGTAATATCTCCAAACAATAAATACTAATTACCTATAACTTCTATATAAATAGATTTTATAATCATAGAGATATTATGATTTTTTGAAAATTCTTAATTATTAAAACAAATAAAGACTTTTGAATTTAATAAAGTAAGAGTTTTGAATTTTTGAGAGCTCAAATAAATTAGTATAATAAAGCAATGAGAAGAATTGGCAAATAATACATGACATATTTTGTCTTGAAAAGTAAAAGAGTCCAACTGTATGGTCTCTATTGTAATTAGACACCTTTGTTTTTCAGCAATGTATTTATTGGTATGGCTACACTTCTCATCCAATAGATATTTTGATGTTCCTTAAGACAATTGCCAATCTTACAGCTAGTCTTTCTATAATATAAGTACAAATCTTGGTCCTTTTATTATTATTTTTTTTAAATTCAGAAAGAGATTTAAAACAAACCGCATCAATTTTTATGTCTTCTATCTCTAAATGATTGTTAGAATTGAATAATGTAGAAGCTGCCAAGTAATTGGTATATAGCTATGGTTTATCCAAAGAACATTTGTCTTGTCAATGTTAAAATAATTGATTGTTATACCTCACAATTTGATTCATTGTTTTACTAAGAATTTGAGGATCAAACATAGACAATAATAAATCCTTTACATTGTCTTGTAATCTCTAATAAAATTGATTTATCAATGCATCTTCATTCCAATTAATATCATACACTAATTGCCAAAATTTTGAAGCATAAATGGATGTAAAATATATTTTTTATTAAAAGACTCAAATTTAAATTATAACAAAATAAATCTTATTATGTTCTTTAAATGCTTTTGTAAAAGTTACCAAAAATATTTTAAAGTTATATAATATGGAAGAATTTTTTTTAAATAATAGAACAAATTAAAATAAAGCTTGATCTAAGAATAAGGTTCCAACCAAATCAACATGAGATGCTTCTATAGAATATTATTAAAATTAGAATAAAATAATAAGTTGTATTTGATTTACAAAGCCACAAAATCTCAAACAAGTTCCATCAATTCTCTTTAGGAGGCTAATTCTTTATTCTTTTGTTGTTGATATTAAATTATTGTCTCAAATACATACATCTTTCAATAAAGTAGACTTTAGTGATGGAATTCTTGTCATGACTTATAATAGTAGTTGAGGTGGTTGTGCTCTTTGACCAAATACATCCAACTCAGCTCGGATATATATGTCCCTATGAAACACCAGAGGATCCTGATGTAGGCGCTGTTAAGTACTTATCATCAACATGTATGATAACACATTATGTCAGCCCATGTGATGTTCTAAACCATCTTGGTATACTTCTTCAAGGGAATGATGCTTTGTTTATCAATGGACTATTTATTGCAAGAATGTCAAAAGATAGTATACTTAGAAGCATGAAGGTATACAAAAGAAAGGCAGGAGCATCTATGTTCGTGTCTGTATACTACTCATCAGATAAGGAAATACATATACAGACAACTAGAGGTCGGTACAGTAGACCCCTACTAGTCTGTGCCAATGAAAGTATGCCAATGTGCAGTGATATTACGTTTGATAGTATGTGCAAAACTAGTATGTTAGAGATGATAGATGCAACAGAACAGATGCAGTGCTTCATCGCCACAACAGACAATGGTGTTTATAATCAACATACACATGTTGAGCTACATCCATCGTTCATGTTTGGACTATCTGCATCTATGATTCCATATGCTAACTTTAACCAATCGTCCAGGATAATATTCCAATCAGCTATGAGTAAGCAAGCTATGCCTCTTGCTCCTTACGTAATGACAAACATGATATCGGACTCAAAGGTATTAACATATGCCCAGAAGCCAATATGTACAACGACCATATCAAACACAATCAAAGAATACAATGGAATAAATGTTGTGATTGCCGTACTATCGTACTCTGGATACAATCAAGAAGACTCCTTGTTATTCAACAGATCATCAATAGACAGAGGATTATTCTCAAGTATTAAATATGAAGTTGTTGAGATTGTTGAAAATAAGTTCATGAATGAAACTCTTGTGTATATTCCAGACGGAGATATCTTACGTGACGATGATGTCATAGTACTAGTAGGCCAACAAGTAAAAGATGGTGATACCATTGCTGCTAAGCTTATAATAACAGAAAGGAAGCAAAGCATAGAAAAGATAGTACTAAAGAATTTTGCATCAGGAAGAGTTGACAAAGTAACCAAGCGTACAACTATTGAAGGAAACAAAATAGTTAGAGTAAGGATACTATCATATAGGTCTCCTATTGTGGGGGATAAGTTTACATCACGACATTCACAGAAGGGTGTAATAGGAGCTGTTCTATTGCAAGAAGACTTACCATTTACTGCAAATGGGATAGTACCCGACCTTATAATCAATCCTCATGCAATACCTAGTAGGATGACTATGGGTCATCTAGTAGAGATGGTAATGGGTAAGATCTACATATTAGATTTAAACAATGTTAGAGACCCAATTCTTCCTTCAAAGCCGAGGTCTAGAGAGAGCAGCTGCATAGACGCAACAGCATTTAATAGAGTTTATAGAAGCTTTGAAGCTGACATAGCCAAGTTCTCTAAGGAGAAGATGTACTGTGGCACCACAAGATTACCTATACAAGCAAGAGTTGCAACTGGTATATGTTATTATCATGCTCTCAAGCATCAAGTCAGAGACAAAGCTCACTCTATATCAAAAGGTGTTATACAAAGTCTTACAAAACAACCAATTGAAGGACGATCAAGAAAGGGAGGACTAAGATTTGGAGAGATGGAAAAAGATTGCCTTATAGCACATGGAGTAGCATGGATGATTCTTGAGAAGCTAAGGAACGCTTCTGGTATATGTGAGATGTGGATATGTCATGATTGTAGTACAATATGCTCTGGTAGTCCATGTATTAATTGTAAGAGCAGCAGTGCAAAGAAACATTGTTTATCCTATAGCTTTAAGTTACTAGCTCAAGAGCTATCTAT